>OZ024854.1:39075074-39175074 GCA_964017155.1 Oasisia sp. SBJ-2009
GTGGGACACTGTATAATTAGAGTGGGACAGTGTATACTTAGAGTGGGACACGGTAGCTAGAGTGGGACACTGTATAATTAGAGTGGGACACTGTATAATTAGAGTGGGACACGGTAGCTAGAGTGGGACACTATAATTAGAGTGGGACACGGTAGCTAGAGTGGGACACTGTATAATTAGAGTGGGACACTGTATAACTAAAGTGGGACACGGTAGCTAGAGTGAGACACTGTATAGTTAGAGTGGGACACGATAGCTAGAGTGAGACACGGTAGCTAGAGTGGGACACGATAGCTAGAGGGAGACACTGTAGCTAGAGTGGGACACAGTAGCTAGCGTCTGCCAGCGTTGCGTTACCTGTTATGAAGCGTTCATTTTGAGAATAAGTAGACGATGTATTACCCAATTATTTTATTCTGGCAATCATGACGACATCACTGAAATGTATCTTAACTGATACTACTTGTCAATTATGTTACTCTTCTCAGTCGATATAGCCCCGGTTCGAATCCCACACTGCAGTTTTGAAAACTGGACAGTTTCGTTTACTCCAAATTGCTCTAGTTCACTCTGCTGCACGAATGGCTGTGTTGTACTAATCACTAATCGCCCTCGTCAACATATCTGCTCTGTGTTGTTTTAGGTGGACAAGCGTGACAGCCGTCCTACTTCTTGGGCTGGTGCTCTCGGTCGTCGTGATGGACGAAGTCGAGGCTTGTAAACATATAGGTACAACGGACTTACTATAACTCTTTTCTCTTTGATGGTTCATTTGCTTTGTAAACAATGCGTTACTTTTTTAACATACACATATATAAATCTACAACATTCATACACTTGTTAATATGCACTTCTATAGTTCTACACAATTCGCGACACATAATTGCTGGATTATAGACCATTTGACAAAAGACGAATATGCGAGCATTTCGACTGACATGATAACTGAATTGGTCATAATCTGTGTTTTTTTGTAATGCCACTGTTCCGGTTAAAATCGCTGCTTTGTTACAAAGGAAGTGCACTCGAAACGCTGCGATGTAGCTTCTGTTTGCGTGCATGTGCGTGTTCGTGTGCCTGTGCATGTGTGTTTTTATGGTGTCAGTGTCATGTATATATAATAAATAATAAATATTATTATTATTATATATGTATATATGGTGTGTAGCGTGTATACATCCTTGCACAAGGTGTTGCGTTGTATATGTGTGTTATGATCTACAACTACAATATTCACAACAACATTAACAAGCAAAATATAGTCCGCGTATATTACCATCGCTACAAACAGTGACCGACTGTTAACTTACACAACTGGTGATGCACATATCAGGAGATCAATATATTATGCTGTTCTCGTGGTGTTTTTACAGTAATCTGCAACGGCGTTGTTTACCCAAAAGACCCGATGAAAGCCTGCTGTGGCAGTCAACTCTACCATATTATTGCTCAGATGTGCTGTAAAGGAACAATACAGCCGAGAGGCGGTGTTCTGGGATCCTGCTGCGGTACAAGAGCGTACAACACCCGCGCGAAATTGTGCTGCAGGCGAGTGTTGATAACGAAGAAGAGTACCAGCGACTTGTGTTGTGGCAGTCGGTCTTACAACTCCATCACGCACTTGTGCTGCAACGGGGTGTTGCGAAATAGGGGTGTCAATATCGAGTGTTGTGGCACCCGGTCCTACAACACCCTGGTCAATAAATGCGTCAACGGCAGAGTGGTCTGAATGCGGTCTGCACGTGGACATTCATGCAACAGTCCGATATGCTAATGCTGGGTAATCCTGCGATATTCACGATGTAGATCTATGATTCCCAGTAATCGACTTACCTTATAATAATATATTATGGTGTTTCGGTGTGTATGTAGCCTGACTTAATTACGTGCTTTGCTCCTTTCTGAATAAACAGGCTTGACATAGAATACGCTGCAAAGTATCCGCATAATCTTGTAACGGTCGATGCCTCTTATTGTTGGTATTCTGTGACCAATGTACTATACAGATGCGTAGTTATGACAACCAAGCTTCGCAATATCTGAAGACAGCACTGATTAGTCTTACGTGGGACTTTTGACTTTACAATAAAATGGCTTTTTGTGTCAATTTGCGTTGATGTAGTATTATTGTCACCTGTTGGGGGACGCCAAAATTTCAATTTATTTTCTCACCATACGCAGTTACTCTCAATCTTACAATAATTGTATACATAAAAAATTTACACAATTGAGACGATGAACTTGCCCGGACAACACGCCTTTGTAATTATTTTCCAAAGGCCATCGCCGCTCACAGTGTCAAACACTGGCCTGATAGACACGAGTTGGTGTAGAGGTCGCGATTCTGCTCCTGGCATTTTTCTGGCGTCAGCGAGCTGCTAATATCATGTTAAATGTGTGCCAGCTTGTTCTAGAGGCACAATGACCATGTATCAATAAGGCTCTCGTACAGGGCGTTTGGAACAGCTATATAATCCAGAACCAGATCGGAGCACTGTCGTGGTGACTGCGATGTCGCCGACAAGTTATGTTGGGATAACACGTCAACGTGCCAGTGGGTACGGGCGGTAGTAGCAGCCGAGTCTAGCACAACATACCTGCCAGCGTCGATGGAACTTCCATTTATTTAACGTGAACAAGATTATCTTAGAGCGCTGGAAGCAGCACTCTCCTGCTCGGAGATTGTGTGCTGAATGTGTGACAGTTACACACCAGTCATCGGTCAAGCTCTTCGCTCTTCTGACCAACCGGCTCTCTGCTTGCGAAGTATTCTGTTCTCCATTTGGTGTCTTTAGTCATGCAACTTTAAAGTACATAACGCACACACGCACGCACGCACGCACGCACGCACGCACGCACGCACACAGCGGCCATGTTAACATTTTGTCAGATTATAAGGAAACTGTACCTGAGAATGTGTTAATGTCTACACAGTCACTGCAGCCATGTCACTGATATGTTGATCAAATGTTAAAATCACATATCTCTGGCTCTTTTAAAATATAACATAGTAACTAGTTGTTTATATATTTGGTTAGTGTCGCTTTTCACTCACGGTGTGAAATATTCGCTCCGAACTGACTGGCAAATTGCCAGGTCAAAGCAACCATTATTAACATCCACTTACATGGAATGTAAAATGCTTCTGACCCATATGTCGGGCCACCTCCTGCAGTACGCCATGTAATATAGGCCTAGATGTTGCAACATCTAGGGACATCTAGGCCTCTTACTTTGGAAATGATATGTGGACGTGGATGCAAAATGTGCTGTCGACTCTACGGCAGACCTAGATCAGTTCTTATATAGTGCAGTATTCAGCCCTCACGAGCGCTCTCTCGCAGACCTATTCAATCAAACACCATCTCAACTTCCCTGGGAAGCATTCAGCCACGCTGCAATTAATGCGCGAGGATGCTAGTGCAAATATCCACCACTGTCTATAGCCAGGTACTCATTCGTACACCTGAGATAAATGGAGTAATGTACAGTAGAAAACGTTACTTAAGTTTTCACACGGCAGCACAGGATTCGAACGCGGATTCTCTTAGTCGAGTCCGAAGCTCTTCCCATGAACCGCTCTACAAATGTGTGTGTGTACATACATTTACAAACATATATATGGACATGAATATATGCATACACGGAGTGTCAAAAGGCGATACAAAATGATAAACAAAGTTATAACAAATCACTGTATTTAGAATTCACATTAGGTTGGTTGGTACAATTATCGGTGTCACTCCTGTAAAAAATATGATTCCATTGAAAATATATCTTACAATGTATACGTGATCGGTGAAAACTACATAGCAGCTTATAATTCATGAAGAGTTCTGCAACCGAAACATATGCTCAAAATATACATATTGTTGAAAAAATAATCCAAATGGTAAACATAAATATATAAAAAGCGAATAAATATCAATAACATGTTCCATTTAAAGAATCTGCTCATGAAAAATCCCAAACACACCTGATCGGTGGAAAATCACATAGCATCATAGACGTCAAGAAGAGATGCAAGCTTAACACATGCCAAAACAACGTTATAAAAACAATCCAAATGGTAAAGACAAATAATATCTAAACAAACGAATACATAATATTAATAACAGGTTCCATTGAAACAATATGCTAAAAAAAGGAAGACAGTGTGTGTGTGTGTGTGTGTGTGTGTGTGTGTGTGTGTGTGTGTGTGTGTGTGTGTGTGTAAATATATATATATATAATGTATATATATAAATATATATACCGACATACACACACACACATTAATATATATATATATATATATATATATATATATATACACACACACACAAATTATGTTTAATGGAAACGCTATAGCAGCTTAGACTTCATGTAGACTTTTGCAAGCTGAACATATTTTACTTATTTAAAGCCAAATCCTCATGGTCAACATATGTATGGATGTATATCTTATATAATCAACAGTTTTGAAGATGAAACATGGAGAGTACAGTCGTCTACTGACAATTAGGCGAAACCAATTAGCCAAGGGGTCCGAGTAACAAGATGGATCAGCGAATACGTAGATCACAGTCCATGCAGACTATTTAGTTTCTTGGCAGGCCCCCAGATGCATTTACAAAAGATCTGTAAACTATACACTTCATGTGTACATCGCTAACACATGTCTATGTAAATTTAGAAGAAAAAATGTAGTGTTTTAACAAAATATGCAAACTGTCTCAATTCACCAATCCTAGGGGCCTTTTGAATGTCTCAATCAAATTTACATTTCCCGTGCAGTGTCAGTACCGTAAGATATGTCTATGTTAAATTTGAAAAATATATCATCACTGGTTTCTGGATGTGGCCGCTAAAGGCGGAGGGCTGACGAAGAACGACGCCGTTGGACTTTAGACTCATAGTCCTAAAAGAAATGGAAAACTAGATCATGTTGGATTTGCCGTAGTATATGAATCTAAAAATGTGTCCCATGGTCGTGTCCAATCGTTGTATTGTGTCTGGCGTGTGGTCAACGTCGTATTTTCTGTACCACAAATGGACAGCGTAATTATGCGATTTCCAGTCGTACAAATCTCCCGGTTTGTAGAGCTTGTCCAGATGTTCCCAGTTTGGTTTATGAATCGAATCCTTCTCGATGTGCACGAGTTCTGGGTGACTCTTGGCAAGGATACCAGGTATTACCACGGAGTGGTAGTTCAAACGAAACCAATCGAAATTGCGGTATTGTTCGTACCAGAGTCGCAGGAATGTCGCGTTAGGGACGGCCATCATGAAGCCGTTGCACAGCCAGTGTGGCAGCTCCTCTCCCAACGTCGTCTCGTAGCAGTACAGCGGGTCCAGCGGTCGCACTATGACGACGTCGAGGTCGTGATAGATGCCGCCGTACTTCACCATGGCCTCCAAGCGGATGACGTCGGACTGGTGTTCGTAGTAGACGATCTGCCGGTCAAAAATTTTCGCCGGCGGGTCGCGCTGCATCATCACCAGCGTCGTCATCGACTCGTTGATCTTCTGCCGTATGAACCGCCACCAGGCTCCGGTCGGCTCTGCGTCGTGCCAGAAGAAGATCCGACTTGGCCGCACGAAGCGGAGGGTCGACATGACGCTGATGACGTGGTAAAAGCGGAACACTGGCCTATCTCTTCCGTACCACGTGAAGTGGACGATACGAGGCACGGGTGCGGGACATATTGCAGGCGTCGCGTCTGCAAAACAGTGACGACACTATCTTTACAAAGCATTCTGCCTAACTGTATGATAAAGCAACGTACAGACGTGCGTGCGTACGTGCTTGCGCGTGTCTGCGTGTGGTCGTGTGCGTACGTCGGTAAGGCGTAACCATGTATGTAGGTACCTAGTATGTGCGCATGTATATGAAGGCCATACTTGCATGCGGACGTGTGTTTGCAAAAACATTACGTTCCACAACTGCAATTTCATGTAAGCTCCGTAATACTAATCTCACCATGTTATATGTAGATAGTGACTTTTACTTCAACTACGTTACCACTGATGGCTAGGTGTCGCTACAAACTATGCTGTAAATGTGACCAGAAGTGATCTTGAACAGAGTGATGGAAATGGTACAGAAATTATTTGAAAAATCTTAATCGTGACATTATTCTTAGAGTGCATTTAATTCAGATCAGGAATGAAAAAGTTAAGTCTTAAACTTTCTTTAAGACACGTTTGTTTAGAAGCTGAGCAACCCAGAGCAAGTATCATAACCTACCAAGAAATGGCACAGTTGCATATCTTGGATCTTCGAACTGCAATTTCATGCTGGGAGACCCAAAGCCAGAGCCAGTGTGTGTTGGTCTTCTATCTTTGAATTGCATTTCTATGATGGATGGGTTGAAACCAGAGTACGTCATCATACCCATGAGCATCAGAATGACAAAGATGAGCATAACCGAACTCTTCACATGTTTCAACTCTGGATACAATTTCATGACTAACACGTCTGTGGCTCCACGTTACGTAGACTAGGTCACGTGAGAGTGCACTCAAATGGTCTTGCACACCTGAAACTGTTGAAAATATTTATATTTTAACGCTTACTGCCCATTGATGTCTGCAACAGTTAACAGAATTGGGGGAATGTTAAACAACAAAGCCAGACTGCGACAAGGCATCATATTTCCAGTGACAGAACAAGCAACACAGTTTTCAAACAACAAACTGCACTGAAATATCTGAAAGACAGAAAATCGAAGCAAACTTTAAAGATGTACATTAACGAGGACATAACAATACTCCACTCAATAATAAGCTATCAAGTGAAACAACTGAAAAAGTGGATGTTGGATATTCAATAGAAATGTACCGATTAAGGACAAAAAAGCCGTTCACGAAATGACTGCCATGGTTGATATCCACAAGCAATTAATTTCTATATGGTGTTGTAAAAGTACATAATTTCTGTAATTTCAATATGTCTTGAGTTTATATGAATTTATTATGCAAAGAGGGTTTGCCATGCTTTTGTGTATTATTATTTATGTGTAAATAACAGTCTTTCTTTCTTATAACATTATATGTAAATGTGTATCTTTTTTGGAATGGTTAACTTATCATTACATTTACTCTTGTGATAAACTTAATTAAAGTAAGTCTTAATTCAACTGTATACAGCTCTTGTTCAATGTATGATTATGTCACTTATAACATCTAATACTAGTAGAATGATTGTACTATTATTTATTTTCAAGCATTTTCTTGGATATGTTTGCATAAAAGGTTCCAGTTTTTCAGGTATTATTTTGTAATGTAATTTTTCTTTTTTTGTATTTATTTTGCCTTTGCTAATTTCATATCAAAATATGTGGGTGAGTATACTACTCATGTGTACAGACAGCTCTTAGACAACAATTATTTTGACAGTTTGTGTTTTGTACAACATTGGTACTTTATTCATAATCTATGGTCATGTTGTGGCAAATGCATGATATTATGCTGCAATGTATTTTCATGCATTTGGTACGTGTTACAGTGTATTACACAACTGTCAACAGCAGACATACGTTTTATTTGTTGTCATTTATGACGCTACATGTATTTAATGAAGTCAAAAACCCATAATGTTTGTCAGTGGTGAAAGCCAACTGGAAGCGACAGACACGATTATGAACCACATCTGGGCACTATACAACACATGGCCGGAGATAGGCAGAACTGTAAGAATTTTGTAGCTGCCCTAAAAGCCAGAGGGAATAACGGGCAATAAGTAACCCTACCCACCAGATTTACTAGAACTAATGGAACCCTGAGAGATAATATTTTCTGTATTTGGTAAAGTAGTATTAGAATACACACTGTTTTAACTACAACACTATCTTGTCAACAGATATGGAGTAATTGTACTCTGTAATCGTACTCGTAATAATCGTACTCATATTTTCTGAGTAATCGTACTCATACTAAATTGGTCCAAAAAACCAAGTAATTGAACTTGTACTTAATCATTGTATGATTGAACTTACTTTGGAGCAAAACTTTTGAGTATGACGTTTCGACCAGTCACCTAATGTGTGTTGGCTCAGATTTCGGCGGGATAATTTTGGTTGTATATGGCAGGCATATGGTATCCCTGATCTCTGTTCATGGTAGGGGCTCTCTGATATATATATATATATATATATATATATATATATATATATATATATATATATATATATATCCTCCTTCACTTTTCTCTTGCAGGCAATGCATAACGTGAGACGTGAAATTCAATCAAGTGAAATTTACATTAGAATTGATTAACTTCGAAATGCCAAACATTATCAAATATGTTTTGTTTATATATAATACAATAATATTAATGATGGTTTTAATTAAAATAAAGGTGTATATGCACACCTGTATTATTAGTATTATGTGTATATATTTATTTTATTTGTACAGATGCATATGACTATTTTGGTTTATTTATTATAACTATCACTCTCAGCCTCAGGTCAGTAATATATTACTTCTTAGCATCACAGTACGTGTCTGAGTTTATAATCTGCAAAACATATTGCACTTGGTGTACACAATTACTAGGTTTTTACTATATTTTATTTTTGAAATTAACTTTCATGTACTTAAAACATGATGTATGGAGCAAAGAAACACAACTTATAAAACTAGGTCAAGACCCAATTTCTTTTAAGAATTAAGTCCAAGACCACAAAAACAAACTTTTAAACTTCTTCATTTCGTCCATTTTATCACTTGCCACCTGCCGCGCTACCATTTTTTAAATCATCTTCAACTAAAGACTCAGTTCTGAATCAACAGTCCGATTATCAATCAAAAGGAGAATAAATGCGAAGAAAACAAACACAAAACAACATTTAAAAACATCACTTACCTGTGGACGTGGTAAAAAGCGCCATCTAGCGATTATGTCCGTTGCTATTTTGTAGTGGCGCCACCTACTGAATGGTATTATCACAAATTACGTGTTTTATATAATATAATACTATTATCTTCCCTCAAGTCTCAATATCTTTAATCTTAGAACTTGTTAATTATCTCTACAGCGGTCAATATTTATTCCTGTACCATAGCCATAAAATCCGGGACAGTGACACAAAACCTTATTGCCTTATTAAGTATCAAATTTAAGGAAAAAAGTAGAGGACAACGCCAACGCAATGGCAACGCGGCGAAATCGTGGTCGGTCCGAATTCAACATGTTCATACAACAAGTAAACGATTGACAAAGTCAAAGACTTGTAACGAGTGAAGAATCAAGTTTAAGTGTCCGCTTGCTATTATTCAAAATATTAATTTGTTATGCCTCTCAAACCCAACGGCAACGGACACCGTTTACCTAGCCTAGGCCTAGCCTAGGCCTAGCCTAGGCCAAGGCCTAGCCTAGGCCTAGCCTAGGCCTAGCCTAGCCTAGCCTAGCCTAGCCTAGCCTAGGGCTAGGCTAATCTAGGGCGGCTAGGCCTAGGACTAGCGTTAAATTAAACAAATACTACATTTCTTTCTTTGTTGCTAGTCTTTAGACTGCCTTTTATCCCGTTAACCAATAATATAACATGTTAAAGATGTATCTACTATCATGAGATCCTGCGAAATATTAAAAGTAAAACAGCAGAAACTGGGAAAGAAAAGCAATTTTTTTACGACGTGGATAAACGTTCGGCAGCCGGACGACTACTTCTCAGCGCTAATCGTCCGTCAGTTCCGAACTTTACGTGTGTCTGCCCTAAGTACGCATGCACCGGAACTGACGGACGATTAGCGCTGAGAAGTAGTCGTCCGGCTGCCGGACGTTTATCCACGTCGATTTTTTTAAAGACGGAACAACAACAAGCCTACCAGAAAAATGTAGTTATATATAGTTATACTAGCGAAATCGAAAAAGGCCAGGATTCTACACAGGTAAAATCATTCCTTAAAATTAAATAACTCACCAACACTTTAGTGAACTGTCTATATGAGCACTGATTGATTATTATTTTAATTATAAAAGGAAAATCTGAATAGCGTGCTCGTGTCGCACTTGCAATGTTTTCCTTCTGTTTTTCCCCCGAGGATACTCGCTGTGACGCCACGAGCCTCACCTCGGGTGGGTTAGCACTGTTTAGGCTGAACGCAATTAAATATATTTCTCGAACTTTCGCGCGCTGGATTTGTTGAAAAAACAAAAAAACTGTTCGCATATTTTATGTTTGTTATTTTTTGTTAGTGTATTGTTATTTATGTGGCAACTAAACATAAGCAAACCAAAAACTGTTCAAATCCAAATTTTCAACAACAAAAACATGATTTAGGCCTGCCCCTATATTATAAACATCTACCTAGAACCCCTATGTCTACATTTGAGCTTCCGCAGTTCTTAGGAAGTTTCCACCCGTTTGCCTTGGTTATATTTAGTAGCGCAGTCTCGATCGCGTGACTTTCAGCGTCGTCCGGTCATTCCGGTGAAAGCTACGTGTAGTTTCACATTAAAGGACAAAAAAGTTAACTGTTTCGTGGCATACACCTAATAGAGTTAATAAAAAGTAACAATTTCCACATATACTCAATTTTTTAACACCAGCGGTTTACCAGAAAAATATTTTTTAACACCCAGCCATCCAAATACTATGCGCTACCCCATCTTAGACGAAGAATGACGTCATGACGGTGAGACCCTCTCCACGTAGATTCCCTGGGGTTTGGCTGTTGTCATGAAATGGCTGCAACTCGGCAACGCGCATAACATGCTGATAACGGTAAATATAAAGTTGTCTATTATTGTTATCGCTGAAATCATCCCATCAACTGATGTGTACTTAAACGCATTTCTCCTCAAAATGGACCGAGCAAAGTGAACTGTACTTGGACTGGAGGGATTCCAAATAGTACGCCCGCAAATCACCAATGTGAATCCATTGCTTCAATACTACCGGTTGTTTCAACTATTATTGCAACCGTATGCCGAACAGTAAGGCATAATTACTAAAGTTTATCATAGATGTAACCACAGATTTCGATATACGTCTATAAGCAGCTGCTAGATGTCACGCCAACTGAACGAACTGTTGAAGACTCGAAGTTGTTGACCCTTAACAACGTCGCAGGAAGCTGACCGGCTTCAGCAGAGACATAGAATGCCGCGCGCTGAATGGCCAAGCTAAGTTAACCCTTCACCTATGGCGGCGTCTAGACCATCGTGGATTTCGTTAGAATTTTAGACTTTAAAGTCACATTCTGAGTAAACCGCTGACGTTAAAAATTTGAGTATATGTGGAAATTGTTACTTTGTATAAACTCTATTAGGTGTATGACGCGAAACCGTAGTCTTTTTTTGTCCTTTAAGTGCAACAGTTGACTGAATCAGTATTAAAAGTTACTATAGCGGTTTTATTAAAATAGAAACACATCTCCGCCTTTTGAAATGATATCACACATACCGTGATTCGCAGCATTTTCCAACTATATCCACGAAGACATAGCAGTAGAATGTGTAAACTGCGAGTCATGTCGATGTGATGCTCGAGAACAGATTACGCGACACAAGGGAGTGGGGACATACATACGAAAGCATTTCTCAGTCTAGAATCTTGGTTTCCATTGCACATGCAGATGTACACATTTCAGCTAGTACGTTTTATATTATTTAAAAAACGTGTTAGTTAGCGTAGACCCGTGTCCTGGTTGACACGTGACTAAGTCTTTTACTGTTGTCACGAGTGTTGTTAGTTGAGAGAAGTAGGTAGTCAGCAGGTGAAGAGCTCCGTGTAGGGCACAATACTGTTGTGTGTGTTTGTGTGTATTTGTGTCGATCCGCGTGTGTTTTTCCGTATGCATGTGTATATTTTTGTAGGCCTATTTGTGTGTATACTTTTCTTTGATCATAGCATGAATAGTATCCTTGACCAATGAGTTTTGCTAGATCGAGTCCTAACTTAGCGGTAGTATTTTCAGTCAGCAAGCCAAAACATTTATCATGAGGGTGTAGGTCTTTGTCATAGTGTGTGTGTGTGTGTGTGTGTGTGTGTGTGTGTGTGTGCGTGTGCGTGTGCGTGTGCGTGTGCGTGTGCGTGTGCGTGCGCGTGTGTGTGCGTGCGTGCTTTGAGTGCATGCGTGCGTGTGAACACCTGACAGTGATCATAGGTTAATACCCCCTTTGTTCTTTAGTCATGCTCTAGGCTGGCACCAGGCTATTCTGTATGTTGTTGTGTCCCTCTTCCGTTTTCAACAGATGTGCAGTTGTAGTGTACCCGACAGATTTTTATTTGAATCCGGCAGATTCATCAGCGGATCATCCGCCTCCCGTGTCGAGCCCGCCGTCTAGTTGCGTTGTCTGCGGCGTTGTCTTTGACGTCGGTGGAGAGAGGGAGTATTATTGCAGATTGATCGCCGCTGAATCTTGCGCGGTTCGTCAAATATTTTATAAGCGAAATGAAAATCCGGGTGATTTGTATAACATTCGACAGACTCCTAGACATTCCGGGAGGGTTGAAATTGGAATTCGAGAGCGACGAATAAAATGAATATAAATAATCTTAAAAGGTTAAATATTTCCTTTTACGGTGACCGCGTTCGGAGAGACGGACATTTTGGCACAATTCCTTGTTGATATATGGAACAATTAACACTAATAAATTGCTTGAGCGCATCAATACAAATGTCGCCGCTGAAATGCTAATTTGAAAAGAACGAGCTTATTTTTTTTAAACGCGGTCTACTCGCAAGTGATTCATTGGCAGTTCCCGCAAATGTCAACACGGGTCGACCAAGCTCCCTATTCATGAACAACTGATTTGTTTGTCGAATTCACCTTTTGACGTTCCACTACAACAAAAGAACAGGTATTGGGCAAGACGTTAACATCACGTGCGGATGCACCTTAACTCACACAGCTTGTGTTTACGCCCTGCAGAATAACTTAGGGGAGACCGGGGCTAGTTGCAACACGGGTAAGTTGTAACAGAGGGGTTGTGGACAAAACTGCATGTTCATCAATAGATTTGAGCATGTCATGTGTAATACCACGTGAATCCGTCGAGACGTCATAAAGTTACGCCATTTTAAAAGAAAAGAGATGCAACGGTACCGGGGTAACTTGTAACAGTTTAGGACACCTCAAATAACTCATTACGCCACAAAAATGTGTAATAAACCAGGCTTTTAATTATGCACCAGTTATCCTCGGGAGATATGTGGGGAACCTTTTTTTTTGGCATGACAAAAGTTTCGATCGGTTAAGAAACCTACCCGCAAACCTGAAATCTGTTGTTTTTGTTACAACAAGCCCCGATCGTCCCTACGATTGCTAAATTAGTCGCGGTGATGTCCCTCATATGCATTTAGGGGGATGGCTGGCTATTTGATCACGGTTCAAAATTAAACCCGATCGTTTCCCTGTTGATTGTACTTCACTCATCAAACAGGAATTAAGTAATTTACTTCAAACAGTCCACCAAACTGTAGCCAACGCAGAACCAAGCCCAAATTTGAGCTAAGACAAGCACAACGTGTACTGTCTTCTTAATTCCATCTATGATTACGCAGGACATGTTCATCTAGTCCCCTTCGTCTCTACTTGACAATATGTTATGCAGTCTCTCCATATTTGTCCTCCTCGTCCCTTTTTGCAAGTTCTACATCTACCAAGGGAGTTATTTGCACATCTAGCGGAGGAATTGGTTCAGGAAATGCGTGCGAGTGTTTGCGGGTATAGTGTACGTAAATTATATACATGATCAAACCGCTTACCTATTATATAGTTTATATTCTTTTAGGCGGGATGAACTAGTTATATAGTTAAAGTCCATGACTATCCTGTATACATTTATACACACAAGGCCAGCCTCTCCCCTATAGTACCAACACCTCGTGATCAGCCACGTCTCACTCTACGCAGAGCGCCAGCGACTGTAAATATATTCCGTCGACCCGGGCGTATAGGGGTAACTGTACCAGCGTCATTTGTCAACGAGACCAAGAAGAAAGCACCATGTAAGTAAGCATAGAGTGTAATTTTGTCGGGTGTATTTCTATTTACGAACTGGAGACCAGCAAGGCAATGTACATTTGATGGGGATAAAGTTTAGGCTAATTTGTACGTTCAGTTTAGTCTGTGTCGTTGGAAAACGAAACATATGTCAGAAAAATGTCTGAAAGAGGAAATCGCGTGTGCGGGGGCAGGTTCGTAGCCAGGATGGGATACGGCACCTAAGGTGGGACACAGTAGCTAGGGTGGGACACGGTAGCTAGGATAGGACACGGTAGCTAGAGTGGGACACGGTAGCTAGAGTGGGACACAGTAGCTAGAGTGGGGCACGATAGCTAGAGTGGGACACGGTAGCTAGAGTGGGACACGGTAGCTAGAGTGGGACACTGTATAATTAGAGTGGGACACTGTATAATTAGAGTGGGACACTATATAATTAGAGTGGGACAGTGTATACTTAGAGTGGGACACGGTAGCTAGAGTGGGACACTATATAATTAGAGTGGGACACGGTAGCTAGAGTGGGACACTATAATTAGAGTGGGACACGGTAGCTAGAGTGGGACACTGTATAATTAGAGTGGGACACTGTATAACTAAAGTGGGACACGGTAGCTAGAGTGAGACACTGCATAGTTAGAGTGGGACACGATAGCTAGAGTGAGACACTGTATAGCTAGAGTGGGACACGATAGCTAGAGGGAGACACTGTAGCTAGAGTGGGACACAGTAGATATCTTATCTTATCTTAGCTAGCGTCTGCCAGCGTTGCGTTACCTGTTATGAAGCGTTCATTTTGAGAATAAGTAGACGATGTATTACCCAATTATTTTATTCTGGCAATCATGACGACATCACTGAAATGTATCTTAACTGATACTACTTGTCAATTATGTTACACTTCTCAGTCGATATAGCCCCGGTTCGAATCCCACGCTGCAGTTTTGAAAACTGGACAGTTTCGTTTACTCCAAATTGCTCTAGTTCACTCTGCTGCACGAATGGCTGTGTTGTACTAATCACTAATCGCCCTCGTCAACATATCTGCTCTGTGTTGTTTTAGGTGGACAAGCGTGACAGCCGTCCTACTTCTTGGGCTGGTGCTCTCGGTCGTCGTGATGGACGAAGTCGAGGCTTGTAAACATATAGGTACAACGGACTTACTATAACTCTTTTCTCTTTGATGGTTCATTTGCTTTGTAAACAATGCGTTACTTTTTTAACATACACATATATAAATCTACAACATTCATACACTTGTTAATATGCACTTCTATAGTTCTACACAATTCGCGACACATAATTGCTGGATTATAGACCATTTGACAAAAGACGAATATGCGAGCATTTCGACTGACATGATAACTGAATTGGTCATAATCTGTGTTTTTTGTAATGCCACTGTTCCGGTTAAAATCGCTGCTTTGTTACAAAGGAAGTGCACTCGAAACGCTGCGATGTAGCTTCTGTTTGCGTGCATGTGCGTGTTCGTGTTCGTGTGCATGTGTGTTTTTATGGTGTCAGTGTCATGTATATATAATAAATATTATTATTATATATGTATATATGGTGTGTAGTGTGTATACATCCTTGCACAAGGTGTTGCGTTGTATATGTGTGTTATGATCTACAACTACAATATTCACAACAACATTAACAAGCAAAATATAGTCTGCGTATATTACCATCGCTACAAACAGTGACCGACTGTTAACTTACACAACTGGTGATGCACATATCAGGAGATCAATATATTATGCTGTTCTCGTGGTGTTTTTACAGTAATCTGCAACGGCGTAGTTTACCCAAAAGACCCGATGAAAGCCTGCTGTGGCAGTCAACTCTACCATATTATTGCTCAGATGTGCTGTAAAGGAACAATACAGCCGAGAGGCGGTGTTCTGGGATCCTGCTGCGGTACAAGAGCGTACAACACCCGCGCGAAATTGTGCTGCAGGCGAGTGTTGATAACGAAGAAGAGTACCAGCGACTTGTGTTGTGGCAGTCGGTCTTACAACTCCATCACGCACTTGTGCTGCAACGGGGTGTTGCGAAATAGGGGTGTCAATATCGAGTGTTGTGGCACCCGGTCCTACAACACCCTGGTCAATAAATGCGTCAACGGCAGAGTGGTCTGAATGCGGTCTGCACGTGGACATTCATGCAACAGTCCGATATGCTAATGCTGCGATATTCACGATGTAGATCTATGATTCCCAGTAATCGACTTACCTTATAATAATATATTTTGGTGTTTCGGTGTGTATGTAGCCTGACTTAATTACGTGCTTTGCTCCTTTCTGAATAAACAGGCTTGACATAGAATACGCTGCAACGTATCCGCATAATCTTGTAACGGTCGATGCCTCTTATTGTTGGTATTCTGTGACCAAGTACAGATGCGTAGTTATGACAACCAAGCTTCGCAATATCTGAAGACAGCACTGATTAGTCTTACGAGGGACTTTTGACTTTACAATAAAATGGCTTTTTATGTCAATTTGCGTTGATGTAGTATTATTGTCACCTGTTGGGGGACGCCAAAATTTCAATTTATTTTCTCACCCTATGCAGTTACTCTGAATCTTACAATAATTGTATACATAAAAAAGTTACACGGTTGAGACGATGAACTTGCCCGGACAACACGCCTTTGTAATTATTTTCCAAAGGCCATCGCCGCTCACAGTGTCAAACACTGGCCTGATAGACACGAGTTGGTGTAGAGGTCGCGATTCTGCTCCTGGCATTTTTCTGGCGTCAGCGAGCTGCTAATATCATGTTAAATGTGTGCCTGCTTGTACTAGAGGCACAATGACCATGTATCAATAAGGCTCTCGTACAGGGCGTTTGGAACAGCTATATAATCCCGAACCAGATCGGAGCACTCTCGTGGTGACTGCGATGTCGCCGACAAGTTATGTTGGGATAACACGTCAACGTGCCAGTGGGTACGGGCGGTAGTAGCAGCCGAGTCTAGCACAACATACCTGCCAGCGTCGATGGAACTTCCATTTATTTAACGTGAACAAGATTATCTTAGAGCGCTGGAAGCAGCACTCTCCTGCTCGGAGATTGTGTGCTGAATGTGTGACAGTTACACACCAGTCATCGGTCAAGCTCTTCGCTCTTCTGACCAACCGGCTCTCTGCTTGCGAAGTATTCTGTTCTCCATTTGGTGTCTTTAGTCATGCAACTTTAAAGTACATAACGCACACACGCACGCACGCACGCACGCACGCACGCACGCACACAGCGGCCATGTTAACATTTTGTCAGATTATAAGGAAACTGTACCTGAGAATGTGTTAATGTCTACACAGTCACTGCAGCCATGTCACTGATATGCTGATCAAATGTCGTTAAAATCACATATCTCTAGCTCTTTTAAAATATAACATAGTAACTAGTTGTTTATATATTTGGTTAGTGTCGCTTTTCACTCACGGTGTGAAATATTCGCTCCGAACTGACTGGCAAATTGCCAGGTCAAAGCAACCATTATTAACATCCACTTACATGGAATGTAAAATGCTTCTGACCCATATGTCGGGCCACCTCCTGCAGTACGCCATGTGATATAGGCCTAGATGTTGCAACAGCTAGGGACATTTCAAACTATTACTAAGTGAAGATTAGGGCTTCTTACTTTGGAAATGATATGTGGATGTGGATGCAAAATGTGCTGTCGGTTCTACGGCAGACCTAGATCAGTTCTTATATAGTGCAGTATTCAGCCCTCACGAGCGCTCTCTCGCAGACCTATTCAATCAAACACCATCTCAACTTCCCTGGGAAGCATTCAGCCACGCTGCACTTAATGCGCGAGGATGCTAGTGCAAATATCCACCACTGTCTATAGCCAGGTACTCATTCGTACACCTGAGATAAATGGAGTAATGTACAGTAGAAAACGTTACTTAAGTTTTCACACGGCAGCACAGGATTCGAACGCGGATTCTCTTAGTCGAGTCCGAAGCTCTTCCCATGAACCGCTCTACAAATGTGTGTGTACATACATATACAAACATATATATGGACATGAATATATGCATACACGGAGTGTCAAAAGGCGATACAAAATGATAAACAAAGTTATAACAAATCACTGTATTTAGAATTCACATTAGGTTGGTTGGTACAATTATCAGTGTCACTCCTGTAAAAAATATGATTCCATTGAAAATATATCTTACAATGTATACGTGATCGGTGAAAACTACATAGCAGCTTATAATTCATGAAGAGTTCTGCAACCGAAACATATGCTCAAAATATACATATTGTTGAAAAAATAATCCAAATGGTAAACATAAATATATAAAAAGCGAATAAATATCAATAACATGTTCCATTTAAATAATCTCCTCATGAAAAATCATAAACACACCTGATCGGTGGAAACTCACATAGCATCATAGACGTCAAGAAGAGATGCAAGCTGAACACATGCTAAAACAACGTTATAAAAACAATCCAAATGGTAAAGACAAATAATATCTAAACAAACGAATACATAATATTAATAACAGGTTCCATTGAAACAATATGCTAAAAAACAGGAAGACAGTGTGTGTGTGTGTAAATATATATATATATATATATATATATATATAATGTATATATATATATAAATATATATACCGACATACACACACACATTAATATATATACACACACACACACACACACACACACACACACACACACACACACACACACACACACACACACACACACACACACACACACACATACAAATTATGTTTAATGGAAACGCTATAGCAGCTTAGACTTCATGTAGACTTTTGCAAGCTGAACATATTTTACTTATTTAAAGCCAAATCCTCATGGTCAACATATGTATGGATGTATATCTTATATAATCAACAGTTTTGAAGATGAAACATGGAGAGTACAGTCGTCTACTGACAATTAGGCGAAACCAATTAGCCAAGGGGTCCGAGGTAACAAGATGGATCAGCGAATACGTAGATCACAGTCCATGCAGACTATTTAGTTTCTTGGCAGGCCCCCAGATGCATTTACAAAAGATCTGTAAACTATACACTTCATGTGTACATCGCTAACACATGTCTATGTAAATTTAGAAGAAAAAATGTAGTGATTTAACAAAATATGCAAACTGTCTAAATGCACCAATCCTAGGGGCCTTTTGAATGTCTCAATCAAATTTACATTTCCCGTGCAGTGTCAGTACCGTAAGATATGTCTATGTTAAATTTGAAAAATATATCATCACTGGTTTCTGAATGTGGCCGCTAAAGGCGGAGGGCTGACGAAGAACGACGCCGTTGGACTTTAGACTCATAGTCCTAAAAGAAATGGAAAACTAGATCATGTTGGATTTGCCGTAGTATATGAATCTAAAAATGTGTCCCATGGTCGTGTCCAACCGTTGTATTGTGTCTGGCGTGTGGTCAACGTCGTATTTTCTGTACCACAAATGGACAGCGTAATTATGCGATTTCCAGTCGTACAAATCTCCCGGTTTGTAGAGCTTGTCCAGATGTTCCCAGTTTGGTTTATGAATCGAATCCTTCTCGATGTGCACGAGTTCTGGGTGACTCTTGGCAAGGATACCAGGTATTACAACGGAGTGGTAGTTCCAACGAAACCAATCGAAATTGCGGTATTGTTCGTACCAGAGTCGCAGGAATGTCGCGTTAGGGACGGCCATCATGAAACCGTTGCACAGCCAGTGTGGCAGCTCCTCTCCCAACGTCGTCTCGTAGCAGTACAGCGGGTCCAGCGGTCGCACTATGACGACGTCGAGGTCGTGATAGATGCCGCCGTACTTCACCATGGCCTCCAAGCGGATGACGTCGGACTGGTGTTCGTAGTAGACGATCTGCCGGTCAAAAATTTTCGCCGGCGGGTCGCGCTGCATCATCACCAGCGTCGTCATCGACTCGTTGATCTTCTGCCGTATGAACCGCCACCAGGCTCCGGTCGGCTCTGCGTCGTGCCAGAAGAAGATCCGACTTGGCCGCACGAAGCGGAGGGTCGACATGACGCTGATGACGTGGTAAAAGCGGAACACTGGCCTATCTCTTCCGTACCACGTGAAGTGGACGATACGAGGCACGGGTGCGGGACATATTGCAGGCGTCGCGTCTGCAAAACAGTGACGACGCTATCTTTACAAAGCATTCTGCCTAACTGTATGATAAAGCAACGTACAGACGTGCGTGCGTACGTGCTTGCGCGTGTCTGCGTGTGGTCGTGTGCGTACGTCGGTAAGGCGTAACCATGTATGTAGGTACCTAGTATGTGCGCATGTATATGAAGGCCATACTTGCATGCGGACGTGTGTTTGCAAAAACATTACGTTCCACAACTGCAATTTCATGTAAGCTCCGTAATACTAATCTCACCATGTTAAATGTAGATAGTGACTTTTACTTCAACTACGTTACCACTGATGGCTAGGTGTCGCTACAAACTATGCTAAAAATGTGACCAGAAGTGATCTTGAACAGAGTGATGGAAATGGTACAGAAATTATTTGAAAAACTTAATCGTGACATTATTCTTAGAGTGCATTTAATTCAGATCAGGAATGAAAAAGTTAAGTCTTAAACTTTCTTTAAGACACGTTTGTTTAGAAGCTGAGCAACCCAGAGCAAGTATCATAACCTACCAAGAAATGGCACTTTCATGCTGGGAGACCCAAAGCCAGAGCCAGTGTGTGTTGGTCTTCTATCTTTGAATTGCATTTCTATGATGGAAGGGTTGAAACCAGAGTACGTCATCATACCCATGAGCATCAGAATGACAAAGATGAGCATAACCGAACTCTTCACATGTTTCAACTCTGGATACAATTTCATGACTAACACGTCTGTGGCTCCACGTTACGTAGACTAGGTCACGTGAGAGTGCACTCAAATGGTCTTGCACACCTGAAACTGTTGAAAATATTTATATTTTAACGCTTACTGCCCATTGATGTCTGCAACAGTTAACAGAATTGGGGGAATGTTAAACAACAAAGCCAGACTGCGACAAGGCATCATATTTCCAGTGACAGAACAAGCAACACAGATTTCAAACAACAAACTGCACTGAAATATCTGAAAGACAGAAAATCGAAGCAAACTTTAAAGATGTACATTAACGAGGACATAACAATACTCCACTCAATAATAAGCTATCAAGTGAAACAACTGAAAAAGTGGATGTTGGATATTCAATAGAAATGTACCGATTAAGGACAAAAAAGCCGTTCACGAAATGACTGGCATGGTTGATATCCACAAGCAATTAATTTCTATATGGTGTTGTAAAAGTACATAATTTCTGTAATTTCAATATGTCTTGAGTTTATATGAATTTATTATGCAAAGAGGGTTTGCCATGCTTTTGTGTATTATTATTTATGTGTAAATAACTGTCTTGTTTCTTATAACATTATATGTAAATGTGTATCTTTTTTGGAATGGTTAACTTATCATTACATTTACTCTTGTGATAAACTTAATTAAAGTAAGTCTTAATTCAACTGTATACAGCTCTTGTTCAATGTATGATTATGTCACTTATAACATCTAATACTAGTAGAATGATTGTACTATAATTAATTTTCAAGCATTTTCTTGGATATGTTTGCATAAAAGGTTCCAGTTTTTCAGGTATTATTTTGTAATGTAATTTTTCTTTTTTTGTATTTATTTTGCCTTTGCTAATTTCATATCAAAATATGTGGGTGAGTATACTACTCATGTGTACAGACAGCTCTTAGACAACAATTATTTTGACAGTTTGTGTTTTGTACAACATTTGTACTTTATTCATAATCTATGGTCATGTTGTGGCAAATGCATGATATTATGCTGCAATGTATTTTCATGCATTTGGTACGTGTTACAGTGTATTACACAACTGTCAACAGCAGACATACGTTTTATTTGTTGTCATTTATGACGCTACATGTATTTAATGAAGTCAAAAACCCATAATTTTTGTCAGTGGTGAAAGCCAACTGGAAGCGACAGACACGATTATGAACCACATCTGGGCAATATATACAACACATGGCCGGAGATAGGCAGAACTGTAAGAATTTTGTAGCTGCCCTAAAAGCCAGAGGGAATAACAGGCAATAAGTAACCCTACCCACCAGATTTACTAGAACTAATGGAACCCTGAGAGATAATATTTTCTGTATTTGGTAAAGTAGTATTAGAATACACACTGTTTTAACTACAACACTATCTTGTCAACAGATATGGAGTAATTGTACTCTGTAATCGTACTCGTAATAATCGTACTCATATTTTCTGAGTAATCGTACTCATACTAAATTGGTCCAAAAAACCAAGTAATTGAACTTGTACTTAATCATTGTATGATTGAACTTACTTTGGAGCAAAACTTTTGAGTATGACGTTTCGACCAGTCACCTAATGTGTGTTGGCTCAGATTTCGGCGGGATAATTTTGGTTGTATATGGCAGGCATATGGTATCCCTGATCTCTGTTCATGGTAGGGGCTCTCTGATATATATATATATATATATATATATATATATATATATATATATATATATATATATATATATATATATATATATCCTCCTTCACTTTTCTCTTGCAGGCAATGCATAACGTGAGACGTGAAATTCAATCAAGTGAAATTTACATTAGAATTGATTAACTTCGAAATGCCAAACATTATCAAATATGTTTTGTTTATATATAATACAATAATATTAATGATGGTTTTAATTAAAATAAAGGTGTATATGCACACCTGTATTATTAGTATTATGTGTATATATTTATTTTATTTGTACAGATGCATATGACTATTTTGGTTTATTTATTATAACTATCACTCTCAGCCTCAGGTCAGTAATATATTACTTCTTAGCATCACAGTACGTGTCTGAGTTTATAATCTGCAAAACATATTGCACTTGGTGTACACAATTACTAGGTTTTTACTATATTTTATTTTTGAAATTAACTTTCATGTACTTAAAACATGCTGTATGGAGCAAAGAAACACAACTTATAAAACTAGGTCAAGACCCAATTTCTTTTAAGAATTAAGTCCAAGACCACAAAAACAAACTTTTAAACTTCTTCATTTCGTCCATTTTATCACTTGCCACCTGCCGCGCTACCATTTTTTAAATCATCTTCAACTAAAGACTCAGTTCTGAATCAACAGTCCGATTATCAATCAAAAGGAGAATAAATGCGAAGAAAACAAACACAAAACAACATTTAAAAACATCACTTACCTGTGGACGTGGTAAAAAGCGCCATCTAGCGATTATGTCCGTTGCTATTTTGTAGTGGCGCCACCTACTGAATGGTATTATCACAAATTACGTGTTTTATATAATATAATACTATTATCTTCCCTCAAGTCTCAATATCTTTAATCTTAGAACTTGTTAATTATCTCTACAGCGGTCAATATTTATTCCTGTATCATAGCCATACAATCCGGGACAGTGACACAAAACCTTATTGCCTTATTAAGTATCAAATTTAAGGAAAAAAGTAGAGGACAACGCCAACGCAATGGCAACGCGGCGAAATCGTGGTCGGTCCGAATTCAACATGTTCATACAACAAGTAAACGATTGACAAAGTCAAAGACTTGTAACGAGTGAAGAATCAAGTTTAAGTGTCCGCTTGCTATTATTCAAAATATTAATTTGTTATGCCTCTCAAACCCAACGGCAACGGACACCGTTTACCTAGCCTAGGCCTAGCCTAGGCCTAGCCTAGGCCAAGGCCTAGCCTAGGCCTAGCCTAGGCCTAGCCTAGCCTAGCCTAGCCTAGCCTAGCCTAGGGCTAGGCTAATCTAGGGCGGCTAGGCCTAGGACTAGCGTTAAATTAAACAAATACTACATTTCTTTCTTTGTTGCTAGTCTTTAGACTGCCTTTTATCCCGTTAACCAATAATATAACATGTTAAAGATGTATCTACTATCATGAGATCCTGCGAAATATTAAAAGTAAAACAGCAGAAACTGGGAAAGAAAAGCAATTTTTTTACGACGTGGATAAACGTTCGGCAGCCGGACGACTACTTCTCAGCGCTAATCGTCCGTCAGTTCCGAACTTTACGTGTGTCTGCCCTAAGTACGCATGCACCGGAACTGACGGACGATTAGCGCTGAGAAGTAGTCGTCCGGCTGCCGGACGTTTATCCACGTCGATTTTTTTAAAGACGGAACAACAACAAGCCTACCAGAAAAATGTAGTTATATATAGTTATACTAGCGAAATCGAAAAAGGCCAGGATTCTACACAGGTAAAATCATTCCTTAAAATTAAATAACTCACCAACACTTTAGTGAACTGTCTATATGAGCACTGATTGATTATTATTTTAATTATAAAAGGAAAATCTGAATAGCGTGCTCGTGTCGCACTTGCAATGTTTTCCTTCTGTTTTTCCCCCGAGGATACTCGCTGTGACGCCACGAGCCTCACCTCGGGTGGGTTAGCACTGTTTAGGCTGAACGCAATTAAATATATTTCTCGAACTTTCGCGCGCTGGATTTGTTGAAAAAACAAAAAAACTGTTCGCATATTTTATGTTTGTTATTTTTTGTTAGTGTATTGTTATTTATGTGGCAACTAAACATAAGCGAACCAAAAACTGTTCAAATCCAAATTTTCAACAACAAAAACATGATTTAGGCCTGCCCCTATATTATAAACATCTACCTAGAACCCCTATGTCTACATTTGAGCTTCCGCAGTTCTTAGGAAGTTTCCACCCGTTTGCCTTGGTTATATTTAGTAGCGCAGTCTCGATCGCGTGACTTTCAGCGTCGTCCGGTCATTCCGGTGAAAGCTACGTGTAGTTTCACATTAAAGGACAAAAAAGTTAACTGTTTCGTGGCATACACCTAATAGAGTTAATAAAAAGTAACAATTTCCACATATACTCAATTTTTTAACACCAGCGGTTTACCAGAAAAATATTTTTTAACACCCAGCCATCCAAATACTATGCGCTACCCCATCTTAGACGAAGAATGACGTCATGACGGTGAGACCCTCTCCACGTAGATTCCCTGGGGTTTGGCTGTTGTCATGAAATGGCTGCAACTCGGCAACGCGCATAACATGCTGATAACGGTAAATATAAAGTTGTCTATTATTGTTATCGCTGAAATCATCCCATCAACTGATGTGTACTTAAACGCATTTCTCCTCAAAATGGACCGAGCAAAGTGAACTGTACTTGGACTGGAGGGATTCCAAATAGTACGCCCGCAAATCACCAATGTGAATCCATTGCTTCAATACTACCGGTTGTTTCAACTATTATTGCAACCGTATGCCGAACAGTAAGGCATAATTACTAAAGTTTATCATAGATGTAACCACAGATTTCGATATACGTCTATAAGCAGCTGCTAGATGTCACGCCAACTGAACGAACTGTTGAAGACTCGAAGTTGTTGACCCTTAACAACGTCGCAGGAAGCTGACCGGCTTCAGCAGAGACATAGAATGCCGCGCGCTGAATGGCCAAGCTAAGTTAACCCTTCACCTATGGCGGCGTCTAGACCATCGTGGATTTCGTTAGAATTTTAGACTTTAAAGTCACATTCTGAGTAAACCGCTGACGTTAAAAATTTGAGTATATGTGGAAATTGTTACTTTGTATAAACTCTATTAGGTGTATGACGCGAAACCGTAGTCTTTTTTTGTCCTTTAAGTGCAACAGTTGACTGAATCAGTATTAAAAGTTACCTTAGCCGTTTTATTAAAATAGAAACACATCTCCGCCTTTTGAAATGATATCATACATACCGTGATTCGCAGCATTTTCCAACTATATCCACGAAGACATAGCAGTAGAATGTGTAAACTGCGAGTCATGTCGATGTGATGCTCGAGAACAGATTACGCGACACAAGGGAGTGGGGACATACATACGAAAGCATTTCTCAGTCTAGAATCTTGGTTTCCATTGCACATGCAGATGTACACATTTCAGCTAGTACGTTTTATATTATTTAAAAAACGTGTTAGTTAGCGTAGACCCGTGTCCTGGTTGACACGTGACTAAGTCTTTTACTGTTGTCACGAGTGTTGTTAGTTGAGAGAAGTAGGTAGTCAGCAGGTGAAGAGCTCCGTGTAGGGCACAATACTGTTGTGTGTGTTTGTGTGTATTTGTGTCGATCCGCGTGTGTTTTTCCGTATGCATGTGTATATTTTTGTAGGCCTATTTGTGTGTATACTTTTCTTTGATCATAGCATGAATAGTATCCTTGACCAATGAGTTTTGCTAGATCGAGTCCTAACTTAGCGGTAGTATTTTCAGTCAGCAAGCCAAAACATTTATCATGAGGGTGTAGGTCTTTGTCATAGTGTGTGTGTGTGTGTGTGTGTGTGTGTGTGTGTGTGTGTGTGTGCGTGTGCGTGTGCGTGTGCGTGTGCGTGTGCGTGTGCGTGCGCGTGTGTGTGCGTGCGTGCTTTGAGTGCATGCGTGCGTGTGAACACCTGACAGTGATCATAGGTTAATACCCCCTTTGTTCTTTAGTCATGCTCTAGGCTGGCACCAGGCTATTCTGTATGTTGTTGTGTCCCTCTTCCGTTTTCAACAGATGTGCAGTTGTAGTGTACCCGACAGATTTTTATTTGAATCCGGCAGATTCATCAGCGGATCATCCGCCTCCCGTGTCGAGCCCGCCGTCTAGTTGCGTTGTCTGCGGCGTTGTCTTTGACGTCGGTGGAGAGAGGGAGTATTATTGCAGATTGATCGCCGCTGAATCTTGCGCGGTTCGTCAAATATTTTATAAGCGAAATGAAAATCCGGGTGATTTGTATAACATTCGACAGACTCCTAGACATTCCGGGAGGGTTGAAATTGGAATTCGAGAGCGACGAATAAAATGAATATAAATAATCTTAAAAGGTTAAATATTTCCTTTTACGGTGACCGCGTTCGGAGAGACGGACATTTTGGCACAATTCCTTGTTGATATATGGAACAATTAACACTAATAAATTGCTTGAGCGCATCAATACAAATGTCGCCGCTGAAATGCTAATTTGAAAAGAACGAGCTTATTTTTTTTAAACGCGGTCTACTCGCAAGTGATTCATTGGCAGTTCCCGCAAATGTCAACACGGGTCGACCAAGCTCCCTATTCATGAACAACTGATTTGTTTGTCGAATTCACCTTTTGACGTTCCACTACAACAAAAGAACAGGTATTGGGCAAGACGTTAACATCACGTGCGGATGCACCTTAACTCACACAGCTTGTGTTTACGCCCTGCAGAATAACTTAGGGGAGACCGGGGCTAGTTGTAACACGGGTAAGTTGTAACAGAGGGGTTGTGGACAAAACTGCATGTTCATCAATAGATTTGAGCATGTCATGTGTAATACCACGTGAATCCGTCGAGACGTCATAAAGTTACGCCATTTTAAAAGAAAAGAGATGCAACGGTACCGGGGTAACTTGTAACAGTTTAGGACACCTCAAATAACTCATTACGCCACAAAAATGTGTAATAAACCAGGCTTTTAATTATGCACCAGTTATCCTCGGGAGATATGTGGGGAACCTTTTTTTTTGGCATGACAACAGTTTCGATCGGTTAAGAAACCTACCCGCAAACCTGAAATCTGTTGTTTTTGTTACAACAAGCCCCGATCGTCCCTACGATTGCTAAATTAGTCGCGGTGATGTCCCTCATATGCATTTAGGGGGATGGCTGGCTATTTGATCACGGTTCAAAATTAAACCCGATCGTTTCCCTGTTGATTGTACTTCACTCATCAAACAGGAATTAAGTAATTTACTTCAAACAGTCCACCAAACTGTAGCCAACGCAGAACCAAGCCCAAATTTGAGCTAAGACAAGCACAACGTGTACTGTCTTCTTAATTCCATCTATGATTACGCAGGACATGTTCATCTAGTCCCCTTCGTCTCTACTTGACAATATGTTATGCAGTCTCTCCATATTTGTCCTCCTCGTCCCTTTTTGCAAGTTCTACATCTACCAAGGGAGTTATTTGCACATCTAGCGGAGGAATTGGTTCAGGAAATGCGTGCGAGTGTTTGCGGGTATAGTGTACGTAAATTATATACATGATCAAACCGCTTACCTATTATATAGTTTATATTCTTTTAGGCGGGATGAACTAGTTATATAGTTAAAGTCCATGACTATCCTGTATACATTTATACACACAAGGCCAGCCTCTCCCCTATAGTACCAACACCTCGTGATCAGCCACGTCTCACTCTACGCAGAGCGCCAGCGACTGTAAATATATTCCGTCGACCCGGGCGTATAGGGGTAACTGTACCAGCGTCATTTGTCAACGAGACCAAGAAGAAAGCACCATGTAAGTAAGCATAGAGTGTAATTTTGTCGGGTGTATTTCTATTTACGAACTGGAGACCAGCAAGGCAATGTACATTTGATGGGGATAAAGTTTAGGCTAATTTGTACGTTCAGTTTAGTCTGTGTCGTTGGAAAACGAAACATATGTCAGAAAAATGTCTGAAAGAGGAAATCGCGTGTGCGGGGGCAGGTTCGTAGCCAGGATGGGATACGGCACCTAAGGTGGGACACAGTAGCTAGGGTGGGACACGGTAGCTAGGATAGGACACGGTAGCTAGAGTGGGACACGGTAGCTAGAGTGGGACACAGTAGCTAGAGTGGGGCACGATAGCTAGAGTGGGACACGGTAGCTAGAGTGGGACACGGTAGCTAGAGTGGGACACTGTATAATTAGAGTGGGACACTGTATAATTAGAGTGGGACACTATATAATTAGAGTGGGACAGTGTATACTTAGAGTGGGACACTATATAATTAGAGTGGGACACGGTAGCTAGAGTGGGACACTATAATTAGAGTGGGACACGGTAGCTAGAGTGGGACACTGTATAATTAGAGTGGGACACTGTATAACTAAAGTGGGACACGGTAGCTAGAGTGAGACACTGCATAGTTAGAGTGGGACACGATAGCTAGAGTGAGACACTGTATAGCTAGAGTGGGACACGATAGCTAGAGGGAGACACTGTAGCTAGAGTGGGACACAGTAGATATCTTATCTTATCTTAGCTAGCGTCTGCCAGCGTTGCGTTACCTGTTATGAAGCGTTCATTTTGAGAATAAGTAGACGATGTATTACCCAATTATTTTATTCTGGCAATCATGACGACATCACTGAAATGTATCTTAACTGATACTACTTGTCAATTATGTTACACTTCTCAGTCGATATAGCCCCGGTTCGAATCCCACGCTGCAGTTTTGAAAACTGGACAGTTTCGTTTACTCCAAATTGCTCTAGTTCACTCTGCTGCACGAATGGCTGTGTTGTACTAATCACTAATCGCCCTCGTCAACATATCTGCTCTGTGTTGTTTTAGGTGGACAAGCGTGACAGCCGTCCTACTTCTTGGGCTGGTGCTCTCGGTCGTCGTGATGGACGAAGTCGAGGCTTGTAAACATATAGGTACAACGGACTTACTATAACTCTTTTCTCTTTGATGGTTCATTTGCTTTGTAAACAATGCGTTACTTTTTTAACATACACATATATAAATCTACAACATTCATACACTTGTTAATATGCACTTCTATAGTTCTACACAATTCGCGACACATAATTGCTGGATTATAGACCATTTGACAAAAGACGAATATGCGAGCATTTCGACTGACATGATAACTGAATTGGTCATAATCTGTGTTTTTTGTAATGCCACTGTTCCGGTTAAAATCGCTGCTTTGTTACAAAGGAAGTGCACTCGAAACGCTGCGATGTAGCTTCTGTTTGCGTGCATGTGCATGTGCGTGTTCGTGTGCCTGTGCATGTGTGTTTTTATGGTGTCAGTGTCATGTATATATAATAAATATTATTATTATTATTATATATGTATATATGGTGTGTAGCGTGTATACATCCTTGCACAAGGTGTTGCGTTGTATATGTGTGTTATGATCTACAACTACAATATTCACAACAACATTAACAAGCAAAATATAGTCTGCGTATATTACCATCGCTACAAACAGTGACCGACTGTTAACTTACACAACTGGTGATGCACATATCAGGAGATCAATATATTATGCTGTTCTCGTGGTGTTTTTACAGTAATCTGCAACGGCGTAGTTTACCCAAAAGACCCGATGAAAGCCTGCTGTGGCAGTCAACTCTACCATATTATTGCTCAGATGTGCTGTAAAGGAACAATACAGCCGAGAGGCGGTGTTCTGGGATCCTGCTGCGGTACAAGAGCGTACAACACCCGCGCGAAATTGTGCTGCAGGCGAGTGTTGATAACGAAGAAGAGTACCAGCGACTTGTGTTGTGGCAGTCGGTCTTACAACTCCATCACGCACTTGTGCTGCAACGGGGTGTTGCGAAATAGGGGTGTCAATATCGAGTGTTGTGGCACCCGGTCCTACAACACCCTGGTCAATAAATGCGTCAACGGCAGAGTGGTCTGAATGCGGTCTGCACGTGGACATTCATGCAACAGTCCGATATGCTAATGCTGCGATATTCACGATGTAGATCTATGATTCCCAGTAATCGACTTACCTTATAATAATATATTTTGGTGTTTCGGTGTGTATGTAGCCTGACTTAATTACGTGCTTTGCTCCTTTCTGAATAAACAGGCTTGACATAGAATACGCTGCAACGTATCCGCATAATCTTGTAACGGTCGATGCCTCTTATTGTTGGTATTCTGTGACCAATGTACTATACAGATGCGTAGTTATGACAACCAAGCTTCGCAATATCTGAAGACAGCACTGATTAGTCTTACGAGGGACTTTTGACTTTACAATAAAATGGCTTTTTATGTCAATTTGCGTTGATGTAGTATTATTGTCACCTGTTGGGGGACGCCAAAATTTCAATTTATTTTCTCACCCTATGCAGTTACTCTGAATCTTACAATAATTGTATACATAAAAAAGTTACACGGTTGAGACGATGAACTTGCCCGGACAACACGCCTTTGTAATTATTTTCCAAAGGCCATCGCCGCTCACAGTGTCAAACACTGGCCTGATAGACACGAGTTGGTGTAGAGGTCGCGATTCTGCTCCTGGCATTTTTCTGGCGTCAGCGAGCTGCTAATATCATGTTAAATGTGTGCCTGCTTGTACTAGAGGCACAATGACCATGTATCAATAAGGCTCTCGTACAGGGCGTTTGGAACAGCTATATAATCCCGAACCAGATCGGAGCACTCTCGTGGTGACTGCGATGTCGCCGACAAGTTATGTTGGGATAACACGTCAACGTGCCAGTGGGTACGGGCGGTAGTAGCAGCCGAGTCTAGCACAACATACCTGCCAGCGTCGATGGAACTTCCATTTATTTAACGTGAACAAGATTATATTAGAGCGCTGGAAGCAGCACTCTCCTGCTCGGAGATTGTGTGCTGAATGTGTGACAGTTACACACCAGTCATCGGTCAAGCTCTTCGCTCTTCTGACCAACCGGCTCTCTGCTTGCGAAGTATTCTGTTCTCCATTTGGTGTCTTTAGTCATGCAACTTTAAAGTACATAACGCACACACGCACGCACGCACGCACGCACGCACGCACACAGCGGCCATGTTAACATTTTGTCAGATTATAAGGAAACTGTACCTGAGAATGTGTTAATGTCTACACAGTCACTGCAGCCATGTCACTGATATGCTGATCAAATGTCGTTAAAATCACATATCTCTAGCTCTTTTAAAATATAACATAGTAACTAGTTGTTTATATATTTGGTTAGTGTCGCTTTTCACTCACGGTGTGAAATATTCGCTCCGAACTGACTGGCAAATTGCCAGGTCAAAGCAACCATTATTAACATCCACTTACATGGAATGTAAAATGCTTCTGACCCATATGTCGGGCCACCTCCTGCAGTACGCCATGTGATATAGGCCTAGATGTTGCAACATCTAGGGACATTTCAAACTATTACTAAGTGAAGATTAGGGCTTCTTACTTTGGAAATGATATGTGGATGTGGATGCAAAATGTGCTGTCGGTTCTACGGCAGACCTAGATCAGTTCTTATATAGTGCAGTATTCAGCCCTCACGAGCGCTCTCTCGCAGACCTATTCAATCAAACACCATCTCAACTTCCCTGGGAAGCATTCAGCCACGCTGCACTTAATGCGCGAGGATGCTAGTGCAAATATCCACCACTGTCTATAGCCAGGTACTCATTCGTACACCTGAGATAAATGGAGTAATGTACAGTAGAAAACGTTACTTAAGTTTTCACACGGCAGCACAGGATTCGAACGCGGATTCTCTTAGTCGAGTCCGAAGCTCTTCCCATGAACCGCTCTACAAATGTGTGTGTACATACATATACAAACATATATATGGACATGAATATATGCATACACGGAGTGTCAAAAGGCGATACAAAATGATAAACAAAGTTATAACAAATCACTGTATTTAGAATTCACATTAGGTTGGTTGGTACAATTATCAGTGTCACTCCTGTAAAAAATATGATTCCATTGAAAATATATCTTACAATGTATACGTGATCGGTGAAAACTACATAGCAGCTTATAATTCATGAAGAGTTCTGCAACCGAAACATATGCTCAAAATATACATATTGTTGAAAAAATAATCCAAATGGTAAACATAAATATATAAAAAGCGAATAAATATCAATAACATGTTCCATTTAAATAATCTCCTCATGAAAAATCATAAACACACCTGATCGGTGGAAACTCACATAGCATCATAGACGTCAAGAAGAGATGCAAGCTGAACACATGCTAAAACAACGTTATAAAAACAATCCAAATGGTAAAGACAAATAATATCTAAACAAACGAATACATAATATTAATAACAGGTTCCATTGAAACAATATGCTAAAAAACAGGAAGACAGTGTGTGTGTGTGTAAATATATATATATATATATATATATATATATAATGTATATATATATATAAATATATATACCGACATACACACACACATTAATATATATATACACACACACACACACACACACACACACACACACACACACACACACACACACACACACACACACACACACACACACACACATACAAATTATGTTTAATGGAAACGCTATAGCAGCTTAGACTTCATGTAGACTTTTGCAAGCTGAACATATTTTACTTATTTAAAGCCAAATCCTCATGGTCAACATATGTATGGATGTATATCTTATATAATCAACAGTTTTGAAGATGAAACATGGAGAGTACAGTCGTCTACTGACAATTAGGCGAAACCAATTAGCCAAGGGGTCCGAGGTAACAAGATGGATCAGCGAATACGTAGATCACAGTCCATGCAGACTATTTAGTTTCTTGGCAGGCCCCCAGATGCATTTACAAAAGATCTGTAAACTATACACTTCATGTGTACATCGCTAACACATGTCTATGTAAATTTAGAAGAAAAAATGTAGTGATTTAACAAAATATGCAAACTGTCTAAATGCACCAATCCTAGGGGCCTTTTGAATGTCTCAATCAAATTTACATTTCCCGTGCAGTGTCAGTACCGTAAGATATGTCTATGTTAAATTTGAAAAATATATCATCACTGGTTTCTGAATGTGGCCGCTAAAGGCGGAGGGCTGACGAAGAACGACGCCGTTGGACTTTAGACTCATAGTCCTAAAAGAAATGGAAAACTAGATCATGTTGGATTTGCCGTAGTATATGAATCTAAAAATGTGTCCCATGGTCGTGTCCAACCGTTGTATTGTGTCTGGCGTGTGGTCAACGTCGTATTTTCTGTACCACAAATGGACAGCGTAATTATGCGATTTCCAGTCGTACAAATCTCCCGGTTTGTAGAGCTTGTCCAGATGTTCCCAGTTTGGTTTATGAATCGAATCCTTCTCGATGTGCACGAGTTCTGGGTGACTCTTGGCAAGGATACCAGGTATTACAACGGAGTGGTAGTTCCAACGAAACCAATCGAAATTGCGGTATTGTTCGTACCAGAGTCGCAGGAATGTCGCGTTAGGGACGGCCATCATGAAACCGTTGCACACCCAGTGTGGCAGCTCCTCTCCCAACGTCGTCTCGTAGCAGTACAGCGGGTCCAGCGGTCGCACTATGACGACGTCGAGGTCGTGATAGATGCCGCCGTACTTCACCATGGCCTCCAAGCGGATGACGTCGGACTGGTGTTCGTAGTAGACGATCTGCCGGTCAAAAATTTTCGCCGGCGGGTCGCGCTGCATCATCACCAGCGTCGTCATCGACTCGTTGATCTTCTGCCGTATGAACCGCCACCAGGCTCCGGTCGGCTCTGCGTCGTGCCAGAAGAAGATCCGACTTGGCCGCACGAAGCGGAGGGTCGACATGACGCTGATGACGTGGTAAAAGCGGAACACTGGCCTATCTCTTCCGTACCACGTGAAGTGGACGATACGAGGCACGGGTGCGGGACATATTGCAGGCGTCGCGTCTGCAAAACAGTGACGACGCTATCTTTACAAAGCATTCTGCCTAACTGTATGATAAAGCAACGTACAGACGTGCGTGCGTACGTGCTTGCGCGTGTCTGCGTGTGGTCGTGTGCGTACGTCGGTAAGGCGTAACCATGTATGTAGGTACCTAGTATGTGCGCATGTATATGAAGGCCATACTTGCATGCGGACGTGTGTTTGCAAAAACATTACGTTCCACAACTGCAATTTCATGTAAGCTCCGTAATACTAATCTCACCATGTTAAATGTAGATAGTGACTTTTACTTCAACTACGTTACCACTGATGGCTAGGTGTCGCTACAAACTATGCTAAAAATGTGACCAGAAGTGATCTTGAACAGAGTGATGGAAATGGTACAGAAATTATTTGAAAAATCTTAATCGTGACATTATTCTTAGAGTGCATTTAATTCAGATCAGGAATGAAAAAGTTAAGTCTTAAACTTTCTTTAAGACACGTTTGTTTAGAAGCTGAGCAACCCAGAGCAAGTATCATAACCTACCAAGAAATGGCACTTTCATGCTGGGAGACCCAAAGCCAGAGCCAGTGTGTGTTGGTCTTCTATCTTTGAATTGCATTTCTATGATGGAAGGGTTGAAACCAGAGTACGTCATCATACCCATGAGCATCAGAATGACAAAGATGAGCATAACCGAACTCTTCACATGTTTCAACTCTGGATACAATTTCATGACTAACACGTCTGTGGCTCCACGTTACGTAGACTAGGTCACGTGAGAGTGCACTCAAATGATCTTGCACACCTGAAACTGTTGAAAATATTTATATTTTAACGCTTACTGCCCATTGATGTCTGCAACAGTTAACAGAATTGGGGGAATGTTAAACAACAAAGCCAGACTGCGACAAGGCATCATATTTCCAGTGACAGAACAAGCAACACAGATTTCAAACAACAAACTGCACTGAAATATATGAAAGACAGAAAATCGAAGCAAACTTTAAAGATGTACATTAACGAGGACATAACAATACTCCACTCAATAATAAGCTATCAAGTGAAACAACTGAAAAAGTGGATGTTGGATATTCAATAGAAATGTACCGATTAAGGACAAAAAAGCCGTTCACGAAATGACTGCCATGGTTGATATCCACAAGCAATTAATTTCTATATGGTGTTGTAAAAGTACATAATTTCTGTAATTTCAATATGTCTTGAGTTTATATGAATTTATTATGCAAAGAGCGTTTGCCATGCTTTTGTGTATTATTATTTATGTGTAAATAACTGTCTTGTTTCTTATAACATTATATGTAAATGTGTATCTTTTTTGGAATGGTTAACTTATCATTACATTTACTCTTGTGATAAACTTAATTAAAGTAAGTCTTAATTCAACTGTATACAGCTCTTGTTCAATGTATGATTATGTCACTTATAACATCTAATACTAGTAGAATGATTGTACTATAATTAATTTTCAAGCATTTTCTTGGATATGTTTGCATAAAAGGTTCCAGTTTTTCAGGTATTATTTTGTAATGTAATTTTTCTTTTTTTGTATTTATTTTGCCTTTGCTAATTTCATATCAAAATATGTGGGTGAGTATACTACTCATGTGTACAGACAGCTCTTAGACAACAATTATTTTGACAGTTTGTGTTTTGTACAACATTTGTACTTTATTCATAATCTATGGTCATGTTGTGGCAAATGCATGATATTATGCTGCAATGTATTTTCATGCATTTGGTACGTGTTACAGTGTATTACACAACTGTCAACAGCAGACATACGTTTTATTTGTTGTCATTTATGACGCTACATGTATTTAATGAAGTCAAAAACCCATAATTTTTGTCAGTGGTGAAAGCCAACTGGAAGCGACAGACACGATTATGAACCACATCTGGGCAATATATACAACACATGGCCGGAGATAGGCAGAACTGTAAGAATTTTGTAGCTGCCCTAAAAGCCAGAGGGAATAACAGGCAATAAGTAACCCTACCCACCAGATTTACTAGAACTAATGGAACCCTGAGAGATAATATTTTCTGTATTTGGTAAAGTAGTATTAGAATACACACTGTTTTAACTACAACACTATCTTGTCAACAGATATGGAGTAATTGTACTCTGTAATCGTACTCGTAATAATCGTACTCATATTTTCTGAGTAATCGTACTCATACTAAATTGGTCCAAAAAACCAAGTAATTGAACTTGTACTTAATCATTGTATGATTGAACTTACTTTGGAGGAAAACTTTTGAGTATGACGTTTCGACCAGTCACCTAATGTGTGTTGGCTCAGATTTCGGCGGGATAATTTTGGTTGTATATGGCAGGCACATGGTATCCCTGAACTCTGTTCATGGTAGGGGCTCTCTGATATATATATATATATATATATATATATATATATATATATATATATATATATATATATATATATATATATCCTCCTTCACTTTTCTCTTGCAGGCAATGCATAACGTGAGACGTGAAATTCAATCAAGTGAAATTTACATTAGAATTGATTAACTTCGAAATGCCAAACATTATCAAATATGTTTTGTTTATATATAATACAATAATATTAATGATGGTTTTAATTAAAATAAAGGTGTATATGCACACCTGTATTATTAGTATTATGTGTATATAATTATTTTATTTGTACAGATGCATATGACTATTTTGGTTTATTTATTATAACTATCACTCTCAGCCTCAGGTCAGTAATATATTACTTCTTAGCATCACAGTACGTGTCTGAGTTTATAATCTGCAAAACATATTGCACTTGGTGTACACAATTACTAGGTTTTTACTATATTTTATTTTTGAAATTAACTTTCATGTACTTAAAACATGCTGTATGGAGCAAAGAAACACAACTTATAAAACTAGGTCAAGACCCAATTTCTTTTAAGAATTAAGTCGAAGACCACAAAAACAAACTTTTAAACTTCTTCATTTCGTCCATTTTATCACTTGCCACCTGCCGCGCTACCATTTTTTAAATCATCTTCAACTAAAGACTCAGTTCTGAATCAACAGTCCGATTATCAATCAAAAGGAGAATAAATGCGAAGAAAACAAACACAAAACAACATTTAAAAACATCACTTACCTGTGGACGTGGTAAAAAGCGCCATCTAGCGATTATGTCCGTTGCTATTTTGTAGTGGCGCCACCTACTGAATGGTATTATCACAAATTACGTGTTTTATATAATATAATACTATTATCTTCCCTCAAGTCTCAATATCTTTAATCTTAGAACTTGTTAATTATCTCTACAGCGGTCAATATTTATTCCTGTACCATAGCCATAAAATCCGGGACAGTGACACAAAACCTTATTGCCTTATTAAGTATCAAATTTAAGGAAAAAAGTAGAGGACAACGCCAACGCAATGGCAACGCGGCGAAATCGTGGTCGGTCCGAATTCAACATGTTCATACAACAAGTAAATGATTGACAAAGTCAAAGACTTGTAACGAGTGAAGAATCAAGTTTAAGTGTCCGCTTGCTATTATTCAAAATAGTTATTTGTTATGCCTCTCAAACCCAACGGCAACGGACACCGTTTACCTAGCCTAGGCCTAGCCTAGGCCTAGCCTAGGCCTAGCCTAGGCCTAGCCTAGGCCTAGCCTAGGCCTAGCCTAGGCCTAGCCTAGGCCTAGCCTAGGCCTAGCCTAGCCCTAGGCCTAGCCTAGGGCTAGGGCTAGGGCTAGGCTAATCTAGGGCGGCTAGGCCTAGCGTTAAATTAAAACAAATACTACATTTCTTTCTTTGTTGCTAGTCTTTAGACTGCCTTTTATCCCGTTAACCAATAATATAACATGTTAAAGATGTATCTACTATCATGAGATCCTGCGAAATATTAAAAGTAAAACAGCAGAAACTGGGAAAGAAAAGCAATTTTTTTTACGACGTGGATAAACGTTCGGCAGCCGGACGACTACTTCTCAGCGCTAATCGTCCGTCAGTTCCGAACTTTACGTGTGTCTGCCCTAAGTACGCATGCACCGGAACTGACGGACGATTAGCGCTGAGAAGTAGTCGTCCGGCTGCCGGACGTTTATCCACGTCGATTTTTTTAAAGACGGAACAACAACAAGCCTACCAGAAAAATGTAGTTATATATAGTTATACTAGCGAAATCGAAAAAGGCCAGGATTCTACACAGGTAAAATCATTCCTTAAAATTAAATAACTCACCAACACTTTAGTGAACTGTCTATATGAGCACTGATTGATTATTATTTTAATTATAAAAGGAAAATCTGAATAGCGTGCTCGTGTCGCACTTGCAATGTTTTCCTTCTGTTTTTCCCCCGAGGATACTCGCTGTGACGCCACGAGCCTCACCTCGGGTGGGTTAGCACTGTTTAGGCTGAACGCAATTAAATATATTTCTCGAACTTTCGCGCGCTGGATTTGTTGAAAAAACAAAAACACTGTTCGCATATTTTATGTTTGTTATTTTTTGTTAGTGTATTGTTATTTATGTGGCAACTAAACATAAGCGAACCAAAAACTGTTCAAATCCAAATTTTCAACAACAAAAACATGATTTAGGCCTGCCCCTATATTATAAACATCTACCTAGAACCCCTATGTCTACATTTGAGCTTCCGCAGTTCTTAGGAAGTTTCCACCCGTTTGCCTTGGTTATATTTAGTAGCGCAGTCTCGATCGCGTGACTTTCAGCGTCGTCCGGTCATTCCGGTGAAAGCTACGTGTAGTTTCACATTAAAGGACAAAAAAGTTAACTGTTTCGTGGCATACACCTAATAGAGTTAATAAAAAGTAACAATTTCCACATATACTCAATTTTTTAACACCAGCGGTTTACCAGAAAAATATTTTTTAACACCCAGCCATCCAAATACTATGCGCTACCCCATCTTAGACGAAGAATGACGTCATGACGGTGAGACCCTCTCCACGTAGATTCCCTGCATGGGGTTTGGCTGTTGTCATGAAATGGCTGCAACTCGGCAACGCGCATAACATGCTGATAACGGTAAATATAAAGTTGTCTATTATTGTTATCGCTGAAATCATCCCATCAACTGATGTGTACTTAAACGCATTTCTCCTCAAAATGGACCGAGCAAAGTGAACTGTACTTGGACTGGAGGGATTCCAAATAGTACGCCCGCAAATCACCAATGTGAATCCATTGCTTCAATACTACCGGTTGTTTCAACTATTATTGCAACCGTATGCCGAACAGTAAGGCATAATTACTAAAGTTTATCATAGATGTAACCACAGATTTCGATATACGTCTATAAGCAGCTGCTAGATGTCACGCCAACTGAACGAACTGTTGAAGACTCGAAGTTGTTGACCCTTAACAACGTCGCAGGAAGCTGACCGGCTTCAGCAGAGACATAGAATGCCGCGCGCTGAATGGCCAAGCTAAGTTAACCCTTCACCTATGGCGGCGTCTAGACCATCGTGGATTTCGTTAGAATTTTAGACTTTAAAGTCACATTCTGAGTAAACCGCTGACGTTAAAAATTTGAGTATATGTGGAAATTGTTACTTTGTATAAACTCTATTAGGTGTATGACGCGAAACCGTAGTCTTTTTTTGTCCTTTAAGTGCAACAGTTGACTGAATCAGTATTAAAAGTTACCATAGCGGTTTTATTAAAATAGAAACACATCTCCGCCTTTTGAAATGATATCATACATACCGTGATTCGCAGCATTTTCCAACTATATCCACGAAGACATAGCAGTAGAATGTGTAAACTGCGAGTCATGTCGATGTGATGCTCGAGAACAGATTACGCGACACAAGGGAGTGGGGACATACATACGAAAGCATTTCTCAGTCTAGAATCTTGGTTTCCATTGCACATGCAGATGTACACATTTCAGCTAGTACGTTTTATATTATTTAAAAAACGTGTTAGTTAGCGTAGACCCGTGTCCTGGTTGACACGTGACTAAGTCTTTTACTGTTGTCACGAGTGTTGTTAGTTGAGAGAAGTAGGTAGTCAGCAGGTGAAGAGCTCCGTGTAGGGCACAATACTGTTGTGTGTGTTTGTGTGTATTTGTGTCGATCCGCGTGTGTTTTTCCGTATGCATGTGTATATTTTTGTAGGCCTATTTGTGTGTATACTTTTCTTTGATCATAGCATGAATAGTATCCTTGACCAATGAGTTTTGCTAGATCGAGTCCTAACTTAGCGGTAGTATTTTCAGTCAGCAAGCCAAAACATTTATCATGAGGGTGTAGGTCTTTGTCATAGTGTGTGTGTGTGTGTGTGTGTGTGTGTGTGTGTGCGTGTGCGTGTGCGTGTGCGTGCGCGTGTGTGTGCGTGCGTGCTTTGAGTGCATGCGTGCGTGTGAACACCTGACAGTGATCATAGGTTAATACCCCCTTTGTTCTTTAGTCATGCTCTAGGCTGGCACCAGGCTATTCTGGTCTTCAGGCTGACTTTCAAGTTGCATTGTCACACTTCCTCACAAGATCCTAGCAATCTTTCCAATCATCCCCAAAAAGCACAAACTGACTTCATACACATGAATATTATTATGCATATAAGGAGAGTCAAAATGCGATACAAAATGAAAAACAAAATGATTATAAATCACTGTATTCAGAATTCACATCATGTTGATGGGTATAATTATCAGTGAAATATATCTTACAATGAACACGTGATCGGTGGAAACCACACAGCAGCAGAGAATTCATGAAAAGTTCTGTAAGCTATCAAAAAGAACAATCCAAATAGTAAACATAACTATATACATTTTAGACTAGTAACCACATAGAAGAACCGTAAGCTTAACACATTCTTAAAAACACGTTGTTTAAAAAAAAAATCGAATGGTAGAATTATCAGTGAAAGTTATCTTAAAATATAAATATTATACGTGATCGGTGATCCACACAGCAGCAGAGAATGCATGAACAGTTTTGTAAGGTAAACACATGATCTAAATCTACAGACCGTTTAAAGAACAGTCCAAATAGTAAACAAATATATATATATATATATATATATATATATATAAATTATAGACTAGTAACCACATGCTCAAAATCTAGACTGTTTAAAGAACAATCCAAATAGTAAACATATATATATATATATATATATATATATATATATATATATATATATATATATATATATATTATAGACAAGTAACCAAATAATATATTAAAAAAGACGAATACATGTTAATGTTTAAAATTAAGACCACAAATAAAAAACTGAGAAATGATTGGAGCCGATTTGTTTGTGTACAATTTGGCACCCTCATATACATAATATATATATATATATATATATATATATATATATATATATATATATATATATATATATATATATATATACTATATATACATGCATACATACGTATACGAATTATGCTTGATGGAAACGCACCAGCAGCAAAAATGGAAACATGCAGAGAACTGTCCTGCATAATTAACAAGAATCTACTGACAATTAGGCGAGACCAATAATAGTCTAGCGGTCCGACTAACAAAAGGGGTCGGCGAATACGTAGATCACAGGGGGTCTCTACTATTCGGCCAGCAGCCGCAAGTACAGCACACAATTTTGTTTTTGGTAGGCCCCGATATGCACTTACAGAAGACCTGCGTACATCGCTACGATACGTCTATGAACATTTTGATTAAACAAACGAAACAACTTTTGAACAAAATATGGAAACTGTGAACATTCACCAGTGTTGGGGCCCCGGAGAATCCTGAAGGCTTTTTGAATGATTCAATCAAATTTTGACTTCCCGTGCATTGTGTCAGTACCCTAAGGTATGTGATTGTCTACGCAAAATGGATCATTACCGGTTTCTGAAGTATGGCAGTTAAAGACAGAGACCTGACGAAGAACGATGCCGTAAGTCCGTTGAACTTTAGGCTCATAGGCCTAAAAGACATGTAAACCTAGATCATGTTGGATTTGCCGTAGTATATGAATCTAAAAAGTTGTCCCATGGTCGTGTTCAACTGTTTTATTGTGTCTGGCGTGTGGTCAACGTCGTATTTTCTGTACCACAAATGGACGGCGTAATTATGCGATTTCCAGTCGTACAAATCTCCCGGTTTGTAGAGCTTGTCCAACTGTTCCCAGTTTGGTTTATGAATCGAGTCCTTCTCGATGTGCACGTGTTCTGCGTGACTATTAGCAAGGATACCAGGTAGTACCACGGAGTGGTAGTTCCATTGATACGAATCGAAAGTGCGGTATTGTTCGTACCAGAGTCGCAGGAATGTCGCGTTAGGGACGGCCATCATGAAGCCGTTGCACAGCCAGTGTGGCAGCTCCTCTCCCAACGTCGTCTCGTAGCAGTATAGCGGGTCCAGCGGTCGCACTATGACGACGTCGAGGTCGTGATAGATGCCGCCGTACTTCACCATGGCCTCCAAGCGGATGACGTCGGACTGGTGTTCGTAGTAGACGATCTGCCGGTCAAAGATCGTCTCCGGCGGGTCGCGCTGCATCATCACCAGCGTCGTCGTCGACTCGTTGATCTTCTGCAGTATGAACCGCCACCAGGCTCCGGTCGGCTCTGCGTCGTGCCAGAAGAAGATCCGACTTGGCCGCACGAAGCGGAGGGTCGACATGACGCTGATGACGTGGTAAAAGCGGAACACTGGCCTATCTCTTCCGTACCACGTGAAGTGGACGATACGAGGCACGGGTGCGGGACATATTGCAGGCGTCCCGTCTGTAAAACAGTGACGACGCTATCTTTACAAAGCATTCTGCATAACTGTATGATAAAGCAATGCGCAGACGTGTACGTATCCGACATATTCGTACGTTCGTGGTGTATCTGTGCGTGTGTACGTGTTTGCGCGTGTCTGCGTGTGCGTACATAAGTAAGGCGTACCCATGTATATACGTACCTAGTATGTATATGCATGCATGTATATGAAGGCCATACTCGCGTGCGTGCGTGCGTGCGTACGTGCGTACGAACGTGTTTGTAAAAAAACATTACGTTCCACAGTTGCTAATTCATGTAAGCTCCGTAACACTAATCTCACCATGTTAAATTGATAGGGACTTTTACTTCAACGACGTCATCACTGGCCGCTAGGTGTCGCTACAAACTATGCAGGAAATGTACAGAAAGTGCGATCAGAAATGGCCTTGAAAAGCTTGATGGAAAGGGTACAGAAATTATTTGATCATGACACTATTCTTAGAGTGCGTTTAATTCAGATCAGGAATGAAAAAGTTCATTTAACATAGTCTTTAACTTTAAGAATATTTAAGACACGTTTGTTTAGAAGCTGAGCAAATATCACAACCTACCTAGAAATGCCACAGTTGGTCTAGCATCTTTGAACGGCAATTTTATGCTGGGGATCCCGAAGCCAGAGCCAGTGTATGTTGGTATTGTATCGTCAAATGGCAATTCTACGACGGGAGGGTCGAAGCCAGTGTGTGTTAGCGTTGTCACGAGCACCAGAATGGCTACGATGAGTATAACCGAATCTTTCAAAGGTTTCAACTCGGGATACAATTTCATGACTAACACGTCTGTGGCTCCACGTTACGTAGACTATGTCACGTGATAGTGCACTCAAATGGTCTTGCACACCTGAAATTGTTGATTTTTTACATTTTAACCCGTAAGATGATGCAAGAGAAAGGAAAGTCACAGACGAGGTGTGAGGACAGCGTGAGTAGTGACATGAGACAACCGGTGTGAGTAGTGACATGAGGCAACCGGTGTGAGTAGTGACATGAGACGACCGGTGCGAGTAGTGACATGAGACGACCGGTGTGAGTAGTGACATGAGACGACCGGTGTGAGTAGTGACATGAGACAACCGGTGTGAGTAGTGACATGAGACGACCGGTGTGAGTAGTGACATGAGACGACCGGTGTGAGTAGTGACATGAGACGACCGGTGAGTAGTGACACGAGACGACCGGTGTGAGTAGTGACACGAGACGACCGGTGTGAGTAGTGACATGAAACCACAGGTGTGAGTAGTGACATGAGACAACCGGTGTGAGTAGTGACATGAGACGACCGGTGTGAGTAGTGACATGAGACCACAGGTGTGAGTAGTGACATGAGACAACCGGTGTGAGTAGTGACATGAGACGACCGGTGTGAGTAGTGACATGAAACGACCAGTGTGAGTAGTGATATGAGATGACCAGTGTGAGTAGTGACATGAGACGACCGGTGTGAGTAGTGACATGAGATGACCAGTGTGAGTAGTGACATGAGACGACCGGTGCGAGTAGTGACATGAGACAACCGGTGTGAGTAGTGACATGAGACAACCGGTGTGAGTAGTGACATGAGACAACCGGTGTGAGTAGTGACATGCGACGACCGGTGTGAGTAGTGACATGAGACGACCAGTGTGAGTAGTGACATGATACGATCGGTGTGAGTAGTGACATGAGACGACCGGTGTAAGTAGTGACATGAGACGACCGGTGTGAGTAGTGACATGATATGACCGGTGTGAGTAGTGACATGAGACGACCAGTGCGAGTAGTGACATGAGACGACCGGTGTGAGTAGTGACATGAGACGACCGGTGAGTAGTGACATGAGACGACCGGTGTGAGTAGTGACACGAGACGACCGGTGTGAGTAGTGACATGAGACCACAGGTGTGAGTAGTGACATGAGACAACCGGTGTGAGTAGTGACATGAGATGACCGGTGTGAGTAGTGACATGAAACGACCAGTGTGAGTAGTGATATGAGATGACCAGTGTGAGTAGTGACATGAGACGACCGGTGTGAGTAGTGACATGAGATGACCAGTGTGAGTAGTGACATGATACGACCGGTGCGAGTAGTGACATGAGACAACCGGTGTGAGTAGTGACATGAGACAACCGGTGTGAGTAGTGACATGAGACAACCGGTGTGAGTAGTGACATGCGACGACCGGTGTGAGTAGTGACATGAGACGACTGGTGTGAGTAGTGACATGATACGATCGGTGTGAGTAGTGACATGAGACGACCGGTGTGAGTAGTGACATGAGACGACCGGTGTGAGTAGTGACATGAGACGACCGGTGTGAGTAGTGACATGAGACGACCGGTGCGAGTAGTGACATGAGACGACCGGTGTGAGTAGTGACATGAGACGACCGGTGTGAGTAGTGACATGAGACGACCGGTGTGAGTAGTGACATGAGACGACCGGTGTGAGTAGTGACATGAGATAACCTGGAGGACAGACAATGTGATAACATTTCTTTGCCCATTGATGTCTGCAACACAGAAAAAGTTAACAGAATTGGGGAATGTTAAACAACAAAGCCAGACTGCACCCACTTTACAAGGCATCACATTTCCACAGCGAGATAATAAGCAACACAACTTTCAAACAATGGACATCACTGAAATCTCTGAACGACTGCAAATCAAAGTAAAATTTATAGATTCATATTAAAGAGGACTTAACAACCCTCTACTCGGAAATGACCTACCTGAAACAAATGCTGTCACCTGCTGCATAAGCTAATGTAAACATCCATGGCTAGCACAAATGAACCCAGATTTCCTCCCATGTGTAGTAACATCATAAAGTGCATATATTTGATATTTTGCCTATTTTATCATATTTGCAAAATATAACCAAATATATAAAATATGTATCTGAATCGTATTGGAATAAAAAATTGCAATGTATTTGAATTGGAAAAATGTATTGGTATTGAAATCTGGAAAAGAAATATATTTGTATTTAATTTGGCCAACTTGTATTTGATCCCAAAATATATTTTTGAACCCAACTTGCTCCTGTGGTAAACTGTCTTAATTTAACATTACACAGGCAATTAATTATATATCACATGCTGTCATTCAGTGTATACTGATGTCGATCATAACACCTACTAACAGATTATTTATTTTCAAGCACTTTCTTGGATAAATTTGCATAACATTTGTCCCAGTTTTGGGGGCTTTATTTTGTAGTAACATTTCTCACCAGATTTACTAGATCTAATGGAACCATGAGGGAAAAAATTCTGTAAATTTGGTAAAACGGTATTAGAATACACACTGCTTTAACTATAAGATTCTCTGGTCAGCAGCCTCATTTTGTGAGGTTTAAGAAACTACCCAAAAAAACTCATAAATATGTAAAAAATAATATATCATGCATGCAGGCAACGCATAATGTGAGACATGAAACTCAATCAAATGAAATTTACAACAGAATTAAGTAACTTCCATATACTAATCATTATAAAATAAGTGTTGTTTATAGTAATTACAATAGTGGTGGTTTAAATAAAAGGTGTATACATGTAAACTTGTATTATTAGTATTACGTGTATATTTATTTTATTTGTGCAAATGTATATGCCTATTTTGGTTTAATTATTATAATTATCAGTAGTATCTTATGTCGTGGGATTATTGGGTTACACTGTCAGTGACTGTGTTTGTAATTTGTAACATTGCACACAATTACTAGGTTTTGACAATTTATTATTTTTCAAATTCTATTTACATACATTTCCCAATGCAAACGGCACAATCACTAGATTAGCCCCATGGCCAGAAGGCAGTACGAAGCAAAGAAACGCAACGTCTAAAACTAGGTCAAGACCAGAGCCGTAATGTAACGAAGTACTTTTACTTCGTTACTTTACTTAAGTAGAAAAGTTTACTTTTCTTGGGTAACGAAGTACATTTTTTTGGAAGTACTTTTACTTGTAACGAAGTACAAAATATGTGTACTTTATCTAAATGTAGTGAAGTACTCATAATTTCTTTGTTAAATTTGCAAATGTCCTAAAAGCACCTGTCGGAAGCAAGGTAATGTCTGCAGTTAGCATAGATTTATTTACAAACATCAGCCAGAACTTACAACAAAGAGATATGTTAAGTGTCCTGGACTGGCCAGATCAGTTGTACAAACGATTTGCTTTGTCACCTGATGAAGCCAGTGAGATAATTGCAATCTGGGGTCTGGCACTGGTGCTGCTGAGCCTGAACTGAGTGTTACAAGACTTTCTGACTGGGCCTCTAAGACAACAATGCCCATGAATGGCATTGGCCCTGAGATTATTTAAAGCCTTGCATTGAGTAGACATGAAAAACAGCTGCCTTACTTGTCTTCTTGTGTCTTGCACATTGTTGACACAGTTGATTAGCTTTAGATGTTCACTGTGGACTGCACATGCTATATATATCGAAGGCTTCCCGTTACCGCCAACCGCAAACATGCCGGTCTTGTGGAACCACATCTTTATAATTTCTATTTATTTTTAATATAGATCCGTGTTTGTAACTGTTTAATTTAACTAAAGTTTTTTATAAATGTTACAATTAGTAATTATTACAAATGAAGACATATTTCAAAAGACACGTTATTATAAGTATTCATCTAGACCGAATGCCTCCTTCAAGTAACACAGGATAAAATTAATCATGCATCCATCTATAACCCACTATGATAAGAACGTTTTAAGAAAGATGTAACACACCTATGACAACGTGAATTACTTCTAGTTCAACTTATGAATACGATGGTTGATGTGGGCCTATTATTAATAAAGCATGGTGTATATACAGCTTGTAGGCCTAGCTGGTGTACGCAGTATTGTCTGCATCATTATAGTTCTTAATATTAAATATGATATTTTATGCATAGTGTGTACACACTAAATTATAATTGTGAATGTTTTGTTTTATTCACAACAGTGAGAATTAGTTTCAGGGGAAAAGTACTTTTGTGTTTACTTCAAGTACATATTTTTACTTTTTACTTGTACTTCAAGTACATTATTTTAGAAGTACTTTTACCTTTACTTGAGTAGCTTTTTCTAGGGTTACTTTTACTTTTACTCAAGTACAAAATAAATGTACTTGTTACAGCTCTGGTCAAGACCCAATTTCTTTCAAGACTCATGTCTGGAGTTAAAAAAAAATTATTCTGCCCAAAACGGATTCGGCCCCAAATCGTGTGTTTCTGCAATCGTGGAAGTTCAGCCCACTTGCTGGAGCATGAGCCATATCAACTGTATCTGCAACCGGTGCCAATGAGCTACATGGGCCGATTCGTCCTACCTGTAACGTGAAATCTGTTTTATGACCTATAACCTGTTGTGAAATATTATTATTAATTATATTAATTTGTGAAATAATTCATTTAGCAGTTAACTGATTAATATTTAGGAAATTATCAATCTTACTTTTTGCTATACTATTGGTTCAACTATAATATTGAGATAATTCGTTATACTACATTTATTTCATAAATTTGTGAATACATTATATATTAAATAAATATCCACTAATAGCCATGTTTTAAGCGTGCTTTGTATGTGCGGTTTCCCTTTACATGTATCCCGTACAAAGAGTGTATGCTGAATTGTCCATCCTTAGATTTCCACTGCTCGTTGCATGTGCAGTGGACCGAAACATCCAATACGGCTCCCTTGCATTTTCGAAGTGGGCCTAATCATCCGTCCGTTTAAAATTTTCTTATGTTGTTATAATGTCAGTCCATGATTCTGTGCAGATAGCTAATTTTTGGTGGTGTTTAAGAGCAGTTTATTAAAGTTTGGTTTTCATTGTTTATGCCTGTGGTCATATTGGATCACGCTTACAGGCCCCACCTTTCAAAATTATTTGCGAGAATACGTTAATGAGTGCACCCATTTTGAAAAATTACAAACAAAGAATAAACATAAACGAATGTGACCGTACAAATATCATAATAATCCGTCAATAAAATGTTTTAGTAACTAGGCAGTTAAAATGGCCTATGTTTGACAATGTTTTGTGACTATTTATTCATATGCAGAAGTGTAAAGAATTGTGTTACCAACTGATAGCACAAACATACACAAAGTCTGTTTATGGAGTCCCTGTCTCAAAAGACATCGCAATTTTGCCTTGTTTCCCGTGCGCGCAATGCATTGTGGTATACAAAGCACTCAGATACCGATGTGATCGATAGCAGGTGTCTTTGATTAATAGCATTATATTAATAGTTTGCAATTATTTATGCTTGCACATGTGACTGTGTGAACTAATTAATTACGGGCATATTTAATATAGCTAATTTATATCAGTTTGTTTCTTGGTATTAATTTCCCTTTTTTAGCATACTGTTCATACTTTTGTGTGTTGGTTAGGCTACATTAAATTAATTAATTATTATAATTGATAATTTATCGTTAATGTTTATAAAATTATATTAAACATGACTCTTGTATGTCGTCACTGGGGTATTCTTTGGTGACAGTTGTACATGTATTATTGTTTAGTTTTTAGTATATATATGTAGTTTGTATAATGTTGAAAAATTATGATACATTATATATTAACTGAATTAAAAAATTAGGTATATATTGGCCTTCATCATAGTTTACAACAAAACCAGTATAATTGATAATTTGTAATATTCTTGCAATTTATATACAGAATAAAATAGGAGAATTTCAGAAAAATAAAAACAATTTGCTTACAAAATTGCAGTTTCATTAATATTTCATCTATGACTATGTACTTGAAGGAAGCACCATTGCATTTTAATTTATTATTATTATCAGAAGAAAAAATAAAAGCAATTCTAAAGATTTATTCATTATTGGTAAATCATATAAATGGCAAGATAAAATATGTCATAAAATTGTCGGAAATGTTTTTTAATTTGAAATTTCATAAAATTGCAGTTTTCTTAATATTCCATCAACGTACATGAAACAATCACCATTGCATTCCAAATTAGTGATTATGACCAGGGGAAAATAAATAATTAAATGTGTGTGGTATTATAAGCAAAAATACATTAGCAAACCGTCAGTAAACGTCATGAAAAATTTGCTCCGACCACCCAATCTTTAAACGCATCTTAAATAGTTATACTAGTCCCGCTGGCGCTGTCTAGTAAAATAAATGCCGAAGTTCTAGTTCTACCCCTGGCCCTGGGCCTGAGTCAGTGAGTGTAATCAATATCATCTTGCGGATATTTATACATTTTATAAACTTAAAGACTAGTCCGGTCGGCATAAACAAACTGTTCATACCGACATATTACTACGCCGACCTCAAATTCAAAAAGCCGCGCTTTTTATGTTATAAATGGCCACAGAGACCATAGTCATAAATATGCATGAGACTGAGAGTCTGAGTGATGAGATGAAGTGGACTGACTGAAGACGTGAAGTAGCAAAACGAAGTATCAAAAGCTGGCAAATATACAGTTATATCGGCAACATTGAGGTGGGTCCGAAATATATACAAGAGCCCCGATAATCAACCAAAAGCAAACTAAAAAATTGAAGAAAACCGAAAAAACAAAACAAGCATCGCTTACCTGTAGACGTGGTGAAAAAGCGACGTCTAGCGATTATGTCCGTTGCTATTTTTAGTGGCGCCATCTACTGAATCGCATTACCATAAATTACATGTTACGGACTTATCTAAAGACTGACGTGCAGCAATGTAAACTAGACCAACAGCAACTAATCGTCTAAAAAGAGCTGGCATAATAATTCAACTATCACCAGTGACCAGCTACCATCATCACAGTCGCAGTGAGACTAATGTATTTTTGTTCATTAACCTAAAGGCTTCAGTTACGTGATTACTGTAAACCTAATAATATTAGGTTTATAGTAATCACAGGTTTGTCTTAAAACAAATCAGTGACGTGACACATTCTCGGCAGTAGTGAGGGCATATATATACATTTGTGAGGGCTACATTACATTACAACCACATTCGTTTATGGTTTATTGTCATCTAAACAATTGTTATCGTCTAAATGGTAAATCGATTAAATCATGGCTAAATTGTGCATACATATATTACGCTTTCAGTGACAATGTAATAAGTACAATCTGCACATAACTCGATCTGCTCGTTTCGTAGGAGCACTTGCGCTAGTATCAACGAAAACATCAAATATACTTTGCTAAAATATTAACATTGACGTTAGTATTTGCATTTAGATTTGTCTTAGTAGGAGTCTCCCATTCCACAACAATTGGTTTTGTTTCCTTTTACGAAAATGTATATTATTATATTTTGATTGTACGTCTTCAGTTGTATAACATTGAATATATTGCTACATATGCCAATACACGTATATGTGTACACACACACACGCACGCACGCACGCACGCACTCACGCACGCACGCACCCACCCACCCACACACACACACACACACACACACACACACACACACATACACACACACACACACACACACACACACACACAGACTTACACACACCACAGAGTTAGATCATTAATATTTCCCCTATAGACTAGAGTGACAAGCTGGCCCACTGCACTGAGGCCGCCGTGGACCACTGGCGATAATTCAATAGCACGGCAGAAAGTGCCGTACTCACTGGCAGGATATATAGAATAGAACTGTTGAGCAACGCAATAAATGTCAAAAAAAGTCTGCTAAGACGACATTTTTAACTTGGATGTGTGTCGTTGTGCCCCTAGCCCTAGGCATAGGCCATATAAGACAGCTCATGGTTAATTTCTGGTGTAGACCAGCAGGGCCAGCTGTTGAATGTTTTGAATTGGTTCACTGTGTTGGGGTAGGGATCTAAATATTGGTCACTGTGGTTCATCGGCGATGTGAATAATGATCCAGTGGGATGGGTTGCAGCCTCCGGCTTATATAGTCATTAGGGGAAGGGTTGTGACCTGGAAATGAGTTTAACCTGAGGTCAATATCCCAGATGGCTACTCTGTCTCTGGCCAGTTCGGTGGTTGACACTGATGTGAACAATGTTAATCCATTTGGGGACATGCTGGCTACAACAGTCATTGTGAACTAGCAAGTATGGTTATTTCCTGTGTAGCGTACAACTGTACCAACCGGCAGAAAACAGGATCCAGAGTCTCTTTTCACAGGTGAGAATCTCAGTTATACAATATATAGCTTAGGGCCATTCATTTAGTAAATGAATAGTTTTAAGACATTACAGTCATATGAAAATTGATCAACAATGTTGGATGAATTATGTACCAAACCGATTTTTAATAATATTACCGTGCATAGTCGTAGTGTGAGTGACATATTTTATATTAATCTAATAGCCTAATTATAATATGGTACTATTTTATGACTACTAATTATTGATAATGGGTACTGCCTTCTGCAGATTCCCAGATGAAAAGAAAAGACCTGAATGCCGAGCAAAGTGAAAGGGAAACTGTCATGTTAAGGAAACCTGTTACCATGACATCCCTGCTGTTTTTGTTGTAGTTTGTCTAATTTTATTTATTTATTGTTATTACTATTGACACTATCTTAATATTACTACTTTTCTACCTTTTCTACTATTGTTGTTAGTAATGTTGGCAGCTCTGTTTTTTGTTTTTTTCCCTATTCTCTCATCTACTTTGCATGGTCTGTTTTTTTAATCTGTAAAATTGTAATTAATTATATAGGTGTGGGTGTTCTCTTCAATGTCTTTGGAGAACGGACTTCAGTTGGTTGATTTTTAAATGACTTTTTTTTGTAAAACACCCTAACACTTGTGGATCTGGTAGAACAACAAATTAAATAGTACTAAGTACTCACCCCTCACACAGCGAGACACTGTATAGTGTATACTAAGTATAAGCCTGTTGATTTGTTTCATACTGGCATATCAGAGAGGCAACTGTTTGAACACATTGTACACAATTAAACAACACTGGCTAACTGATGTCAGTAAATAAATTAGGTGATAATTATGTAGAAAACTTGGTGCAGTCCTATGTATATACAGGCACTGCAGTGGCTTTCTGCTGTGCTATAGCCTGGCTGTCACCAGCCTGTGTTGACTTCAAAGTATCATGTGTCAACTGAAAGCGGTCAAGCCATCTTGTTCTAGTGGGGTGTTCTATTTATATCTATGACACACACAGACTTACACAAGCATCCATGTGCCATTTTTACTTCGTCACTCTATGAATCAGGCAGCCATTTATTGGTTATTAGTTTTCCCCTCCTGTTTTTTGGAAATTGGGGCATGGCCGGCTACGTCAAAGTCCCTTTTTTCTGTTATCAAGTTGAGGTATAAAATGGTTACAGTTTATTATAGTTTATTGGAGTTTCGTGTCTCTCATAACGCTTGGTTTACTTTGTTTGACACGTAAATAATGTGCTCATTAATGCAACTGGTTATGCGTTTGTAACTCTGCATCTGTGCCATACCTGTTATAAGCTTCATATGCTGCGCACCGCCCAGTTAGATATATAATATTACCGCAGTATTTTTGAGGAAGTGTGCCTTTTGAGGAAACACTATACGGCTATTTATCATAATGTTATTGTGCGACGTTTTCCATACGATACTTTACTTTCTAGTTGGTTGGTTTGACGATCTATACATTTAAATTATATTGTGATTATATTAGGTTGTGAAACACACACACACACACACACACACACACACACACACACACACACACACACACACACACACACACACACACACACACACACACACACACACACACACACACACACACACACACACACACACACGCACGCACGCACACACGCACGCACGCACGCACACACACGCGCACGCACACGCACATACACACACATACACACACACATTCAAGAAGTATTATATATATATATATATGTATATATATATAATTATATATATATAATTATATATATATATATATATATAATTATATATATATATAATTATATATATGTATATATATATATATATATATATGTATATATATATATATATATATATATATATATATATGTATATATATATATATATATATATATATATATATATATATATATATATATATATGTATATATATATATATATATATATATATATATATATATATATATATAGATAGATATATATATATATATATAATACTTCTTGAATTAGTGAATTATTGTTTCGATGTTTTGGGACAGATTAAGATATGTATTTAAGTATGTATTTTCAGAATATAGTGCGAATCATAATTTCACGTTTTGTTTTGCGTGTGTTGCTGCTATTGCGTCATGCGGAAATTATGTAAAAAAGTACAAAGTACTAAAAACGGTGTTAATTTCAGTATAATAAATTGCACTGAACATTTTGTAAAGTATATATATATGAAATTATCATTTTTGTAACCCAATTGCACTCGAGTTGGCTGACGCCGGCTAGTTCATATTTTACAAATGAAAAACTTACTCATTGCGATGAATTGTAAATCCCCCTGGAGATCAAACAAATTACTACATTTACGCACATTTCCTCGTAAACATTAGTTCCGTCGTTTTTCCACAGTGTTTTAATTTAGCTTAGCTAACTCTTCTTACAACTCGATTCCTGGAAATCAACAACAACAACACATTCAACAACGTATTGATATGTCACTAAGGAGTTTCGTCCAAATGGATCAAATCCTCATTGGTAGTGTCCCTGATGGTCTTGTTCATGGTTGCTTATGTGGTCTGTTATGCCCATCGTGTGTTATGTCCGTGACGAATTATATCCGTGCCGGGTTATTTTTTCGTGATGGATTGTGGTTTTTGGTTCTACACTCACTCACTGACTCACTGACTCACTGACTCACTCACTGACTCACTCACTGACTCACTGACTCACTGACTCACTGACTCACTGACTCACTCACTCACTCACTCACTCACTCACTCACTCACTCACTCACTCACTCACTCACTCACTCACTCACTCACTCACTCACTCACTCACTCACTCACTCACTCACTCACTCACTCACTCACTCACTCACTCACTCACTGACTCACTCACTCACTCACTCACTCACTCACTCACTCACTCACTCACTCACTCACTCACTGACTCACTCACTCACTCACTCACTCACTCACTCACTCATTCACTCAAAACACATCCGGGACTTATATCTGGATCGGTCGGACGTCATCCGGATTGTTACGCTGAAGAACAATGCCAACAATATACTATATTTTTGTCGTACGTTCGCCAAGACAGCACATACCAATCACCATATACTTTATTTAATTTGGTGAAACGTATTCACATAATAATACTTTGCTAGGTTGGTTCCCTTGATCACGTTGAAATTGCAATCTTAACCACAGTTAATCCTCTTTGTTTCTCGTTAGTTCCGTTGAGGAAAAAGTCGCGTTTCGAAATAAAAAGACGTCCACAATATCTTCTGAACTTCACAAATTGAACGACGTCAATGACACTACATCTAATGTTTCCTTCTCACTCTCTTGCCACCACATGCATTACCTCAGTATAAATTTCAGTAAACCACATAACCATGGTAACTATTCCAGCGGGTTACGAATACATCCATGCTGTAATTAGTTATAATAAAATTATATAAATAACATTGATTTGTATACACTGTTTTCTAGCTGAACCAGTCTAGTGATTTTCGACTACAACAAATACAATTCAGCCAGTGGTTTACACAAAGAAACATTAAACCCATTTAATCATAATATGACAGTAGCACATTATAGATAAGATGTTATATAAGACGTTCTGTACTTGTTCTATTTGTCAGGTTTTGGAGTATTTGCAAGTGTTGAGCACACTGCAAGAACCTTCCTGTTGGAGTATGGAGGCACTGTTGTTGGCAAATTCCTTCAGCAAATTGATGAAGGTACCTTGATGCTAGTTTATACATTTTGTTTTAATTGTTTGGGGTCAAATAAATGTTCTATACATAATATGCATTGTACTGTACTGTTGTTAAAATATATGCTGTTTATGTGTTATTTTGTTGGTTTGTTTTTCTATTGTTTTGGTACTAACAAGCTTTAGGACATTTCCATGAAAATGAAAAGTCTGAAATTTTATTAATTGGATTTCAAAGGAATATTACATGTTTTTGATAGGAGATAACTTGAAGTTATAGGAAAGAAACAGTTTTCAATATTTGCAGAATGCTTTATGTGAAAATGTTACACGCAACCATTAGCACTGAAATGATAACATTTCACTTGACTAAAATGTAAATTTTAATTAGTGGCCCTTTATAGCCCTATTTTCTGTAACTTTCTTGGCTTGCTCAGTTGCTGTTATTTTTGTTAGCCTTAGTCTCACGTATTATGGCAATAACATTTCTGAGTCTGTTCTGTATTTTTTAAGAGATGCTTCTACACTAAGGTGGTAATTTTTGTGTAACGTGAGTCACAAAATTATAGATTTTTTATTTTATACAACAGGGTTTGGTGAGTCTGAGACTGCCCATTATAAACTCCTCCTTCTTTTTATACTTTATTAAATGATACAAACCATATCCATATCTGATGAATCTATACTGTGATACTGGACACTGAATATGTGAAACGCAAGCCACGTGTAACGCAAGTCACGAAAAATAAGGTATTGTAACGCGAGTCACAATGCATTTGTTAGAGTTGGCTCACTTCTTCTAAGACATATACCAACTTGTTGCAAAATCATAACATAGATGGCAGTATTAATGTTTTTATTGATGATAATTCTGTCAGCAAAACAATTTTTTACTAATACACCTTTATAAACCATAAGCCTTTTCCTGTTTGTTAATAAATCACATGCGTCTTTAAAAATAAGATTTGGAATCTGATTTCATCTATCACTGAATCTCTTTTCAAACATTTTACTGGATAGTAAGAAACTTTAAGTCATACCTCTATTCCATAGAAAATTAAATTAATTAAAAACAAAAGGGTTCAAATTGATTAGTTATCTATATACATTATCCCCACACCTGGACATGGGCTGAATGCATGCCAGAGTCATGGATACAAGATTGTTCTACTATTCAGATAAACATGTCCTTGTTTTATTTCCATTAAGTTTTTTACATGTACTAAAATATTTAGTTTTGCTTTGCCAGATAGCAGTCAGTGCAGGAATTATTTAGTAAGAGTAACTACATACCTGTATACCCAGGTAGGTGAAAATATCAGCAGGAATTGATGGAAGATGTTAAATTATGGGCAATGAAAAGGGGTTTTCAGAAAAAGTCTTAGATATTTGTTGTTGCATTTAAATAAAACAACATTCATAATTATTTACTGTATGTTTATTCATAACCATAACCATAAGATTCTATCACGATATTCACAGCCGCTGAAAGACAGTTGAGGGGGAAATCTGAAGCTCTATACTCGAGGTAAATAATTATAAAGATTAATGCAAACATGTTCAAAGTGACTACAAAGAGCCATCATGTAAAGAAGGCAAGGGAACAGAACCTGCTTTTGTCTGAACAAAGAATCTGAAGAAAAAGAGGCAAGAGAGTGTGAGGAATCGAGTAGCGAAATGACAAGCCCTGAAGAAGGCAAGAGTAAATGGCAATGCCAGTTGGCAAAGGCAACAACAAAACAAAGGCATCACTCCCACCAACTCCGACAGGGAGGAAAGCTGTAATACGAAAACTGTACAGCACAGTCCAAATCAAGACACCCGATCTAAAACAATCTCGTCTATGACAAAGCCAGATGAACACAAATGTGAAATTCCTGTGGTCCACATTGAAGCGGTCAAGTTGTTTCACGCTAGAGATAACAACATGTTTAGTTGTTTTTATAACAAAACTTGCATGTAAGTGGTCTTACAAAATAATTATATTCAAAGGCAACTTTTTATGAAAACCAATCACCTTGTGTATTTCTTTTAAAACAATAAACTCTTTCTGGATTTAATATACCACGTTCATTTGTGCATTACTTCCAATAAAGTTATACCCTTTTTTAAGGTTAATGTATGTTTTTAAATGTAATAACGTAGCTTTGTTCCCTTTGATCTTATCAAGTGCCAACTTAGTGTCACTCACGCTATGGTGAATTTAGCTGGCAGTGGTTCTTTATTGTCAAAGATGGGGTGTGTAACTCGTAGTTTTGGCAAGTCTTCACTTATCGTCACGAAGCATGCATTCATACGGTTAACAAGATTGTTCATATCTCCACCAGTAAATGCATTTGCCAAACCCAACATATCATTTTGACCGCCAGGTGAGTTACTCAAGAGTGTCTTCATATGTTTCTATCAATCTCATGATGATGTTGCTTTTATTGATGCAATTTTGGATTGGTAGAATTGGCGTCGTAATTTCAGCGCTGCTCGATTCACTTGATTACGGAGTTACATACTAACCTAGACACCACAGGCGCAAGAAGTACAACAATTGTGGAAATTCTGGATCATTTTAGTAATGAAACCGCCGAATGAACTCCATTTTAATAATAATTGATAACATGCAATGCAAGTGTTTTGATTAATGACAAGCGTGCAATATCGTGTACAACATTGGATCTACAAGTAATTCCCTAGACAATTTGTTTAGAAAAACATTGCTATTTTATACAGGTATCAGCATTACATTTATGAATACATCAATACAATGCACGAACAACAGAAAAACTGCTCAAATCGTCACAATGTGATGTTTTCATATACAACTTAGCAGAAACTGTGGGCACACATGTCGCGTACAAATTGTTTTTATACAAGAACATTTACGTTTTACACAAACATTAATCTTACAAAACTGATGCATGAAAACATACATGGTAAAAAGTAAAACAAATGTGTTATAGGTCTTCGCAGTTGTCCCGTGTGGCATCTACGCTTTAATGTTTGTGCGTTTCTGGTTAAAATGACGTGTCGATGGGCACTACTTTCACGGTCTGTGCATTTACATTTTGGTGTCTCTACTAAATCCCTCATTCTCGTATGAGTTTCCAGCTTTCACGTCTGGCTTTGACACGAGTTCGTCGTCATCCTACAATATTCAAAGGAAACATTAAGGCCGGTTTATGCAAGCGGTGTTGCCCCAAGTGCTCGGGCGTCAACGTACTGCATGATCAACTGTATGCGTGTGGCAAGACAAATGTTTATATACAACGGCATATATACTGATTTGCACCACTCCCGGTCTAAGCAAATAACTCGAATATCAACATGCAGCTACTTATTTTAATGGTTACTAAAATCAGAGGGTAGCGTTATCTTCTCAATGAAATGTACGCAATGGTGTACCCTACCCTAAAATATGGAGAAATTATACATGAATGTCAATATATATATATATATATATATATATATATATATATATATATATATATATATATATATATATATATATATATATATACATACATACATACATAAATGTCAACATATAACCAATTCACTGTCGCTAGCTGCCGCCATGTACCCTCTGAAAGTACCAGTCGATATAATTTGGTCGAGAATAGTGACCATTGCGAGAAATACGGTCTGTTGCTATCATATTACGTCAACAGAGTAATGAAAAGATAATGATGTACTTCGTAAGACACACGACGAACTGTAAGTATAAGTTAATGCTACCTTACAGAGATTTATCATAGGAGAATAAGACACAATGAATAGAAAAGTTATCATAAAACGCATGGCGCAACGATGAATCAGTCAACCATGACTGCCGACATCTTATCACAGTCCAAAAAACACTTGATACTGCCGAATACATAAAGAAAGTGGACAGCTGTTGTACAATCTAACACCATCCACACTCATTAACAGACACACCGTGAAGCTACTGGGTATTGTGTGATTGTTACAGTAATCCAGACTGGGAAACAGCGACACATTTGCAGTTTCGACATAAGAATGGAAGTTTTCAACAAAAGTGCAAAACAGGTACTAGACAATGTTTGCCCTGATCACGGCAAGCTAGCTGTGACGTTAGGCGGAACAAAGTGCTGGGCCGTTTTCCCCCAGGATATCACAGTGAATAAATGACATCCAGTCAATACCTAAATATCCACCATCCGTGAACTGAACGACATAGTTCAGCAACATCTGGTTTCAAGGAGGCAGATCTTGAAATCCTAGACGCTGCAATTGGTGTTGAGCCCACATGTCTCTTTGAGAAATGTCACTTTGTCACAAACTATCAGACTGCTTATAACTTGGAAGGAGACCGTTGCAGACAGTCTAAACATGGAAAACATCCCTGATCATCTATTTTCAGCGTATATCCCACATTGATGTCTAACAGTATTGTCCCTAGGTGGTGTTGTTGGTGGAATGAAACAGAGAACACGCTAAATATTGGCAGTATCTAGGAATACTTTCTGGCCACGGAGCAGTGTCGGCTGCGTGAACTACGAACTCTCACCAAGGGGTGACAAGAAACGTGGCTGTGCATTTGCAGCGCATGCGAAAACCAAGATGACATACCTGATTGACTGGTAACAACAAGGGACTTTTCGGACCTGTGGCAATGTGGTCAGAAATTGGGACCGGATACCAGAAATCATGCTAGCGTTGAATACATGTCATCAAGAAGTGAAGAATCAAAGTGCTATTCCAGCTGGTGACAGGAAGATAAGCAAAATCCCGGTTACGGGAGAACTATTCTCAACAACACTATACCGGTACATTTCAGCCAATGACACAGATGAGAGAACCAAGTAGAATGTATCATGTTCCATATGCCCGTGACACCTTCCTGTTCAGCGTCATGAAAGATTACAAGACGATTCGACCAATACTGTGTTGGATGTGAACCTATCATAATTTCGAATTCTGAGGTCACTGCGGATAATATTAACAAGGTTATTTATTGATGTAACTATCAACCTATAACTGCACTTATCGCAACCAACATCATGCCATAGTAAATGCCAGTTTGAATAGGATTAACATAGGTTCTGATAGTAATCGATCACCTCCGTATCTACACACTGTTCACTATGTCTATTGAATAATACAAACGATCAGACTTGTTTTTATCCTGATTTCCTTCGCCCCATTTGAAATTAACATTTAAGCGAAAATGCCTCTTCAATATATTCGAAATTGGAGTAAAAATCGACCAGTTGATCAAACGTGGCTATTTTCTCACTCGGATACACCATCTATCTCACATTGCTGAGACAAAGCCTTCACTTGTAAGTCTCACAATGCTGGCACTAACACCACCATCAACTTCGATGCTATTGGATAATTTAAAGTAACACCATGGATGTGGCTCGACAATCCGCTACTCACCACGGTTCGGTCGATGTTACATTGTATGCATTTTCGGAATTTCCTCGGCAAGCAACAAAGGAATGACTCTACGACTGGCGTCAACAACCTGGGGTCGATGGTGTCCGGATCATTGCCACCTGGTCAAGTATAAGACGACACTTACATGTCACAAGATCACGAAAGAGTGTGTACTCAACGGGACATCCAATGAGACATAAATCGCCGCATGTGTAAGTCAGCTACGAAATACGTAACACGATGTCAGTTTATTGTAATATAATTAACTTAACTTGGAGCTTAAAGTCGAAGCTGAGTACGACGTTTCGACCCGTCATCTACGGGCCTTGTTCACGTACTGGTGTCAGTAATGTCTGTCTGTTGCCTCAGATTTCGGCGGGATAATTTGATTGTAGAAGGCAGAAATCTGAGGCAACACACGTGACACCAGTACGCGAACAAGGCCCGTAGATGACGGGTCAAAACGTCGTACTCAACTTCGACTTTAAGCTCCAAGGTAAGTTAATTATATTACAGTAAACCATTCTTGGAGACATGAACAATATATTTATTGTGATATCAGTTGTTATTTAGGAATTGGGACGTGAAGATGTTATAGCATTTAATAGCAATAGCAATATAAAACCGCAAGAAACATATATCACATATTGAAAAGACAACAACGTAAGCAGAACTAAGCTAACTGTTATGTCGATGTATATGCAAAGCGTGTATTTTGGAAACTGTTCCACTTAATAACGTTTTCTGATGCAATTTCGATGTATTTCATGCTAAACATTTTTGAATTTAGACAGCTTTTCATTTGTATAGTGTTTTGGCAGTTTAATTAACAAAATTGTTCGATCAAGTAAAAAAGGATTACAACAACAACACCAAAACTACTAGTGATAATACCAATACCAACAATAAAAATTATGACTATTACTACTATTATTACTAGTACTACTAGTACTACTACTAGTACTACTACTAGTACTAGTACTACTACTAGTACTACTACTGCTACTGCTACTGCTACTGCTACTGCTACTGCTACTGCTACTGCTACTGCTACTGCTACTGCTACTGCTACTGCTACTGCTACTGCTACTGCTACTGCTACTGCTACTGCTACTGCTACTGCTACTGCTACTGCTACTGCTACTGCTACTGCTACTTCACATTCATCATCACCAATCACCATCTTCGTCATGAATACGCACCAGTTACTAAGCTAGCGACAGTTCCGACGACGTTGACGACGATGACGGCGAAGAGACTGTAGTAGAGGTACGAGATCTCGTAGAAGCTCGTGTACCCGGCCCTGCAAACAACAGCATCACTCGCGTCAGGAATGTACCAAATGTTGTCGGTTTACCAAACAAGCAGAGGTCGCGTGACACATGTACGCCTATGGCATAGAAGCATCACACAGTGTCCTTAGAAAGGCTGCGTGACACACCCGCTAAATACACAGTCACAGTCCAGCTGGTAATTACCAATAATGTGACAATTGTATGAGTTTATGTAATTTACAGTATATATATATATATATATATATATATATATATATATATATATATATATATATATATATATATATACAACTTATGTTCTGCACGGAATGAACAAGACAAAAAGATCCACACCCATTCATAACGCGATTATGGTGTCATTTTGAAATACCGCGAAAAATGTAATATAAATGCTTAGTCCCTATATACACATATACATACACGCTAAATCCAGACATGCGCAGTCTCACCTGTCTTCCGGTCTCATTACAGCGGCTTCCGTTGTCGAGTACATAGACATGGTATCGTTGAACGAGAACATGGTATCGTTGTAATTCGTGCAGTTAGCCCTGGACACGGACGGCCTGGGGACGGAGGGCTTGTAGATGAACGCCCCAATACCCAGCCAAATGGTCGCTATGAGGCCGACAATGTACCCGCAGTAGGCGCCCTGAAACGTAATAAGTCCTCTAAATGCCATGTAACGATTTAAACTCATTGCGTCATGTAATTAAGTGGACGACACTGAAACCCGTGGCCACAAATCGTAAATGGTCTAACTGGTCTTTATCCAAAGGATTGTCATGCAAATCACTTTGTGTAAGTGATAGTCTAACGTACGAAATATCTCAGTACGGTGATTTGGCTATAATATAAATACTTGTTTATCGAACAGCTGATATGCAATGTGTCACAATAAATTAATGTATCATATAGCATTCACAGACCGCTCCGTCATTAGAAAAAGAACATACAACCTTCGAGAATAATGCTCTCAAAGTTAGCGGAACTGTATTTATGAAAATAATCACTGATATTATTATAATATGGTGTAATCCTGCTACATAAATCAGAGCGGCACCTTATGTACATTTCAATTGCATATGCAACTGTTTGGAGTTTATAGACGGAAATAATACGACAAAGACACATTGTTGCAAATTGTTACGGTTCTTACCACTTTGTTGGTCCAAGGATTGGTCATAGCCATCATAAAGAGACCCAGGGTCGGTCCTCCGATCATTCCAAACAATCCGAGAGCAGCCTATGTGCCAGAGAGAAACACATAGGTACAGCGAGGGGAGGTACAACATGGGTGAAGGTACGACAGGGGTAAATGTACAACATGGGTGAAAGTACAACAGGGGTAAAAGTACATACAACTGCAGACACAGCATATCCATGTTTAATGTTTATAAGATGTTTATGTGTATTTGACCTGTTGCGGTGATTTCGCCTCTTCGTTAAACTAATGGGAATAATTAACATTCGGATTCACTCGATCTATCAACACAAGTAAGTGTAAAGCCGGGAACTCACTGGCCGGCCGGCCGATTTTGCATCGGTTATGTGAGTTACAAAAATCGTGGCATCGGCCGGGCGTCATGCGTCGAACCGATGCCCGCACGACGCCTACCCGACGCCCGGCCGGCAGATCCTCTGAGACATTGCCACAAAAGCGGCACTTGCAGCAACAAAAATCGGCATGAATTCATTCTCTGAGTCCGCCATAATGAACTTTTGGATGTAGGTCACCTGGGCGAGCATATTGAATACCTCTATGGATAAAAATCAAATAAATTTGAATTTAAATGAATAGCGCTTAAATTATGAAATCGGCCGGCTGTGTGTGTTCGAAAAATCGTAGTATCGGTCGGGCAACGGCCGGCCGGTCGGCCGGTTCTGTGAATTCCAAAATGACGCACGAAAAATGAAATCGGCCGGGCGTCGTGGGAACATCGGGCCGTCGGCCGGTTTGGTCATTTTGGAACTCACAGAACCGGCCGACCGACCGGCCGTTGCCCGCCTGATGCTACGATTTTTCGAACACATACAGCCGGCCGATTTCATAATTTAAGCGCTATTAATTTAAATTCAAATTAGTTTGATTTTTTGTCCATAGAGGTATTCAATATGCTCGCCCAGGTGACCTACATCCAAACGTTCATCAAGGCGGACTCAGAGGATGAATTCATGCCGATTTGTGTTGCTGCAAGTGCCGCTTTTGTGGCAATGTCTCAGAGGATCTGCCGGCCGGGCGTCGGGTAGGCGTCGGCCGGCCGGCAATATCAAACATATTTGATACCGCCGGCCGACGTCGTGCGGGCATCGGCTCGACGCACGACGCCCGGCCGTTGCCACGATTTGTGGAACTCACATAACCGATGCCCGCCGATGCCCTACGATGTCCAGCCGATGCAAAATCGGCCGGCCGGCCGGCTTAGTGAGTTCCCGGCTTTAAGGTGTCAGAGTTAATGGTTGGTTTGGATATAGTTCAATCTTCTGTTGTTGATTTTTTGTAAAACAACATTTGATTTTATATGATACAATATGAGTTAACAAGTCAGAAACGTGACATGTTTTACCTGAAGGACACCTCCCAGTTTTGACGCCACGTACGTCAGCAAAATCATCAAAGCACCGAAGGCGAGAGCTGAAATCACATACACAAATATGACGCTATTTTGTGAAAGAGGGATAATTTATTTGGCCTACTTTTTAAGCGTAAGTTGTCAAAAATAAACAAATACGAAATAACGTGTTCTAACGAAATTATTCACATGTCAGCTTAACTGATTTCGAGAAACCACCGTACACACATTGCACTATGATTGTTTTACTCTTCCCCCCAAAGCACACTTGAGTGTCTTTTCTATCAACTGGCAATACATATTTCTCATTTATATGTCCGACGAAGTTGTTAATAATTATACCAATTTCAAAGACATTCGTTAATGGTAAAGTGTGAACATTATTTTCGTGTTCGTAGAGACTACAGTGAGTAAGGTTGCTGAGGTCTTTGTCGTACCCAGGCCCTTGGAGAGGTTTGTGGCTGTCGATTCTTTCATGTTTGGGAAGCAGAACGCCTTAACCATGTCTTGTAGAACGACGGCCGCCAGTGAGTTGAGTCCTGACGATACAGTGCTGTAAACCACACAAACACCAATACACCGACGATACAGTGCTGTAAACTACACAAACACAAATACACCAAATATAGTGTGTTGTAAACCACACACAAACACCAATACAGCGACGATACAATGCTGTAAAATACAATGCTGTAAACCATACAATCACCAATTCATCGACGATACAGTGCTGTAAGCCACAACAAAATCAACACAACGACAATACAGTACTAGAAACCACAAAAACACCAATACACCGACGATACTGAGCTGCAAACCACACAAAAGGTAATACATCGACTATACGTACGGTGCTGCAATCGACGATACTGTGCGGTAAATAAAACACGCAAACACCAAAGCACCGACGATAGTGTGATATCACGCACACATACACCATTACAAAGCCGTTTGTTGTCCAATGTAAACATTGTGTGTAGCAGTTTCCCATCGTTTTTATCTCACTAAATGTACAGAGTTAGGAAACAGTAAGTTCTGGGAAGAAAATAATACAATCACTCATGTACACATTCATACATAAGTACGTAGATATAAATATACACGCACAGATGCACACACACTCACACTCACACGCTCACGCTCACGCTCACGCACACGCACACGCCCACGCCCACGCACACGAACACGCACACGCACACGCACACGCTCACGCACACGCACACGCACACGCACACGCACACGCACACACACACACACACACCTACCTGAGTGCGCCACTGAAGACTGACGCTGTGAAGAGCCCAGGTAGCAGAGGGTACCTCAGATGGTTAATAACATACAGAGGTAGCAGCTGAAAAATGGAACATTTCGATTTATTTCCTTCCTTGCACTACGTATACTACAACATTAACTACACCAGACATTTGTATTTTAAGCCACCCATTAGTATTGATTTACCTTGTCGAAAATGTGATGTGAAAGGCATATAGATATCAACACCTGTGACTGACGTATTGCTTAGGGATATTTACTGGCTAGGAGCATAGGCCATCGGCCATGGTTCATCATTGTTACCAGTTTGAGTAATAACTACGATGAGATTACTATGTTTTTTCCTTGAGCTAATATTTCGTTTGCCTACATTTCTCAACTATTAAAAATGTTCGTGTGTAAAAGTATTTACCGTTTGCACACAACTGCCTAACAGGTGTGGTCTTAGCGATGGCATTAAACACACGATACATCAATACACACGATACATCAATACACACGATACTTGAATCCACACGATATATGAATGGGGATTGAATGCACACGTACAGTTCATCAGTGCACTTACCTGGTCTTTCTTGATCGGGTTATCCGGATCAGAGAGAGGATCGCAGCCCTTGTACTCCGCGTACACGACGAAGCCACACAGGGAGCAGATGGTCAGTAGGGCGATCAGTCCGGGCAGGTTCACCCAGTATGCACTGCGACACAAACATTACTATAGTTAGTTTCGTTGTTATGTTATTGTTGTTGTTATTGTTATTGTGAACGTTATACTTGATGGCGTTGTTGTTATTAAGTGATTAATGATGTTGTTACTAAAGTTACGCTTTGTTTTACTTTTATTGTTTTGCAGTTATTGTTGATAATGTTGTTGTTGTTGGTCGTTTGGTATTGCCAGTTGCTGCTAATGCAATTAGTGTTGCTTTTGCATTGTTGTGTTTCGTTGTGGTATTATGTTGCATTATTATTAATACGATTTTGTTGATCCTACTTACGCTAGATCTTTTATCGATATAACTGGTATTATTGTTAATATAGTTATTACTATTACTACTACTACTATGAGTTATTGTTGTTTTTATTAGTAATAGTTATAGTCAGTCATGGTATTAGTTACAGTTATGCATGCTGTTGTCGTTTTATTGTTGTTATTGTAGTAGTAATATTCGTTGTTATTATTGTTGTAGTAGCAGTTGTTGTTGTTGTAGTTGTTGTTGCTATTATTATTGTTGTTGTTCAAGTTGATAGTTGATGTAATAGTAGCAGTTATTGTTATAGTCATAGTTGTTGTAGTAGTAGTTGTTGTTTTTGTAGTTGTACTAGTCGTCGTCGTCGTCGTCGTCGTCGTCGTCGTCGTCGTCGTCGTCGTCGTCGTCGTCGTCGTCGTCGTCGTCGTCGTCGTCGTCGTCGTCGTCGTCGTCGTCGTCGTCGTCGTCGTCGTCGTCGTCGTCGTCGTCGTCGTCGTCGTCGTCGTCGTCGTCGTCGTCGTCGTCGTCGTCGTCGTCGTCGTCGTCGTCGTCGTCGTCGTCGTCGTCGTCGTCGTCGTCGTCGTCGTCGTCGTCGTCGTCGTCGTCGTCGTCGTCGTCGTCGTCGTCGTCGTCGTCGTCGTCGTCGTCGTCGTCGTCGTCGTCGTCGTCGTCGTCGTCGTCGTCGTCGTCGTCGTCGTCGTCGTCGTCGTCGTCGTCGTCGTCGTCGTCGTCGTCGTCGTCGTCGTCGTCGTCGTCGTCGTCGTCGTCGTCGTCGTCGTCGTCGTCGTCGTCGTCGTCGTCGTCGTCGTCGTCGTCGTCGTCGTCGTCGTCGTCGTCGTCGTCGTCGTCGTCGTCGTCGTCGTCGTCGTCGTCGTCGTCGTCGTCGTCGTCGTCGTCGTCGTCGTCGTCGTCGTCGTCGTCGTCGTCGTCGTCGTCGTCGTCGTCGTCGTCGTCGTCGTCGTCGTCGTCGTCGTCGTCGTCGTCGTCGTCGTCGTCGTCGTCGTCGTCGTCGTCGTCGTCGTCGTCGTCGTCGTCGTCGTCGTCGTCGTCGTCGTCGTCGTCGTCGTCGTCGTCGTCGTCGTCGTCGTCGTCGTCGTCGTCGTCGTCGTCGTCGTCGTCGTCGTCGTCGTCGTCGTCGTCGTCGTCGTCGTCGTCGTCGTCGTCGTCGTCGTCGTCGTCGTCGTCGTCGTCGTCGTCGTCGTCGTCGTCGTCGTCGTCGTCGTCGTCGTCGTCGTCGTCGTCGTCGTCGTCGTCGTCGTCGTCGTCGTCGTCGTCGTCGTCGTCGTCGTCGTCGTCGTCGTGAGTGACTTACATTTGTCCGGTGCGGAGTGTGGGTGTGCAGAGAGCCCGCTGTACTTGGGACTGGTTGACGCCGTAGATCGCCAGCCAAGTGAAACCGCCGCCAATCATAAGACTCCAGATCGAGTGACGGACCCTTGGGTCCGGATTGAAACTACAACACATACCATAAATATACAGTTTGCTTCGGTTCTACACATGAATGAACAGTTAGTTAGTCTGACTACCAGCCTGTTGTTTTATGTGTAGTTTGTCTGTTGTTCTAGTTGCCTGTTCGTCGGTCGGTCGGTCGGTCGGTCGGTCGGTCGGTCGGTCGGTCGGTCGGTCGGTCGGTCGGTCGGTCGGTCGGTCGGTCGGTCGGTCGGTCGGTCGGTCGGTCGGTCGGTCGGTCGGTCGGTCGGTCGGTCGGTCGGTCGGTCGGTCGGTCGGTCGGTCGGTCGGTCGGTCGGTCGGTCGGTCGGTCGGTCGGTCGGTCGGTCGGTCGGTCGGTCGGTCGGTCGGTCGGTCGGTCGGTCGGTCGGTCGGTCGGTCGGTCGGTCGGTCGGTCGGTCGGTCGGTCGGTCGGTCGGTCGGTCGGTCGGTCGGTCGGTCGGTCGGTCGGTCGGTCGGCCGGCCGGCCGGCCGGCCAGTCAGTCGGTCAGTCATTCAGTCATTCAGTCATTCAGTCATTCAGTCACAATTCAACTTCTCCGCTATCTCGTCTTATCGGCTGCCTAGTCTGATTGCAGACATCGGATAACAGGGTGGAGGGTGGAGGGTGGAAGGTGGGGAGTGGAGGGTGGAGGGTGGAAGGTGGTGAGTGGATGTTGGAAGGTGGCGGGTGGAAGGTGGTGAGTGGAGGATGGTGAGTGTAGGGTGGAAGGTGGCGGGTGGAAGGTGGTGAGTGGAGGATGGTGAGTGGAGGGTGGAAGGTGGCGGGTGGAAGGTGGTGAGTGGAGGATGGTGAGTGGAGGGTGGAAGGTGGCGGGTGGAAGGTGGTGAGTGGAGGATGGTGAGTGGAGGGTGGAAGGTGGCGGGTGGAAGGTGGTGAGTGGAGGGTGGAAGGTGGCGGGTGGAAGGTGGTGAGTGGAGGATGGTGAGTGGAGGGTGGAAGGTGGCCGGTGGAAGGTGGCGGGTGGAAGGTGGTGAATGGAGGGTGGTGAGTGGAGGGTGGAAGGTGGCGGGTGGAAATTGGTGAATGGAGTGTGGTGAGTGGAGGGTAGAAGGTGGCGGGTGGAAGGTGGCGGGTGGAATGTGGCGGGTGGAAGGTGGTGAGTGGAGGATGGTGAGTGGAGGGTGGAAGGTGGCGGGTGGAAGGTGGTGAATGGAGGGTGGTGAGTGGAGGGTGGAAGGTGGCGGGTGGAAAGTGGTGAATGGAGTGTGGTGAGTGGAGGGTGGAAGGTGGCGGGTGGAATGTGGCGGGTGGAAGGTGGTGAGTGGAGGATGGTGAGTGGAGGGTGGAAGGTGGCGGGTGGAAGGTGGTGAGTGGAGGGCGGTGAGTGGAGGGTGGAAGGTGGCGGGTGGAAGGTGGTGAGTGGAGGATGGTGAGTGGAGGGTGGAAGGTGGCGGGTGGAAGGTGGCGGGTGGAAGGTGGTGAGTGGAGGGTGGAAGGTGACGGGTGGAAGGTGGCGGGTGGAAGGTGGTGAGTGGAGGTTGGAAGGTGGCGGGTGGAAGGTGGCGGGTGGAAGGTGGCGGGTGGAAGGTGGTGAGTGGAGGATGGTGAATGGAGGGTGGAAGGTGGCGGGTGGAAGGTGGTGAATGGAGAGTGGTGAGTGGAGGGTGGAAGGTGGCGGGTGGAAGGTGGCGGGTGGATGGTGGTGAGTGGAGGATGGTGAGTGGAGGGTGGAAGGTGGCGGGTGGAAGGTGGTGAATGGAGGGTGGTGAGTGGAGGGTGGTGAGTGGAGGGTGGAAGGTGGCGGGTGGAAGGTGGTGAATGGAGGTTGATGAGTGGAGGGTGGAAGGTGGCGGGTGGAAGGTGGCGGGTGGAAGGTGGTGAGTGGAAGGTGGTGAGTGGAGGGTGGAAGGTGGCGGGTGGAAGGTGGTGAATGGACGGTGGTGAGTGGAGGGTGGAAGGTGGCGGGTGGAAGGTCGTGAATGGAGGGTGGTGAGTGGAAGGTGGTGAGTGGAGGGTGGAAGGTGGCGGGTGGAAGGTGGCGGGTGGAAGGTGGTGAATGGAGGGTGGTGAGTGGAGGGTCTGAATTTAAAATGTTTCGCAATCATCTCACCGTAACATCCGATTTGATCATAATTCGTACGGCAGCATCGTTGTCACGAGTAATACAGTCGAGGAGCTCAACTACTAATTTGATTTCACTTACTTTTAAATTATCGCCTGGGATATATTCCAAGACGCAGTCACCACGCAGTGACCAAGCCTGGCTTGCCAGGCGTTTTTAAGTCGCAACGTTTCTTAAAGGGAGGGTGCCAGCTCATCTGCCCAGAGTTGGTCGAACAGTATTTTGTAGTCTGCTGTATAGGACGTTGGAAAGTTAAACATCAAAGGGTATTGCAGTTAACTCTACTCCCCTCGGCAGTACTGCAGGTCAAGTTTGTTTTGAAACTGGATGTTTTGTTTACCTTTAGAACGTGTTGCAGGCGAGTTCTCTCAAACTGCGACCACTGTTCCGAGCTTAATAAAGTAACTAAGCACAAGCCGGCAGGCAGTAAACCTTCAACATGAATGTTTCGGTCATAGGAATGTAATATTAATTGAAAAATAAACTTTTGCAGCTGGCACTCTCGCTTTAACATTTTATGCGGCAATGCACTGAACAATAACACAACGAACCTACTCTACCGTGTAATAACATTATGTACAATCAAACACTCACTCCCAAAAATGGATCCTGTCGTTATCGTACATAATTTTCCAGATATTTCCGTGGTCGAGGGAACCCTTGATGATGATGGCGAAGAGACCAATAAACATGATGCCGACTTGGAACACATCCGTCCACATGACGGCCTTCATGCCGCCCTGAACAAATACAGAGAACGTTAGTTAACAGATGGCAGCACCGTCGCGTTATATTCGCCCGCACTCACTAGGCGGTCTGCCTTGAAACACATGTTACTGCGGGGCAGTTTATTTATTAATTGCCTTGACAGTTCCAAAGAACCTAATTAAAATTGGCAGTTGCTCTTAAATGTTAGTAGTAAGTTATGTAAGTAGGAGATATAAACAAACCCAAAGAACAAAAGTGCATTGTATATAAATACGATAACACTCCATGCACTCGCAATCACTCACTCACGCACTCACGCTTACATTCACACTTACACTCACAACACTCATCCACTCATCCAACACACACACACGCACACACACACACACACACACACACACACACACACACACACACACACACACACACACACACACACACACACACACACACACACACACACACACACACACACACACACACACACACACACACACACACACACACATACATGCGCTAGGAGAACAACAAACGACGTGGTGCAAGTGTCGTAGATGTGACTAACCAGGGCGGTGTAGAATATACAGACGAGTCCGACACTGAAGACCGATATCCACACGTTGATTCCCGTCACTGCAGAAATACATGCACACCACATGACACACGTAAATGTCATGTACATGGCATGCCTCATATAATCGTCATTGCATTCATCATTAGACTTTACTCATCCTCAGGCATTTCTAGTCGCTTCGCGCGAAGGAGGAAAGGTTAATTTCCAACCTTGGCCACATTATTTTATACTAATTTGACGTTTAGAAGTAGTGCATAAACCTTATTATCGTTCGAATTCGAACGCCTAGGGTATTCTGATAGATATGTGATAGCGTTACATTTGTCGTGGATATTCCAATACTGCCCAGATCATATTTTAAAGACGTCACTTACCTATGACGAGGGCCAGAGCCGGGGTATACAGAACGATAGCCATGTACAGAATCTGTCGCAACAGAGACCCATATAAATTAACTAAGAAACAAGTGCTTAATGCAGTTAAATACAGATGATGTGGTTGAACGCCTAATTCCATGTATTCCTTTCGCTGTATACAGTCTCTATAACAAATAAACATAAAACTAGTTATGATGTATGATTATAGTACAATTTAATGTTTGACGGTAAGATAATTCAGTGTAGTGGTTGAGGGCTTTAGTGTGATAGTGCCACAGGGTGCAGGAATAATTATACCCACGTTGTAATATTGGAATATAATTAATACTTAAGCGCAGAATAGTTATAAGAAAGACAATTTCAATAACACACACGTGAGGTCTTGTAGAGTGGAAATATGATTTGCAGCAATTACTGAAGAGCAGAGAAACACATTGGCGAAAGAACATTACTAATGTATGTACAGGCGATTAGTAGTAAAACGATAAGCTACCTAATAGTAACTATATATATATATATATATATATATATATATATATATATATATATATATATATATATATATATATATATATATATATATATATATATATATACACACACACACACATATATCGTAAGCTACCTCATAGTAACAGTTATGTCATGGTAGCCCCTGTGAAACTGCTTCATATGCCCTACCCCAAATTCGGCATTGACTCGGGTACAATTTAAATTAATCACTTCCCTCGACACAACCGCATATGCACAAGCATATTAACCAGACAGCCGCGCCACCTACCGTCTGTACGATGTAAAAGATGCTGACCAGCAGTCTGATCCCACGGTCATACCGCATCTCCAGGTACTGCAACGAAGCAAAAGGATCAGTCAATGTTTTCCATTTCCTATTTCCATCGATCGTATATACCGGTAGTACAATATATAAACACTCACATAGATATTTGTGTAGGGCCTACAACTGTTCCAGCGGCAAGAACTTCGCACTTTCGACTAAGAGAAACCGGATTCGAATCCTGTTCTACAATATCAAACCTCTGGCAAGTGTTCTACTCTACATTTCTTCGGTTTACTCAACCGCATCAATGAGTATCTGGTTATATACAGTGGTGGATATTTGTGTACGAATAATTTTCACCCTGGATGATCCCAGAGAAGTCGAGATGACATTTGGCTGAAAAGGTTTGCCAGGGAGTGAATTGTAAAGCGGTGTGAACGTTCCCGATGACTGCATACTGCGTTATATAAGACTTTACCTTTTATATTATTCGAGGTTCTAGAAGAATCTTAAGGGTTTTTGCGCACCAAGAAGGTGTCTATAAATCGCAGTTTACGTAGAGCTGTTATGTGTGTATGTGTGTGTGCATGCGTGCGTGCCTGCGTATGTGTGCGGTGTGTGCGCTGCGTGCGGTGTGTGTGTGTATGTATGTATGTATGTGTGTGTGTGTGTGTGTGTGTGTGTGTGTGTGTGTGTGTGTGTGTGTGTGTGCGGGTGTGCGGTGTGTGAGGTGTGTGTTGTGTGTGCGTGTGCGTTCGTTTGTGCGTGTCTGTGTGCGTGTGCGTTTCCGTGTGCGTGTGTGTTTGCGTGTGCGTGTGCGTGTGCGTGTGCGTGTGTGATCACAATATCAGCAGTGTTTGAGTTTTAATGAGAATGCCACTGAATTGAACTACTATACCACAATACGTCAGAATGACCCATTGACTTATGCGAAACCTGCCATAAAATATCGACGTCTAGATTGAACTTGCATGCCACATTTGACCCCGTAATCCTAAACCTACCCCACAACCAGCATACATAATCACTAGCGTACTCAAGTCCCAACGTTCAATTTGATCTCCACCGCGATAGTCCCAAACCATCAATATGTGAATAATGACACTCAGGTCTGATTTCACTAGTACACCGAGGTAGGATGGTCGGTCATATAAATGGTTCACCCTCATGGCTATATCACGTCAAATGGGTGGTATCTGCTGCCTAAGACGTATGGAATCATATCACGAACAGTGCGTAGATGTAAGTCCCAGTTCCTAGTTCGTTCTGCTTTGATAGGTCCCCCGAGTAGCTCCACCATGTCACGTGCTGCTCCCACAAACACACTTCAAGGCTTTTTTCTGCCTTTCTATCACATGTCTGATTCTACACCATGGCACATATGCTGAGAAAACCTCCCTAATCGTCTTGTCCATATATATCAAACTGTCAAATATCGCTGACAGCTATATTGGCAGGTGTGTCGTTTGCCACTCTGTGCGTGCGATCGTGTGGTCCTGCGGGTGTGTCATCCTGTGGTCTGTCAGGTCCGGTTGTTCCTGACGTGTCATCCTGTTATTTGTCAGGTCCGTTTGTTCCTGACGTGTCATCCTGTTATTTGTCAGGTCCAGTTGTTCCTGACGTGTCATCCTGTTATTTGTCAGGTCCGGTTGTTCCTGACGTGTCATCCTGTTATTTGTCAGGTCCGGTTGTTTCTGGCGTGTCATCCTGTTATTTGTCAGGTCCGGTTGTTCCTGACGTGTCATCCTGTTATTTGTCAGGTCCGGTTGTTCCTGACGTGTCATCCTGTTATTTGTCAGGTCCGTTTGTTCCTGGCGTGTCATCCTGTTATTTGTCAGGTCCGGTTGTTCCTGACGTGTCATCCTGTTATTTGTCAGGTCCGGTTGTTCCTGACGTGTCATCCTGTGGTCTGTCAGGTTCGGTTGTTCCTGACGTGTCATCCTGTTAGTTGTCAGGTCCGGTTGTTCCTGACGTGTCATCCTGTTATTTGTCAGGTCCGTTTGTTCCTGGCGTGTCATCCTGTTATTTGTCAGGTCCGGTTGTTCCTGACGTGTCATCCTGTTATTTGTCAGGTCCGGTTGTTCCTGACGTGTCATCCTGTGGTCTGTCAGGTTCGGTTGTTCCTGACGTGTCATCCTGTTAGTTGTCAGGTCCGTTTGTTCCTGACGTGTCACCATGTGATCTGTCTAGTGCGTCTGTTCGTGGCAGAGGAGAGACGTACGCAATGGCGTAGATTACCCCGAGCAGTTCTTTCAAGCCAGAACCAGCCATCAAGTGGCTAATGAAGCCAAGAAAGCTCATTTCCATATGCAGACCGCCGCGCTTGAGGACAAGTTCACGTAACTCGCTACACTGTGGGTCCTTTGAGACGATCAAACTACAGACTACAGCTGGTTGAACTAGGTGCACCAGTACTGCTGCGATAACGACATCAAGGCCGCGTCATTGTTGTCAACTGCACTTAGGGCCGAAAAAAGCACGCCGACGTTACACTTTCCCCGAAATACCACGATACATAATCAGCCTTCAATTCAATTCAACCAGGTGCATCAATATTGCTACAATAACGACATTAAGACGCGTCATTGATACCAACTGCACTTAGGTCCGACAAAAACACGCCGACATCAATCTTTCCACTAAATACCAAGAAGCGTAATCAACATGTTGTTTAGATAAATACACTACCTTTTGTGTAAAGATACATCTATGAAACTATTGATAAATACCACCTTTATCCTGTATGAATGAGTTTGAAACCATAGACACCCACACGTACAGAGACTATACTGTGTGCTTACTTTGAATGTCGATGAAACGGATAATAACATTTAATGTAGCGTGCTGTGTCATACTGAACTGTTGGCTGTTTCTAAGAAAGTTTACACACAGCAATAACAACATCTGATTGACTGGCTCAAGAGACCGGTGAATTTGCAAAAGCAACGTTCACCGACTAACATCTAACATGATAACGTTATATAACATGGCCATAGCTACATATAAACAAGTATACATTGTTATTGCTGTGTGTAAACTTTCTTAGAAACAGCAAACACTTCAGTATGGTACAGCACGCTACATTAAATGTAATTGTCCGTTTCACCGAAATTCTAAGATAGTACACAATATAGTCTCTGTATCATGCTATCATGCTGTCTATGGGTAAAGGATAAAGATGATATATATATATATATATATATATATATATATATATATATATATATATATATATATATATATATATATATATATATATATATATATATATATATATATGATATATATATATGTGTATGTGAAGTGATTACATGACGTATAAAGCATGTTGACATTCTTGAAATTGGACACAATCTCATAATGCAACTGTAACGTGCCTTACGAAACATATTGAGAAGGTAAGAGTGTAAGGAAGGTAAGCGAGATTGATCACGTTTTGAATGGCAAAGGTGGACTGAATTCCGATTTCGTAACTCTTCAGCACACGATACTGGGAGTTGTTTTGAACCAGACACAAACGTGACGCCCGAGGGTTCACACAGCATTAAAGAAAGCGCGACGTCTCGTAACTGCTGTTAACTGTCTTGCTGGAACATTAACATACATTGTGTTTCTCACTGACATCAATCGGCCTATACAACTGTGTTTTTCTCGAGTACACGTGCATTCAACCATGACGCCAATTACCTATAAAAACCAGCCTACGGGTGTACGCAAATTGTGGCTTTGTCATCTTTTCAAGAATGTCGTTTACACAACAATACTACGCCTGGTTTTAAGATACACATAAATGATGCAAACAGCCCCATGTGTATTATATTGTTGTTATTGTATATCGAGACACTAAAGTAAAACACACTCGTGGTTCTTCGGGATAGCACTTAACTGATCTTTATTTGCATATCATGCTCAACCTGAGACAGTGGCACAAATTCTCGTCGTTTTTCTGATTCAGTGATGACAAACAGACTACCAAGTAGTCGTTGCTTGCGATCGAACGCGTGTTCTCGGTCACAGAACCTGCATCTCACTTGAGCTTTGTCCTCGTACGACCCGTCGCATCTCCGACTCCGTGCTGCCACGTCGTGACGAACCCACTTGCTCGGCCTTGAGCTTCGTCACTCCGCTGCTGGTAGCCGCCGGCCGATCGGGCGTTTTTCCCGGAACAAGTTCATATTATGTGCTGCCTCATGGGCTGTGGCGATCTGTCGTGCATTCTGTAAGGTCAAGGTCTCCTCGAGGGATAATACTTTTCCCGGAGACTGTCATCGTGGCATCCGTACACGAGTTGGTCGCAAAAATTGTTCTCCTTTTCGTCGCCAAAAATGCACGCTGTGTAGGACGCCGTCGTATCGTCGTACGATTGTTTGCACGAACGGAATCTGCAACGATTGGTTCGTTGGCTCTCAGCGCAAAGTGGTTGTCAAATCGCTCAAGCACTACTTTCACTGTCGTTATTTGTGCTGTCGCTCCTTGGATGTTATATATTCGAACGAATTGTATATCGCCAACAATTCCTCGCCACCAAATTAATGTCAACAGCATCGCAATCTTCCCCTGCGTGGTTGTTTTCAGTACTACCTGCTAACTGTCTGCCAACGTTCCCTGGCATTCGTTCCAAGCAAGGCGGAGTTTAGGCGCCATTAGCCCAGTGACGTCTGTCGTGCTTACAACGTGCGTCTTCTTCGGCTGTTACACTTACAGCTTAACGTCAACATTAAACAACTGTTTCACTCACAGTTTCTTGGAAGCAAGCAAGTTCCAACTTCCGCTGAGTTAATAGCATACTGTAAGATAATTTAATTTGAACAATTGCAACATGGATGTATGCATATAGATTTTAATACCATTTTGGGCATCTATTTGCCTAAGCCTATCGTGTTATTATGAACGTCCTCGAGTAACTCGTTATCGCTACTGCATTTGAATATTCGGCATTCAAGTCAGTGTATAATATATGTTAAAACATATTCAATTCAAAACCATTTTATTTTATGCTTGGTAACTATTGTTTCCATAGCTACCATTTCCACGTCATTCCTTGTTGGGTACAGCCTTTTCGTTGTTTTTCTGCTATTTAGGCATTCCAACACAATATATCAATTTAAATTACGCTGGCAAAAAAATGAAGTTATGTGGTACCCTGGCTGCTTTTGGGATGTTACGAAACCCAACAAGTAAACAGTTTATTCACCATGCGTGTTACTGATAATGCCACTACGTGTCCTAGATACGTTTTCAACTGTAAAAACCTTGAAGCTAACAAGGTTACATTTAGAGCATCATTTCTCAGAAATGATTTTTTATATGTATAAGTACCACGTAACAACTACACAACCGTGCGTACAGTTGTGGCCGTATAGTTATGGCCGTACAGTTGTGGCCGCACAGTTGTGGCCGTACAGTTGTGGCCGCACAATTGTAGCCGCACAGTTGTGGCCGTACAGTTATGGCCGTAAAGTTGTGGCCTTACAGTTGTGACCGTACAGTTGTGGCCTTACAGTTGTGGCCTTACAGTTGTGGCCTTACAGTTGTGGCCTTACAGTTGTGGCCATACAGTTGTGGCCTTACAGTTGTGGCCATACAGTTGTGGCCTTACAGTTGTGGTCTTACAGTTGTGGCCTTACAGTTGTGGCCGTACAGTTGTGGCCGTACAGTTGTGGCCGTACAGTTGTAGTCTTACAGTTGTGGCCTTACAGTTGTGGCCGTACAGTTGTGACCGTACAGTTGTGGCCGTACAGTTGTGGCCGTACCGTTGTGGCCGTACAGTTGTGGCCGTACAGTTGTGGCCTTACAGTTGTGGCCTTACAGTTGTGGCCGTACAGTTGTGGCCGTACAGTTGTGGCTTTACAGTTGTGGCCGTACAGTTGTGGCCGTACAGTTGTTGTGGCCGCACAGTTGTGGCCGCACAGTTGTGGTCGTACAGTTGTGGCCGTACAGTTGTGGCCGTACAGTTGTGGCCGTACAGTTGTGGCCGTACAGTTGTGGCCGTACAGTTGTGGCCGTACAGTTGTGGCCGTACAGTTGTGGCCGTACAGTTGTGGCCGTACAGTTGTGGCCGTTCAGTTGTGGCCGTACAGTTGTGGCCGTACAGTTGTGGCCGTACAGTTGTGGCCGTACAGTTGTGGCCGCACAGTTGTGGCCGTACACTTGTGGTCGTACAGTTGTGGCCGTACAGTTGTGGCCGTACACTTGTGGCCGTACAATTGTGGCCGTACAGTTGTGGCCGTACAGTTGTGACCGTACAGTTGTGGCTACACTTGATGATACTGCTGTTCCGATCTTCTTCCCCTCACCTCTAACAACAATTAGATATGCATCAATCCAGTCCAGACATCGGACACCAAACCTTTCAGCAAATCGTCTAGGACCCATCGTTGTAACCATTACTTAAATGTGTACGTATCTAGGTAAAGTGACACAAAAATCATCCAGTGACTTATAATTCACCCCTTTCAAACTATGCATAACTTGCAGTACCGTAGTTAAATTTGCTGGTTTGTACTGTGTTTATTGTTGAGAATGTTCTGAATACACGTTCATTCATTTACAAATGTTGTCGAGAAGTTATTGCTGTATGGTTCATATAGCCCATATTTAATTAATGACACGCGTTATATACGAATACTTCAGAAAGCTGTCTTCTGCGTCTGTGTATTACGCAACCCAATGAATGTACATGTTTACTGGAGGTCTTAATACAAAACAAGTTCGTGGACCAGTCGTGGCGGGTCACGTATGTTTTGGGAAGCAGAAGGCTGGGAGTGCACAGCTACATGTGGGAGAAATATACAATTAAACACGGGAATGTACCATAGTGTGTAGCAGTAGACAAACTGGAAATTTCCACAATCTCTCCCTTTTATACACTCTGCTACTTGGCCTGTACCTAACGAACCACCAACGTCTGATCCTATGCGTCGCATGTTGTTGTTGTTAGAAATTGGATCCAACATATCTGATTTCTTGGAAATTGGATCCAACATATCTGATTTCCCCGCAGCTGCTCCGGACCTGTGGAACAGACTACCGTTCTCAATAAGAGAACTGTGCAATGAGAACTCTTTTAAGAATGCCTTAAAGACGCTCTATTTTAACCAATACTTTGGCTGATGCATAAATAATTAAATGAAGAGACAATGCGTCGAAGAGAACATTACTTCTGCCTAAATGACCTTGTGTATTTTTTTTTTTTTTTTTTTTTTTTAGCCTTTCTATATTTATTTATTTATAATGTTTTTATTAGTCTGTCTTTATGCACTTTTATATAATATACAGTTAATTTTGTTTTAGTTATACATTTGGGTAATTCGTTTTAAGAACATGTTATCATGTACATGTAAAGCGCCCTGAATAGTTTTTAAGCTAGATTTGGCGCTATATAAGTTTATTTTATTTATTTATTTATTTATCCTTTTCTTGATTAACTGATGGATAAGAAAGTTTATTGTTAGCGTCAAAATAAGTAAGTATTTAGAGACCAGCCTCGAGTAAAGAAACAGTTCTGCGAATTTATAATCAGACAGACGGTGGCTAGACGTCACTTGTACACCCCCGCTTCTTGTTCAGCCGAGCGTGACGGCAGTGGTGTATTTCTTTTGTAGCGCCTGAAGTGATTGATCTTTTTGCAGCACCTTGCTGGCAGGGCTCGCTTTGCAATTTATTCGCTTGATGACGTGTGTGTTGGTGATTCAGAAACCTTTGTGTCACGCGCAGTTCAACGTGAGATACACTGTTTTTGTACACATTGTTGTCGTGACCGAGAGATCGGCAATTTCGTACCCTCTGCGATGTCAACAGTGTGTTGTTGGTAACAAGAATATTAGAGTACCAATGCAGCGTCTTTATAAATGCTCTATGTACGCTAAAAACGCTAGCTTGATAACTACGTTAAATGGTGCAGCTTCATTTTTGCAACAGTTTGCCCACTAGGAGATAGTTTCCTTGCAGTAGTAACCCGTTTAAATGAACACTATCGCAAAATTACTACTTTTGATATATGACTTACCCTAAAATTACGTCGCAGTAACGGATCATTTAACTGTTATGCTGTCAAATTGAGGGAGCTTTAGCTATTTGGCACTTTTTTGCATCGTTACATCATAAGAATGATTGCCGGGTCTATCTTTACATGGGGAAAAAATGGCAAAACAAGTGTTTAATTTACGTTTGTAGTATATTTATAACGCAAAAAAGACGCTGAGCATGTTATGAATAATGTGACTCGTGTCGGTGATATTTGAACCACGTCTGGGGTTCACAATGAACTAGACCAGAGAGTCGTCATTTACCTATGTTTACCTGGATGGTGAAAACATTACATTTATATTTATATACATTAAAGATAGAGTCGCTGTGCCATAATCGATCTCCGCTGCCAGCCGATGACATGCCAAGAGTTGTGAATACGCGTTTCGGTGTGTTTGAACCTGCGTCACTCTCGGATGTGACAAAAATAGCACTCGCATCTGCCACAAAATCGTGTGAACTAGACCCACTGCCGACATCACTAGTGAAACACCACATCGACGCTCTTTCTCCTTTGTTGGCCCGGATCATCAATGCCTCGCTATCATCAACCGTATTTCCTGCACCCATGAAACACGCTGTCGTTGTACCAGCTTTGAAGAAGGGCGGACCTGACGCCAGCGTGCTAACGAATTACCGGCCAATATCTAACATCACATTTCTGGCGAAGATAACTGAACGTTTCGTTGCACAACAGTTACAACACTTTATGGAGGAGAACCGAATCTACGGCATATATCAAAGTGCATATCGTGCGCATCATAGTGCGGAAACCGCACTCGTGCGCATACACTACGACATCGCCCAATCGATTGACAGTCGCCGGAGTGTGCTCCTCGTGCTACTCGATCTAAGTGCGGCCTTCGACACCATCAACCACAACACACTGCTGCGACGTTTGTCTGGATACGGACTATCTGGAGACGTCCTCGCCTGGCTGACATCTTACCTGTGTAATCGAACATGTGTCGTACGCATAAAGAGTGGCGTGTCGGAAGTAGAGACCATAACCACAGGAGTGCCACAAGGGACTGTCCTTGGACCACAGCTATTCAATGCATACATCGCACCACTGACGACACTTCTACAGAAGCACAACATCCACCATCACCTATACGCAGACGACACTCAACTCTACATCACTTTCCCACCAACCGACCACACACAAGCCGTCGCGCGTATGGAAGCCTGCGTACAAGATGCGAAACCATGGCTCTGTGACAATGGACTTGTGATGAATGACAACAAATCTCAAGCCATTGTCATCCGTTCGTCAAGTCTACGTACGCCTACATCGTTAACCCGCATCAACATATGTGGCCAGCTCGTTGACACTTCCCCAGTTATACGGGACCTAGGATTTACCATTGACAGTAACCTAACCATGACGTCACAAGTTGCCAGCGTTTGTCGTTCTGCCTACTACCATCTGTCGCGAATTGCAAAAATACGAGACTTGGTTAGCACCGTCTTGAAATGGTCCAGCGGTCTGCAGCTCGAATTGTTATGCAAATCCGGCGGGGTGACCGGCAGTCCATGACGACAATACTGCGGCAATTACACTGGCTGCCTGTCAAAAAGCGGATCGAATACAAGCTACTAGTACTCGTGCACAGGGCTTTATACGACGGCACGCCAGAGTATCTCGCGGCACTACTACTCCAGCACGCCCCTCGCCGATCGCTGCGCTCTGCAGGCGGGTTACTCCTCGAAGTGCCAAAAGTGAACTTAGAACGTTTCGGCCGGCGTGCATTTGCCTGTGCAGGACCCACTCTGTGGAACAAACTTCCTAGGAATATGCGCGACAACGGCAATCTAGTACAATTTAAGAAAGAATTAAAAACATTTTTATTTTCCACATAACCAGTTTTATACAACGAACATTATATTTTAGCTTAACTATACTTATTTATTTATTTACCTATTTACATGTGTGTACACACCCGTGAACATTATATTTTAGCTTAACTGTACTTATTTATTAATTTACCTATTTACATGTATGCATACACCCGTGAACATTATATTATTATTATTATTATTATTATTATTATTATTATTATTATTATTATTATTATTATTATTATTATTATTATTATTATTATTATTATTATTATTATTATTATTATTATTATTATTATTATTATTATTAATATTATTATTATTATTATTATATTGTGTTGTTTAACAGCATTGCCACCTAGAGAATCAATTCTAGATGGCAGATAAGGAAGCCTTATATATCTAAGTTGTCGTCGTCGTCGTCGTCGTCGTCGTCGTCGTCGTCGTCGTCGTCGTCGTCGTCGTCGTCGTCGTCGTCGTCGTCGTCGTCGTCGTCGTCGTCGTCGTCGTCGTCGTCGTCGTCGTCGTCGTCGTCGTCGTCGTCGTCGTCGTCGTCGTCGTCGTCGTCGTCGTCGTCGTCGTCGTCGTCGTCGTCGTCGTCGTCGTCGTCGTCGTCGTCGTCGTCGTCGTCGTCGTCGTCGTCGTCGTCGTCGTCGTCGTCGTCGTCGTCGTCGTCGTCGTCGTCGTCGTCGTCGTCGTCGTCGTCGTCGTCGTCGTCGTCGTCGTCGTCGTCGTCGTCGTCGTCGTCGTCGTCGTCGTCGTCGTCGTCGTCGTCGTCGTCGTCGTTGTTGGATATCGGCGATGAGGTAACATTTGCTATCGACTCCAGAAAGCTGCATATTTTCGTAAAAAATATACGCTATTTATTATACAGATGTGACGCAGTACTTAGGCGACTATACGGTCCACTGGCTCAAAACCAACCGTGCCGCATGCGTACAGCAACTATAACAACAACAGCAGCAGCAGCAGCAGCAGCAGCAGCAGCAGCAACAGCAGCAGCAACAGCAGCAACAGCAGCAGCAACATGTGGGGTAGCATTTGCTATCGTTTCCAGAAAGTTGCATATTTTCGTAAAGAAATATACGCTATGTAATATAAGCGCTATATTATTGTTAGTCACCTTTTCAACAACATACTGTTACCCAATCCTAAAACTATGTTCGTAATAATAACATGGTAAGGTCGTTTGAACGTAACTCCTCAGTGATTAAGTCACTGGCGCATAGGCACATTAATTAATTATTCTATTTATAGTGTGCCACTTTTTTTATTTCGGTATAGTACATTTTTGAGAACGTCACGTATAATTTACAGCCTCGACTAGCATGTGTCGCTGCAGAGTTGACGCGTGTGTAGACATAGTTGACGCATGTGTCAATAGGATCGTTTTGGATTAACTTTATCCTCTACTGGCTTTGGTAATGTAAACAGATATCCTAAGGTGGTGACGGTAGCTCACTGGTCGAGGCTTGGGTTAGATGATAATAAATGTTAACATTCAATCAAGTAAACAACTTCTCTTTCACTTAAAAAACTGAGAAATCGATATGCACTCCGATGTTGTTATGTAATAGGACACTAATGGCAACTAAACGGACCTATTGCCAAGGGTTATTCATGTCATAGTGACATTTCAAAGCGTGCACAGTTTTAACTAGTTCTAAATCAGAGGGTTCACTTTGCAAACAGGATAAAGCGCTATAAATAGTTGTGAATTTGCACGACAGAAAGTCTGTTTTCACAAAGCCTCCTGTTGAATACATGCCAGATAAGAGGAGTATATATATATAGCTCATAGACATCGGCGTATTATATGACTCCAGAAATATCAATGGTCAGCCATGTAAAGCCCGTCTGGTGCACACTGACCTATCATCTAAGGATCACTGTGTCGATCCGATCATGCCTCACTCAGATAGCCGCAGTCCGCCTTTTATATTCCTTTGTCATTTCGAGATTTGACTGTGCGAACTGTCTCCTCTGTGACGTCAGCGACGTAGTAGTAGTAGTAGTAGTAGTAGTAGTAGTAGTAGTAGTATTGCTAATATTGTTATTATTATTATTATTGCTATTGTTGGTATTATTATTATTTGTATTATTATTATTATTATTATTATATGTTGTTGTTGTTGATGTACATTTGTTGTTGTCGTAGCCCTTGTTGCTATTGTTATATAGCGTAACAACTTGCTGTTGTTGTTGTTGTTATAGTTGCTGTACGCATGCGACCCGGTTGTTTTTGAGCCATTGGACCGTATAGTCGTCTTAATATTGCGTCATGTCTGTTGCTTGTGACCACCGCAGTACGACCATTGCATAAGTGTGATGCATTACTCACTCACAACTCACAAACAACCGAGATATTGCAAAAACGTAGGGGCAAGAATTTTTTTCAAATATTTGAAAAACAGTGTTGTTCATGAATTAATAGCTCACACATGTAGATACTTTACTACATTCTCTCTTAAAGTTGTGGCACACCTGTACGATGTACACAATTACGCCCAGTATTAATTGCGTACTGATTGATTTGGCAAAAGTAAGACTGGTGTAGTAATGACGCAACGTGAACCATATCCACACGTCTCTACGTCCCTAGCATACAACGACGGATCTGTACATACACAATTGGTTATGTCCATAGTTCCGTCAAAAGTCAAAAGACTCTTTAACTGTGACCGTTGTATACAGGTGGTCGTTATTGATAGGTTTCACTGTATGTGATTAAATTACGTTTATCAGCTGGTTATAGCAGTGGCTTTAACAAGGTAAATCATCGTTTAATCAACACAGTAAAACCTGTCCGTAACAATCGGAATCGGAATCGGAAGTGTTTATTGACCCAATAAAATATACATAAAGCAATGTTCATATAAATTACCTACAACTCAAGTTATAAAAGAGTATTACATTAGTACCGCTGTGCAGCAAACAGCCAAGTAATTGCATCAGAAATAACAGAAATGTAATTATAAAATGTGATTATGAATTGTTACTGTAAGCAAAATAAATAACCAGGGGTCGAGGAGACTGTCACTAAGACCATTTTGGTCGCTCTCGTGGCAGCCACCCCATTAATTACATCACAATTAAATATAGTTGACTATTTTAAGCACTTCCAAATAAACACATGTGCATAATACAGCAACACAAGAATGTCATGACAAGAAGACAATGGCTGAAGAAACCCGAAGCGACTCACCTCGAAGACACTGGTGAGCGTGAGATTGTAGAAGACGGGCAGGAAGAAGTGAGCGGAGAGGGGAATGGTGACACAGTAGCCGAGCCACACCATCCAGTACTGCGAGCCGAACACGTACATCTCGGCCGGGGTCCCGAGGACAGTGATGGCGGACATGAAGCTGGCGAGCATCGACAGAGACACGGGCAGTGCGCCCATGCTCCGGTCGGCCATGAGGAACTCCTTCGTCGTGTTTCGTTTGCGGCCGGTCCAGGCGTAGTAGACGCCGATGCCGGCCGAAACGCTCAGCATCAGACCGAACACGATATAGTCCCATACTGAGAAGTACACCTGTTCCTCGGAACCCGCCATCTTCTCTGCGTCTGTGCGTATTCGGGTTTCCCTCTCGCGTCTTTGACGTCTGCGCTGCAGACGGATGTCACTTGAGAATGGTCGGAAACCAGCCGCTATTCATCGCTATGTAATAAACCAAAGCTTTTGTCACGCAATGCTGCACCTGACCTTATGAGTGTGCCCCAGATGGTGGTGAAAAGCGATGTTAATCAAAGGGTGACTGACTACGGCGGTTGACAGGTCAACCGACGGCGCCGCAGTTACACACACCTTGGTGACGGGCACAGAGGCGTGTGTGTGCGTGCACTCTTGTGGATACCCCTTCTGCGCGCCACACGCGTTGCATGAATGCAAGAAAGGGACCGTGCCAAAAACATTGATCTGCAATTTTATGGACAAATATTTGCATGCCGGTTTGACCGAACACAGTCCGCGTAAAGGAAATATTGAACGTCAGGATTAGCATAGCGAGGCACCGACGTCGAAGGATTCGGTGATCAAAGTCAGACGGAAAGCTCGTCCTAGCTGTATCATCTCACTTACAGCAGTTCGGCTGGGTGTTCGTCATTGTGTTGTTCTTGGTTAGACTTGTACAGCTGATGAAAGGTTCCATTCGTTTACAGTCATCTATGAGAACGAGTACTTTCTGACATCTAATATGCACTGTTCCTTGCAAATGTCATTTCGAGTTGTGTAATTCTTTTGTGTTTTGAAAGTTAATCTAAATGCCTTAACCAATACCATTATAGTTATCAATAAACTTGTTTCAGTGTGCACCCAGCCCACCGTTGTGGATTATGTTGATCGGTGAAAGAGACGATTCAAATTATTCAACGGACGATTCAGTTGCTAATTGGACACTTGTATTGAATTACGAATCTACACATCGTACCTTAACCGGAATTCACGTAACCCCCCATGTTTAATGATATAACAAATTATATGAACATTATTCCTAATTATTATCTGTATTTTTGTACTCGAATTGTGTCGCAGGAATTATAATAAGGTATTATAAACAAAATGTTGCATGCCCGAGTGTGTTTACGATTGTCACGATACTATCTATTGTGCCGCCCTCCGAACATTGCATCACATCCAGACCTACAGTGACAACACGTCATCTTTATCGTGTCATGCACTCAAGAAAGGTCCCATTATTTAACATCAGACAGTTTTTTAGTAGGCAATGACCCCACATAAATCACAGTGTCATGCACGTTGCAAAGGGTGAGGGTGACACGAATGTTTTATTGGCGTCACAATTGTTAGTGACTTTCTTTTACAACCGGTATGACAAACCGACCGACCGACCGACCGACCGACCGACCGACCGACCGACCGACCGACCGACCGACCGACCGACCGACCGACCGACCGACCGACCGACCGACCGACCGACCGACCGACCGACCGACCGACCGACCGACCGACCGACCGACCGACCGACCGACCGACCGACCGACCGACCGACCGACCGACCGACCGACCGACCGACCGACCGACCGACCGACCGACCGACCGACCGACCGACCGACCGACCGACCGACCGACCGACCGACCGACCGACCGACCGACCGACCGAACAAACGACCGAACAAATGACCGAACGACCGACCGAACGACCGACCGAACGAACGAACGAACGAACGACCGACCGACCGGCCGAACGAACGAACGAACGAACGAACGAACGAACGAACGAACGAACGAACGAACGAACGAACGAACGAACGAACGAACGAACGAACGAACGAACGAACGAACGAACGAACGAACGAACGAACGAACGAACGAACGAACGAACGAACGAACGAACGAACGAACGAACGAACGAACGAACGAACGAACGAACGAACGAACGAACGAACGAACGAACGAACGAACGAACGAACGAACGAACGAACGAACGAACGAACGAACGAACGAACGAACGAACGAACGAACGAACGAACGAACGAACGAACGAACGAACGAACGAACGAACGAACGAACGAACGAACGAACGAACGAACGAACGAACGAACGAACGAACGAACGAACGAACGACGAACGAACGAACGAACGAACGAACGAACGAACGAACGAACGAACGAACGAACGAACGAACGAACGAACGAACGAACGAACGAACGAACGAACGAACGAACGAACGACCGAACGAACGACCGACCGAACGACCGACCGACCGACCGACCGTGTTTGCGTGTGTGTGTGTGTGTGTGTGTGTGTGTGTGTGTGTGTGTGTGTGTGTGTGTGTGTGTGTGTGTGAGAGAGAGAGAGTGTGTGTGTGCGTGTGTGTGCGCGCGCGTGTGTGTGCGTGTACTTATTACCCCTCGTAAGATGTAAGTACATCTTGGTTCATGGAAGAGAACAGTTACCACTACTGTATTATGATTAGTTAATTATTTGTGTATTATAAGTGTACCATACAAATTTAATTCCTATTCGATGCACATGCATTAATGATAAATTGTCCGTGAATAAATGTAATATATTGGTGCGTAATTCATGTAGGCCGCCACATGACTGTCGTACGAACTTTCTGCTCTCAGTTTCTCACTGGCCAGTGGTTTCGGAACAAAAACTATCGCTGTGACCGTCTAAGCTACACCGTTACCTCGCTGTCATAATAATTTACTTCTGCTGCTGACGATAGGACCCGATAACAGGAACCAACGGCATGTAGCGCCTCGTTCAAAAGGCATATAATGCAACGTGAAGTAGATGAAATTACACAAGTGTAGACATATATATATATATATATATATATATATATATATATATATATATATATATACGATTCAAATTATTCAACGGACGATTCAGTTGCTAATTGGACACTAGTATTTAATTACGAATCTACACATCGTACCTTAACCGGAATTCACGTAACCCCATGTTTAATGATATAACAAATTATATAAACATTATTCCTAATTATTATCTGTATTTTTGTTCTCGAATTGTGTGGCCATACCTCGCAGGAATTATAATAAGGTATTATAAACAAAATGTTGCATGCACGAGTGTGTTTACGATTGTCACGATACTATCTATTGTGCCGCCCTGCGAACATTGCATCACATCCAGACCTACAGTGACAACACGTCATCTTTATCGTGTCATGCACTCAAGAAAGGTCCCATTATTTAACATCAGACAGTTTTTTTAGTAGGCAATGACCCCACTTAAATCACAGTGTCATGCTCGTTGCACAGTGTAATAAAGGGTAACACGAATGTTTTATTGGCGTCACAATTGTTAGTGACTTTCTTTTACAACCGGTATGACAAACCGAACGACCGACCGACCGACCGACCGACCGACCGACCGACCGACCGACCGACCGACCGACCGACCGACCGACCGACCGACCGACCGACCGACCGACCGACCGACCGACCGACCGACCGACCGACCGACCGACCGACCGACCGACCGACCGACCGACCGACCGACCGACCGACCGACCGACCGACCGACCGACCGACCGACCGACCGACCGACCGACCGACCGACCGACCGACCGACCGACCGACCGACCGACCGACCGACCGACCGGACGGACGGACGGACGGACGGACGGACGATCGAACGAACGAACGAACGAACGAACGAACGAACGAACGAACGAACGAACGAACGAACGAACGAACGAACGAACGAACGAACGAACGAACGAACGAACGAACGAACGAACGAACGAACGAACGAACGAACGAACGAACGAACGAACGAACGAACGAACGAACGAACGAACGAACGAACGAACGAACGAACGAACGAACGAACGAACGAACGAACGAACGAACGAACGAACGAACGAACGAACGAACGAACGAACGAACGAACGAACGAACGAACGAACGAACGAACGAACGAACGAACGAACGAACGAACGAACGAACGAACGAACGAACGAACGAACGAACGAACGAACGAACGAACGAACGAACGAACGAACGAACGAACGAACGAACGAACGAACGAACGAACGAACGAACGAACGAACGAACGAACGAACGAACGAACGAACGAACGAACGAACGAACGAACGAACGAACGAACGAACGAACGAACGAACGAACGAACGAACGAACGAATAAATGCTTCTATGAGTGGGTATCACAGTGTTTTAGATCAATATTAATCCCTATGGAAACGTCTGATATACAACTGTATATAATATATATGATACGATAACACTACAAGAGCTTCGCATTATGTTTTTCTTTAATCTATGCTGCATTACTAAACGATCATTCATTACCTAAAATACATTATTCTTTTTATAGATTGTTCAACCTAACTTTGCATTTGTTTGACTCACGTGATGTCACTGTAGGACTGGATGTGATGCAATGTTCGCAGGGCGGCACAATACATAGTATCGTGACAATCGTAAACACACTCGTGCATGCAACATTTTGTTTATAATACCTTATTATAATTCCTGCGGGGTATGGCCACACAATTCGAAAAACAAAAATACAGATAATAATTAGGAATAATGTTTATATAATTTGTGATATCATTAAACATGGGGTTACGTGAATTCCGGTTAAGGTACGATGTGTAGATTCGTAATTCACTACAAGTGTCCAATTAGCAACTGAATCGTCCGTTGAATAATTTGAATCGTATATATATATATATATATATATATACATATATATATATATATATATATATATATATATATATATATATATATATATATGTCTACACTTGTGTAATTTCATCTACTTCACGTTGCATTATATGCCTTTTGAACGAGGCGCTACATGCCGTTGGTTCCTGTTATCGGGTCCTATCGTCAGCAGCGGAAGTAAATTATCATGACAGCGAGGTAACGGTGTAGCTTAGACGGTCACAGCGATAGTCTTTGTTCCGAAACCACTGGCCAGTGAGAAACTGAGAGCAGAAAGTTCGTACGACAGTCATATGGGGGCCTACATGAATCACGCACCAATATATTACATTTATTCACGGACAATTTATCATTAATGCATGTGCATCGAATAGGAATTTAATTTTTATGGTACACTTATAATACACAAATAATTAACTAATTATAATACAGTGGTGGTAACTGTTCTCTTCCATGAACCAAGATGTACTTACATCTTACGAGGAGTAATAAGTACACGCACACACACGCGCGCACACACACACGCACACACACACTCTCTCTCTCTCTCACACACACACACACACACACACACACACACACACACACACACACACACATACACACACACACACACACACACACACACACGCCAACACGCAGACACACACACACACGCTCGCACGCACGCACGCACGCGCGCGCGCTTATATGCATAACCTTACGTACGTTTGTTTAATATAATGTTAGTGTAGTGTTAGCTTTTCTGCACCATATGTGGCTGGGACTTATTGACTTCCAGTTTTGTACACCATGATGTATCACGCAGCACTAACAGACCTTTGTACCAGATGCATCTGCTGTGTTCGGTTGTGTTACATTTCATACGTTTCGTATTCACACGGCTAGCGACGCGACACCGTCAACTGTTCAACCAGGTTCTGTCTTTGTGGCAGCACTATTCTTTGCATATAGCGATTTCCCATATTACCCGATTATCCCGTTTTCCCCGGGTGTCCTCTATATTTGTATGCATGCATGCATGCATTTATATATGTATATGTATGTATGTATGTATGTATGTATGTATGTATGTATGTATGTATGCATGTATGTATGTATGCATGTATGTATGTATGTGTGTATGTATGTATGTATGTGCGTGTATGCATGTATGAACGTATGTATGTATGTATGTATGTATGCATGTATGCATGTATGTATGTATGTATGTATGTATGTATGTATGTATGTATGTATGTATGTATGTATGTATGCATGCATGTATGTATGTATGTATGTATGTATGTATGTATGTATGTATGTATGTATGCATGCATGCATGCATGCATGCATGTATGTATGTATGTATGTATGTATGTATGTATGTATGTATGTAAGTACGTATGCATGTATGTATGCGTGCATGCATGTATGAATACACGCATGCATGCACGCACGCACGCACGTACGTACGAACATACATACATACATACATACATACATACATACATACATACATACATACATACATACATACATACATACATACATACATACATACATACATACATACATACATACATACATACATACATGCATATCTATATATGTATACATGTATGTATGTACATACGTACCTACGTATATACGTTCGTACGTACGCTTATTACATAGGTGCATATATAGATGTATGTAAGCATGGAGGTACGCACATATGCATGAAAGTACACGTGACATTTTTTTTAATTACACAAGTGTAACGTCAAATGACAAATGAATCGTGCGACGTTACAGTTAATATAATAAATACAAATGACACTAGGCGCGTTGTCTACAAAACCTGGTGAATTGTATTTGGTGTAGCCCGGTAGATGGCGACACTCGATCGGAATGGTGTTTTGCTAACCCACTGTTTTGTCGCATACACACGTTAAGTAACACGAACACTACAGATTACAGCGGCTTAATATATACTTGCACGTCAAAAATCGGATTTAAATCATGTAATATGAAACTGTGAAATGCCACACGAACATGTATTATTCATGTGAGTCCAGTCGGTGTTGCACTGAAGTGCTCGTCGGACACTGACGGGCTGACAACAGCACAACGACTCAATGGCTGGGGTTAGTAGTCTCGGTTCTATATGTTCAGGGCCAGCGGCACCTAGGAGGCGACAGGTGAAGGGTTAATTTTAAAAGTATGCACAATTATATGCAGAAACTTCTGAGCAAATGAAAGCAGCGAGCTGTCGTACTTTAACAACGACAGCTGTATAACGACAGCTGTATAACAACAGTAGTATACGACAGCGGTATAACGACAGCGGTATAACGACAGCGGTATAACGACAGTGGCATAACGACAGTGGTATAACGACAGTGGTATAACAACAGCGGTATAACGACAGCTGTATAACGACAGTGGTATAACGACAGTGGTATAACGACAGCGGTATAACGACAGCTGCATAACGACAGCTGTATAAAGACAGTGGTATAACGGCAGTGGTATAACGACAGCGTTATAATGACAGTGGTATAACGACAACGGTGTAACGACAGTGGTATAACGACAGCGGTATAACGACAGTGGTATAACGACAACGGTGGAACAACAGTGGTATAACGACAGCGGTATAACGACAGCGGTATAACGACAGCGGTATAACGACAGTGGTATAACGACAGTGGTATAACGACAGTGGTATAACGACAGTAGTATAACGACAACGGTGTAACGACAGTGGTATAACGACAGCGGTATAACGACAGTGGTATAACGACAACGGTGTAACGACAGTGGTATAACGACATTGGTATGACGACAGCGGTATTACGACAGTGGTATAACGACAGTGGTATAACGACAGCGGTATAACGACAGCTGTATAACGACAGTGGTATAAAGACAGCGGTATAACAACAGCGGTATAACGACAGCTGTATAACGACAGTGGTATAACGGCAGTGGTGTAACGACAGCGGTATAACGATAGTGGTATAACGACAACGGTGTAACGACAGTGGTATAACGACAACAGTGTAACGACAGTGGTATGAATCGCACGCAAACAACGATCACAGTAATACATGACCGGAATCTAAAGAGAGGGAGGATGGGAGGGAGGGAGGAAGGAAGGGAGGGAATGGAGGGACGTACGGCCGGGGAGGAAGGGACGGAGGATGGAAGAGAGAAGGGGGAGTGAGTGACGGAGAGCGAATGACACAGAGAGAGAAACAAAAACGAGAACGAGAAAGGGAGCGAGAGAGAGAGAGAGAGGAGGTAAATGAAAGCAACAGTGGACGTTTACTCATGACAACGGGTGCCTGACGCTACAATTATTATGTTTATGTCGGCACATAACAGCTTGAAAATGTTGAAACATGCAATATAGTCCTGGCTCTGCCATATAGGCCCGTAAACATTTCGAGGTAAACGCAGTTTTTCTTTTGATTTGTATTCTACATACCATGCCTTTCAACAATCAAGGAGGTTCTTTTGAAAATCCGTGGCATAAGGTCACTGGAGCGTGAAATCCAAAATGGCCGCCGCTGACCAGGTTTTCATCTATAACTTTGGATCTAGAAGTGCTAGATAGCCAAACTTGGTATCAATTCCACCTAAAATTGACATTCCCGACACGCCTGACCTATCCGTTTTACGATTTGACGCCACATTTGATGTTAAATCCAACATGGCCGCTCATTCACGACGACCGTCGACTGCAGAAACAAGTGCCGTAACTCTCGATCGAAATGAGCTAGAAACTGGATTTTTATGTCCATCTCGATGATTGTTATTATTCCCAATCAAATACATATTATTTCATGACCTTTCAGGTTGACAATATATGTCAAAGGTCAAGTTAATGGGTAAAAATCAACATATTAAAAGCATATCTGGTCACAAAACGGCATATAACTGGTATATACATGAGCCAGAGGTCGCATCTCAGTTGCTATCACCATAGTTCTGCTGAGATAAAGTCAAATTGATGAGATTATATTAACTTTTAAAGGTTGTATACGCTCTGTCAAGGTCAAATGTGCTTAAACATATGCATAAATCGTGTCTTCCTTTTAATATCGAAAACCAAGAATTGAAAGTGATGGTCAATTCATGATATCTGACATCGGTCACACTGTTTATTTTAACATAATTGTTTATGACAAACAAAAACTATTGTAACCTTTCAAGTAATTTATAACATTAAGCACCTGTAATATACTATATATCTAATATACTATATATCTAGCTAGCCTGTATACACGTACAATACACTTTCCATCCCACTTTTAGCTAACAACGATTCTGACAGTTTCGAACTTGTGATTTGTGGCAATAAATGACACACATCACCACACATTGCTTGCACGGGCACTGCACATTACCAAATTACCACATTTGCACATGGATAGCATAATAGTAGATAGGGAGCTATGACATGTCAACGGTTTGAGGGTGCCTCCGTCACTTTCCCACCCACTCTGACAAATCTCTAGGCGGCTTCCTTCACTGGCTATAACCCCTTGAAAAACAATATAATACTCTGGTGATGTGTCTACGCACAACACTCGATGCGGGGTATTTTGGTTATGGCATTGGGGACAGAGACACTGGTGTGGACCTGGAGATGCAATTGATAAAAACTTCTTTGCCTATGGCTTATATCTTGCACCCGCCCAACGCAGTAAAAGGTCCTCTTCCACTTGCGCGTTCACCGTTTCCGGTAGCTCTCTATCGACAAACTCAGTCAGATATAAATTGGGATTGCAAAGCATCACTGCATGCTTGGTGCCAATTCTGCTGGTGACATATTTTCCAGTGAATGCGTGAACCTTCTCCAGAACAAGGCCGCGATGCTCGCCCACACGGCCGCGATGCTCGCCCACACGGCCGCGATGCTCGCCCACACGGCCGCGATGCTCGCCCACACGGCCGCGATGCTCGCCCACACGGCCGCGATGCTCGCCCACACGGCCGCGATGCTCGCCCACACGGCCGCGATGCTCGCCCACACGGCCGCGATGCTCGCCCACAAGGCCGCGATGCTCGCCCACACGGCCGCGATGCTCGCCCACTCGCGATGTAGGGGAAGGCGCTCTCTCTCTCCGTCTCTTCTCACTTGTCCCAAACTTGACCTAGAGGTTTTTCAGATTATCACGGACTAGCGTATGGGTGAAGTGCAGTAGGCGCGTGCCTGTGTCTGTATCATTTAACATAACGACTAAACGTTGGCAGCCATGTTGGACTGCCCAGATGGCATGAGGCACGATCCTTTCATCTGCATCTTTCAATAATTTTTCAGGCTCTGGAAAATCACTATTGGCTGTCGACTCTCTACTATGGAGGGGAGCTGGAACTTGTTCTTGGTTTACTACCACGACACTCAACACAATCGACACTACAGAAAGACTGACCAACCACTATTTTCTGAATAAGTTGCAGCAACTGGTCCTTTTTCTCTCCGATGATACCCAACATTTCTCGATCTGCGTTGTGGACTCATCCGGGATAGAGCTCTCCTGAGACTATATTGCTAACACCATGACTCATCAATTTGGCTATCACAAATAACCTGGAGGGCTTCACAATATGAAGATACAACTATCCGACCGGCAGGACTTTGTTTACAACTCGACCGAAATGGTCGAAGCATGATTGGTTGGCGTACTGCCAAACCATTGGCATAAATTCCGGCAGGGTCACTGTTTCAACCCTTCATGAGATAGGTCTCCAGTAGTTGTATTATTGTGTATCGTCAGACATTACATAACTACGTTATAATTATATTCAATCCCAACACCAACATCATCGATGAGATATGCCTCCAGTTGAGCCACGTGTGACAGAGGTAAACTCGCCATCAAACAGGTGGCTGGTGAGGAGTTGGTCGTCATGCGAAAATACTTCCGCGAGAGTTATTCCACGTACCCGGGCGACCTCAATGTCCCGCTCGGCAGATCCACACAGTTTAGGTATGGTGGTGTAGGATGCTCTATTAGATTTGGTGTCAATTACCGACAGTATCACACTTCGGCAGGTTACACCTGTGTATTGTTACTGCAAGCTTCTTTGTCTTCAAAACCAGCTCTCTCGTCTGTATCTTTTCTCCATTCTCGAACACATCCATTATTTCAGCATTGATTAAATGTTCGGCAGCGAAGTTATGCAATCTGACGCCAGAGGCTTTGATAATAAAGGGATTTGCTACAGCTCGCACAAAGTCAAGAAGACGGGAGACGTTGGCATCAAAAATAACGGCCGTGATGCTCCTGAGTTCCTGGTATATGATGGTCTTATGATGCTCCATCATCCGCTCATCTGTGAGCTTACGGCAGTTGTTCTGTATGATCAGGATATCATGGGAGATCAGGTCAAACGCCGCTCCAACTGCGAACATTAGTGTTTGGCTCTTTGATGCCCGCTGGATGGACTGCTCCAACTTTATATCTAATTCGACGTCGTTGAAGCTGTCACACATATAGGGTTCTGAGGCTTCCGCCTCTAACAACTAAGGTTTCCTAACGTAGAACGACCCCTAGCAATTGACTCCATCGAATTCCTGAATAACTACCGCAACATATTTACATGCAGGATACATGTATTGGCCACCACCATCTCTCCCGATCTGAAATGGTGATATACATGAATAGGTTGAACATAATCTTTATGTTTATGTTGAATGCAGCCATATCAAACTTAGCTTGATACTCAATCGGGAAACTGTTGTACTTGATAAGCAAGGGCTGTATGATTGAAAAGACATGTGGAACGTGCTACTTCGGTATTCTTCCCGCCCATAAGCACCTGCAGGTGTATAGATCATCAACCTCCCAACTGTAAATATCAGTCACCTTGAAAATCATCAGCATGATTGGCAGTGATTTTTAATAGTGACTTCCGGTGAGTATTGAAATCAGGACTCCCTTCACGAAGAGCTCTGCTTCGAATATGGCATCGTTCAGGTCAGTACCTCTGATGTAGCAACCAATGCATCGTGGTAGAATCTTCGCATAGTGAAACACTCCAAACATGTCATAGATGTCCACCACCAATGTGACTGACACAGAATATCTGCAACCGTGTGAAACACGCCATCATCTCATAAAACGGGCATCACCGTCTGAGACAGCTGCATACGGACATTATGACGTTTCTCGTAATGGTATAATCTGTCACAGGGTTTGGGCGGGCTGGCGGGCCCCACCCGGACGTAAGCCTCCATGGGGCACATAGGGAAGACAAATACAAATCATCAAATAAATCAACTGCGCAGTATAGCGGGCTTCATGAAGGGATGAGCGACCTTTTGACCTTGACATAGCGCTTACAACCTTTAAAAGTTAACATAATCTCATCAATTTGACTTTATCTCAGCAGAACTATGATGGTAGCAACTGAAATACGACATCTGGCTCATGTACATACCAGTTATATCCCGTTATGTGACCAGATATGCTATTAAAATGTTGATTTTAACCCTTTAACTTGACCTTTGACCTATACGGTCAACCTGAAAGGTACTAAAATAATATGTATTTGATTGGGAATAATCACAATCATCGAGAGGGACATAAAAATCCAGTTTCTAGCTCATTTCGATCGAGAGTTACGGCTTATTGTGTTTCTGCAGTCGACAGTCGTCGTGGATGAGCGGCCATGTAGGATTTATCATCAAATATGGCGTCAAATCGTAAAACGGATAGGTCAGGCGTGTCGGGAATGTAACTTTTAGGTGGAATTGATACCAAGTTTGGCTATCTAGCCCTTCTAGATCCAAAGTTATAGATGAAAACCTGGTCAGCGGCGGCCATTTTGGATTTCACGCTCCAGTGACCTTATGCCACGGATTTTCAAAAAGCACCTCATGGATTGTTGAAAGACATGGTATGTAGAATACAAATCAAAAGAAAAACTGCGTTTACCTCGAAATTTTTACGGGCCTATATGGCAGAGCCTGGACTAATATAATATGTTAGTGGGGGAAGCAATATGAGGTGTTTGGAGAGGCTGAAGAGGGTTTTAGGAGGATGTAACACGGGGTTCCACTGTGGCTGTGAAATTGCCAATGTCGTCAGCAAAATGTTCCGTGACAGCGCGTTAGGGCGAATTGCTGCTGAAGCGTTGACGATTCGTTTATAAACTTCAACATCGCCAGTCGTCTTGTGACCTGAGACAGCGACACACAGGAGTTGAGCCGTTGCTTAGGCATAGTCCACCCAATATTAATTTCTTTCCGTCGCCAATAATAATACATGTTTTATTATACACCATTAGCTAATGCAATTCAAAGCTGCGATCGTACACCAATCCTGTACGACGTCAAATTTAACGTAAACCGATGATCTCGCGCTAACCTTTAATAAACAGCATAAGCTAAGGTAATCTCCCTTAACCGACTGTCACTCTGCTGCGTAACTTCTCCGAGAAGACCGTCTGGT
>OZ024854.1:39180074-39240074 GCA_964017155.1 Oasisia sp. SBJ-2009
TCTTCCTGCCCGTCTTCTACAACCTCAATCTCACGAGCGTCTTCGAGGTAGGAGTCGTCCGTTGTTACGTTGTGTCTGTTTACTCTTGTCGGTGAAGGGGCGCGGTGTTAAGTTGTAGGGTTACATTATCATCACTCTTGCTACCAGGATGTTTATAATAGTTTAAGCTAAGTTTTGGTGTTGGTTTCCTCGTTAAGCTAAGTCACGTATCATCAGTACGTGGATTTAAGGCATTTTCATACTACAGAATATTACTCGGCATTTTCCAATTCTCACATCATTCTTTCCCTCCCTCCGTTACTCCCTCCTCCCAACCTCCCTCCCTACGTTACTATCCCTCTTCTGTCTGTCTGTCTGTCTGTCTCTCTCTCTCCTCTCTCTCTCTGTCTCTCTCTCTCTTTCTCTCTCTCTAGCAATCTTTCTTTTCTATATCTCTCTTCTTCTTTCTCTCTCTCTCTCAACCATCACGCACACACGTTCCGTTTCCCTCTGCATATTACACACTATATTATTAATTATTGTAATACCACATATGTAGCCAGTGCTGTATTAGAAACAACCCCCGACTAGCTGTACTACGTACAACAGTTCGCATTGATAGTCGTCGATGTACATCTAACACGAAGGTTTGTTTTCCCTAACAATGTTACGAACTCACACGAACTTGTTTTACGAACTCGCACATAACATGAGTTGGCTAATTACCATCCCATTTTGTGCCTCACTCCCCACTTAGCGTCACCGACAAACAACCTGAGTTCCCCACTGCAGCCCCGATCAAGGGGCCATCCCTCCCTTGGGCCCCCGTATCCGCAGTCACGATGGGGCCGTAAGTTGGACCCTAAAGAGTGTATTGAACTTAAACAGTGTGCCAAAATATTGGCTCAGGAAGGCTGGATAGCTAACTGAGATTTTAAAAATACGGGCATGTTTAATTTGTTTATTTCATGGCGTAACAACATTTTATAATCAACACGAATTCCATCAGTTCCAATCTTGCATTGTTTTCTGCAAGGATTAATAATTATACGTAATGAATGCAAAATATTCATTCTCCTGGCTTTTGCTGTAGTGTTAAGTAGTGTCTCTGATTACAAGCAAATCTATGTATAACAAATATGTATGCCAAAAATAATGTCCTATTTACTATACCAGTCTACTTTAGATATTAAACAATTGCCTGCGCAAAAATCTCTCGACCGCTTTGGCTCTCTTAACTGCCGCCGTGTTCTTCACTAAGCAGCCACGGGCACAAGTGTTGTTAAGCAACATAGCCCAGTTATGTGTAACCGTGACCTATGCCACTTGTTCTACGTAACCCCTCTCTGCTTGGTGCCACTCAGAAGCAGTAGCTGTCAATTCGACGATCCAAAGTGACAGTGCTAATCGTCAACCTATCTGGATGTTATCTTAGCGCAGGACTGGTGATAGCTTCACTTAAATCTGTAGGTTCTATGCTTTGAAATGAGTTGCCAGTGACTTCGAGATGATAGTAGACACGATAACTGCATATTTAGGATGTTATGATGTTCTGTGTGCGTGTGCGTGTGCGTGTGCGTGTGCGTGTGCGTGTGCGTGTGCGTGTGCGTGTGCGTGTGCGTGTGCGTGTGCGTGTGCGTGTGCGTGTGCGTGTGCGTGTGCGTGTGCGTGTGCGTGTGCGTGTGCGTGTGCGTGTGCGTGTGCGTGTGCGTGTGCGTGTGCGTGTGCGTGTGCGTGTGCGTGTGCGTGTGCGTGTGCGTGTGCGTGTGCGTGTGCGTGTGCGTGTGCGTGTGCGTGTGCGTGTGCGTGTGCGTGTGCGTGTGCGTGTGCGTGTGCGTGTGCGTGTGCGTGTGCGTGTGCGTGTGCGTGTGCGTGTGCGTGTGCGTGTGCGTGTGCGTTTGCGTGTGCGTGTGCGTGTGTGTGCGCGTGCGTGCGTCTACAGGGGCATATGTGTGCGCGGTTACGTTCGCTTGCATATGTGTGCGTGTGTATATGCATTCAAACGATACTGTGCGTTTGCATATCTTTCAAGTATGTTTTAAAGCACTTCCTGCTTTAGTTCTCTATCTCATTGTCACAAACACGTTGTGGAATCGCACCGTGTTATTTACTGAGACTGTTTATATGCAAGTGCGCCAACGTGGCGTCTGAAATTAGGACACGCACTTTTTGGTCTACGTCGCAATTCCTTTTCCAAAATAAATATTTTGGTAATTGTCTCCGTCAAATGCAAAACAATAGTAAGTCAACCTTGAGAGAGAAAAGGATTCCACTTCCGTAATCTAAACGTTCGTACCATGTCTAATATTACATGTTCTTTTCTCGTAAAATACAAGATATACTGATATGCAATCGTATGGACATTGCAATTGAGACAACATGGAAATATATTTATGGGAGAGAAGTGTTAAATGAAGCAATAACATTCACCGAGTCAGCTGAAAATTTGTGATTAACTCAATGACAATCAGTTTATAACGGTATCATCGTGTACCTCGCCATGTGTGACCACGTAATAATCACGCACGACGTGTCTGGTGGAATTAATTAACCTTTTGTATGAACTGTAAACTATGAACGTTTTCGTAAAACGTCCACGTTCAGTGTGTATAATTAGTTGCCGGCGTGTTAGGTACCGAGGATGGAATCCACATCAATTTGTATAGTGTCATAAACATTCAGAACGATCGAATTACATTTGAAATCGTTGTTATTCCATTATATTATTTATCACTTTACTTTAACATGTTCTACAATGTAGCTAACAAATATTAAATATTCTATCAACATGTGTGTTTTTGGTTATTGATTGGTTTGATATACCGACGTTTCATGGTGTCCCGATAACGTACATAATTGACGCATCATATCAACCACAACCAAGAATATTTTGAGTTGGGTAAGAGCACTGTAAGATAACATAATCCTGAGAATGCTCCAACATAACAACCCTGATTTGTGACATGTAACAGTGAAATAAATCAAATCTAATCCTAACTTGAATTTAATTTTCTGTCCTTTGTGTTGCTTCCTTGCTAAATGTGTTGAAAAAAAGTAACACCGACACACGTACACACATACACACACATACACACACAACACACACACATACACACCACACACACTCATACAAACACACACACACACACACACACATATATATATACATACACCACACACACACACACACACACACACACACACACACACACACACACACACACACACACACACACACATACACTCTCACACACACACACCACACACACCACACACACACCACACACACCACACACACCACACGCACACACGCGCACACGCGCACACGCACACACGCACACACGCACACACGCACACACGCACACACGCACACACGCACACACGCACACACGCACACACGCACACACGCACACACGCACACACGCACACACGCACACACGCACACACGCACACACGCACACACGCACACACGCACACACGCACACACGCACACACGCACACACGCACACACGCACACACGCACACACACACACACGCACACACGCACACACGCACACACGCACACACGCACACACGCACACACGCACACACGCACACACGCACACACGCACACACGCACACACGCACACACGCACACACGCACACACGCACACACGCACACACGCACACACGCACACACGCACACACGCACACACGCACACACGCACACACGCACACACGCACACACGCACACACGCACACACGCACACACGCACACACGCACACACGCACACACGCACACACGCACACACGCACACACGCACACACGCACACACGCACACACGCACACACGCACACACGCACACACGCACACACGCACACACGCACACACGCACACACGCACACACGCACACACGCACACACGCACACACGCACACACGCACACACGCACACACGCACACACGCACACACGCACACACGAATACATGCATACGCACACATACACACGTGCACTAATGACTGTACACAGACACCTACACACGATACACATCGAAATGTTTCGCCTCAACACAAATAGTGTTAATTATGAATAGCAATTATGGTCATGTACTTGCACGTTATAATTAAATAACTGACATTAAACAAACGCCCCTCAACACGCTGTGTTACTATTTTCGTTGGCGAAACAACGAATTGTAATCAACAATATTCACCAGTGACACTGAATAGACTTTGGCATCACTTATCTTCGCACGGTTGTGAGTAACTACACCACTTCTAACAACATTCCCCGTGGGCCACACTATAGTGTATTTTAGTGAAGTACGTGAATAAAGGTTAAGTAGATCCGGTTGAGTAACTTATGTCAGTTTGACGATGTGGAGTTTAGACATAGCGCAACAATTGACATCTGCAATCAGTTATGTGATGCATGTGTTGGAGGTGTTGCGGTCGAAAATGGTGGCTGCTTATGTAAACTTCATAAATGGAATGTGCATAGCGTTTCACAGGTTGCGTTTTATTTATAATTTAATAATTCGCTATTGTACTTATCTGTTGTTGACAGATATGCCGGATGGCAAAGAATGTGTGCACTGAGTAAAAATGTTTTAATAGTATGCGGAATTTTTTAGTATGTTTCTTATGTTATGCGTAAACGTGAACCACTAAACAATTTTTTTTTATTCTTCATAAGTATGTTACGTTGTTCGATGTTTTTTTCTCAAGAATTACTCCAGTGTCAATAATATTGCGTACCGTAGTAGCACGCTTAATTTATCAGTGTCATTATTCGAAGGTTATTGAACTACATCCATCCATCTCGACATTAATCAAATCGGACAAATAGGTACCACCATAACCAAGGCAGTCATTTAATAATATACCTTTGCAACCTTGCCTATCCACCAAAGCACTCAATCGATCTGTCGATAGCTGGAATGGTTTATTGATTCTAACATCGATTAACCTTTTTGTATTGATTCGCCTCTGAGCTTGGTTTCCACAGGTTTAGACGCAATAGAAGTTATCTCATTATTCGTATTATTACACGAATAATTACGAATTATCCATATAACTCCAACGGGAACTATTTATATTTTCAGGCCCAATCTGAAGTAGTTGGGATTAAATGAACTATTATTAACACTTAAAGTTTTAATAATAGTTCGTTTCAAGTGTAAACATTTCTCCACACTTGCACACTCACACCTGTGGAGTCCACAGATAATTCAGAGACAATGACTCGACTGAATGTTACATGTTCCTCTTGATGTCAACAGGCTAACGATGTAGCTGATTCTATAATAGTGTAATAGTGTAGACAAATCGGTGATCTGTCACAAAATATGATAAGTGTTACTCTTTGTGTACACATACTTGCACAAACTAGGTTTTAACACCGCAGCACATGATTCGAACCCGGGTTCTCGTAGTCGATAGTCCGAAGCTCTACCCCGGAGCCATTTTAAAATGTATACATCTATTAGCAAGAGCATAATACACTACTCTGTTATCTGCTATTGATCCAAATGAAGCATATAACAATTTAACGTTAATATAAAAATAATTTTTGGAAATATCATGTCCAGCCAAAATTACCAAATTAAATAAAACGTATATTAAAAGAGAACCCTGGATAACGTCTGGTTTACTTATTTTGTCAATAAACAAAGACAAACTACTCCGAAGAAAGTTACATAAACCAAATGTGGAGAGAGAATGCTTATAGAGCATACTGTAGAATATTTAATAAGACGAAAAAGGCTCCAAAGACAAAATATGTTTACATTTCCCTCAACCGTTCATTGTAAATGGAGAAATAAAGTCAAACTATACCATTATTACTGAAGAGTGTAACAATTTCTTTGCCAAATTAGGTAAAACAGTAAGAGAATGAGTACCTTTTCCTACAGCCTCATTTAATTCGCACTTAACAGATAGATCTGCTGTAAATTTCTTCATGCAACCAACTGATACAAACGAGATTACAAACGTAGTAACAAATCTAAAAACAAAATGCTCTGTAGCTTTTGACTGACAGTTTGTCTAAAAACCTTTTCCAACAGACTATAGAAAAAAATAATCATCCCGCTTGAGCATTATTATAAGTAAGTTAGACATTTTGTAATAAAAGTGAATGTTACCACGAATACAAGAATAACCAGACAATCGTCTTATTCAAGAGAAACACAGAACTAACTTTTCTTCGAAGTTACCTAGACATAATTTTACAAGAATGTGGAATAAAATAGATGAACAAATAAGAAATGTTAATCATAGGTCGAAGTTTAAACAAATGTTACGTGTTTTCTACTTAAATACTTCCCAAAGTGAAGTGATACGTTTCAACCCTAGATGTCAAGAATGCAATTAAGTTGCGACTTACCATAGGGTTTAATTTCATTCTTAAAAGCAGCCCAAGTTAGGTCAAATCATGTTTCGATTCATCCGTGCTCATCCATGCTTTCTTACATTTCTTACGTAATTATACTCATTTATATTCAAAACGTGGTTCAATTTTCTCTGATCACCAGCAACAGAAACAAACTACTTACTTTATGTATCTATGTTTAGTAGTACAGACTGGGTGACGCCTGACAATATGTTTGCTGTGATCTTGACAATTCCTTTGTTGTATTTTGTTGTAAAACTACAAGTGTATACATACTTATCTATAGTAATGATGTTTATTTTAAATGATGATGGTGTCACTGTATATATATATATATATATATATATATATATATATATATATATATATATATATATATATATATATATATATATATATATATATATATATTATATATATATATATATATAATGTAAAACATTTAAATAATTGTCGTCATGGATGACTTGGTTTCTGTTGCAGTACCTGGAGATGCGGTTCGACAAGGGTCTACGGATGTTTGTCTACGTAATGTACATTATACAATCGGTGAGCGAGACATATCGTCACTTATGTGTGCTATTTGATTTTCATAGATATTTTCTCAATTACACAGACACATACAGACTTATACTCACACACACACACATAAACAAGCACAGTCACACATACACACAATCGCAAGCGCGCGCGCGCACACACACACACACACACACACACACAAACACACACACACACACACACACACACACACACATACATACACAGAAACACAACCTCACAAACACACACAAACACACACAAACACACACACACACACACACACAAACACACACACACACACACACACACAAACACACACACACACACACACACACACACACACACACACACACACACTGTGTACATGGCAAAATGCAATACGTTCATGCTGTTGGTTTTGAGAAATAAAACAACAATTGTGTTCCTACCTCAAAGTTTACGTTACGAAATTGAAATGGAATCCTACGTTCAGAAGACGTGGAGCAAAGGCTGAAATGTGTTGTTATATAATACACATAATATGAAATTACTTCTTTTACTAAACGTGATATATTATTGTCTTGTCTTTGTCAGAGCACGGTATATCCAAACAGAGAGTATTGCCAAAGCATATTACAGGAAGACATGGCTCATTGGCCTGATTGGATTTATTGCTTTTGCGTGTCGTATATGGTTTCCGTTATTGTGAAAGCCTGTTCTTTTTTACTGCAGCTAATGTACATGGCTATTGTACTTTACAGTCCAGCACTTGCCCTGAATATAGGTGAGTAGACGGTGCACTGTGTCAAAACATATTAACACCTTGTCGTCCGCTCCGACACGTTCTACCTTCTAAAAGGTATCCATCGTATGATTTTGCATGGAGCTACTATTGAGCTACTTTTAAACATATCTAGATGTCATGTTATACAGATATGTGTATGTGTGAGTGTGTGCGTGCTTGCGTGCGTGCGTGCGCGCGTGCGTGCGTCGTGCGTGCCTATACGCATGCGAGTGCGAGACACCAACAGGTAGGCGGTGAATTGCTGGTCTGTTGTCGTCCGGCATGCACTCATACGTGCGCGCGTGTGTGTCTCTGTGTTAACTGGGTGTAGTGTGTTCTCTTTCTCCTCGTTGTAGTTACGTTAGTCATCGTGTGGATTGTTGTATTCCCGTCTGTGAACCTTTGAGCATTCTGTTATTTGAAGTAACGGGTGGGTTTGTGTTCCTAGCGTAGACATTATGACATTGTGTTCTGTACAATGCAAGAATTCTATTTAATCCATACGAAATATAAACTAAATTAAGACCAACCAAATACAAAAACAAAACATAAAGGAACCATCAACGGAAGGTTATTACATAATGTTATATAGTCCCTGTTGTATATTTTGTTGTAAATAGTTTACTATGAAAACAAAAAAACAACATGATAGTGCAGAGAAGGTAGTTATGAATGAAAGTATGTTATATATCAACATTGTTGTTTCAAGTAAATTGCCCAAGTATATATTTGTAATTAATTACTGATTATTTATATCGCAAACGTAATTCTTGTGTTGAAACAATCCCAAATGATAGTTGCTATGGATAAAATATACAGTTGTGTAGATCACTTGTAGTGTAACTATGAAATGTGGCTTACGTTTAAACACATTTTCAGAGAATGTATGTGAAGGATACATCTGGAATCTACAGACATGCGAATTTAGTATGCGTATGAAATGTTAAGACAATCTAAAAATTGAAAGTGACGAGATTTCACATATCGATTTTGTGTGTTTTGTTCTTTGCAGTAACGGGACTCAACGTGTGGGTTTGTGTGATCACCGTCGGTGTTGTGTGTACCATATACACAGCGTTGGTGAGTATTAATAATTTATGCACAAGTACATATTTACCTGTAGACTCTTAATAACTATACAATTAAAGTGTAATACATTATAATAAGGAATAATGTATAACTGGTGACGATATTAACTGATGTATTATGTTTGTGTTTATACCTGTGCGTTGCGTGGTGTGTATATGCGCGCGTGCGTGCGTGTGTGCGTGCGTGCGTGCGTGTGTGTGTGTGCGTATGCGTATGCGTATGAATGTATGTATTTATGTATGTTAGCGTGTTTATGTACAAGATAGATAATTATATAGCAGTGTATGTAACGCATTAATGGACCAGTTCACGTTATTATTAAACTTACCCGATACCGATAATTTATGCTACTTATGCTAACGTCAGTCAACCCAAATGTGTTTTTCACTTACGTTGAAAATAGCCAACTAGATCAACTTGCTTCCTGCCGACTGTTTGACTAGGTGGTGTCTTATTGTGTCCCAGGGCGGCATGAAGGCGACCATGTGGGCGGACGTCTTCCAAATCTGCACGATGTTTGCCGGTCTGTTCGCCGTCTTGGGTCAAGGCCTCTATGACCACGGCGGCTTCAGCAATTTGTGGCGGGCGATGCAAGAGACAGACAGAGTAGAGTTCTTCAAGTAGGTTAATTCCATCATCTTTTGTAAATCATAAAGTCGTTCGGAAGACTGATCTCAAAAGATATTGTTCACTAGACACATGCATGTGTTGATGGCTGTAATGTATAGCTGTTCCCGTTCAGTATTCATACAAAAGTAATATGTTATGTAATTGACATGGTCTCGCCAACTAAATTATCGGTTCGAACCATCCTTCCCCTGTTTGTCTGTTACGTTCGCAAACGCACTCACTCACTCACTCACTCACTCACTCACTCACTCACTCACTCACTCACTCACTCACTCACTCACTCACTCACTCACTCACTCACTCACTCACTCACTCACTCATTCACTCACTCACTCACTCACCCACCCACTCACTCACTCACTCACTCACTCACTCACCAACCCGCTCGCTCGCTCGCTCGCTCGCTCGCTCGCTCGCTCGCTCACTCACTCACTCACTCACTCACTCACTCACTCACTCACTCACTCACTCACTCACTCACTCACTCACTCACTCACTCACTCACTCACTCACTGTCTACCCCTCCCTTTGTGTATCTCTCTCCCAATCCTCTCTCACTTTTCAAGATCTCTCATTTCAGCAAGCAAGATGTTTCAAATTGGGTTCACCTCCATCTGAGGACTCATATCTTTGGTGTGTGCATGTATAAATCATTGCGTTCATGTTTTTTGTCCATGAGACGTTAGTTGCATTGTGAAATAGTCTTGTTTAAAACCCATCCACTTAATCCTGCATTCTAGGCTTGACTTGGCAGTGTCTTTTGTTTGTAAAAATCACGCTAATGTTCCGGAGTTACGCTTGAAATGTGCTGTCGCGTTGTAGTAGTTGATTGTGTGTTATTATTCTACGTCGACTATACGTTGTACTCGGACATAAGTACACGCTGAATATAAATAAGTTATGATAAACATATATTACGGTTTTACAATAATTATTGCATAAATACCTTAGCTAATATGTGCAACTAGTTTAATGGCACACGCCACATTTTTCCTGGTATTACTATTCCATGATGTCCTAAACGGTTCAATGGCGCTAAAGATCCGACAACAATACTTCTGAAATCACAGTAATCATCATCATCATCATGCTGTCGGTCGCGAAGCGACAAAGACTGCTTCCATCACTTGACTCTTGCTCTCCATTTATCTCTCTGCTGTGAGAGTGATGTCCAGGAGTCGATCTTTAGGTCTCTCAGCTTCAGGTTTCTCTTGATGGTACCCTTGAACCGGAGGCGAGGGCGCCCTCTCTTTCTCTGACCAGAAGACAGTTGGGAGTAGAGAACCTGCTTTGGTAGCCTGTCTGGTGACATCCTCATGAGGTGTCCAGTCCACCGGTGATTCTTTCTGATCAGAAGATCTTCCATAGATGGTAGCCCTGTCCGTTCGAGTATTTCCTTGTTTGACACTTTGTCCATCCAGGTTATCCTCATGATCGATCGCAGATGTCGCATCATGAAGGCATGCAGCTTTTTCACATGTCTTCTGTACACTGTCCAGGCCTCAGCTCCGTATAGGAGGGTGGACAGCACGATTGCACGGTATATCTTGCCTTTAACCCGCATGGACACATGGTGGTTGTTCCAGAGTCTCTGGCGTAGTCGGCCGAAAGATGCACTAGCCTTGGCCATCCTCCTCTGTATTTCATCGTCAATGCATCCATCACTTGATATAGTGCTTCCGAGGTAGGTGAATTCCAGAACAGAGTTCAACTTGTTTCCATCAACCATGATATCCTCCTCTCGGGTTCTTGTAGAGTTGGGTTGGTACAGCACGTCGGTCTTCTTGATGTTAATCTTCAGGCCAAACTTCTTTGACGCATTGGAGAAAGCATCCACTATATTCTGCATCTCTTCAGCAGAGTGTGCAACCAGTGCACTGTCATCTGCGAATAGCAGCTCTCTCATCAGTATCCGAGTAGTCTTGGTCTTCGCTCTGAAGTGTGCGACGTTGAATAGGTCAGCGCTCTGTCTGGACTCTATGTAGACACCATCCCCCATGTCTCGGAAAGCATCATCGAGCATTGCTGATAGGAAGGTGGAGAACAGCGTGGGGGCCAGTACACATCCTTGCTTGACCCCATTTGTGACACTGAACGATTCCGAGACTTCCCCTCCAACACTAACATTTGCCATCATTCCGGTATGTAGTGCCTCGATCATTGTTGTGAACTTCTCTGGGCATCCATACTTCCTCAGTAGCTGCCATAGCCCGGTTCTCCCAACTGTATCGAACGCCTTACTGAAGTCGACAAATACCATGTACAGTGGTCGGTCCTGCTCAATGCACTTTTCTTGTAGTTGTCGGAGACAAAATATCATATCCACGGTGCTCCGGTTACCTCTGAAGTCACATTGAGTCTCTGGAACTACCTCTGGTGTTATGTGGGTAGATAGTCTGTTGAGTAGGATTCTGGCGAAGATCTTGCCTGCTATGGAAAGAAGAGAGATTCCTCTATAGTTCCCACAGTCTGTTCGATCACCTTTCTTGTAGATGGTTACAATGCTGGCATCCTTCCATGCTTGTGGTACAGAACCCACCTCCCAGGCATTGGTGATTAGTTGGTGCAGTCTGCTGAACAGATTGTCTCCTCCGTGCTTCCATACTTCTGCAGGAATTCCATCTCCTCCAGGTGCTTTGCCATCTTTCAGGCCGGCGATTGCTTTAGCCATCTCATCCATAGTTGGAATCTCATCTAGGCTTGTCTTGATAATGCGCTGCGGGATGTTGTCCAAAGCTTCGTGATCTATATCTCCAGGGACGTTGAGTAGCTTCTGGAAGTGTTCACTCCATCTTGCCACAACTCTCTTGCTGTCAGAGAAGGTCTCCATTCCATCTGCTGATTTCAGTTGAACAGGTCCCTTCTTTTTGGGTCCCCACACTTCCTTCAGTCCATTGTAGAAGCCCTTCATGTTGTTACTGTCAGCAGCTCTCTGCAGCTCCACTGTCTTCCTTTCCCACCAGTCTGACTTCAGTGCACGGGTGTGTTTTTGTAGCAGTCTGCAGGCGTCTTTATATGCTGCAGTGGTGGATCTAGTGCTCCTGGTTTGCAACACTCTCTGGTGGGCTTGGTCTCTTCTGCTCATAAGAGTTTGTAGCTCCTGATCGTTGGGGTCGAACCAGTCCTGGTGTTTTCTGTCTGGCTTGCCAAGATATGTCTTGGCTGTGTTGTACACGACCTGCTGCAGAGCTTCCCATTCCTCGTCTGGTGTTGAGTTTTCCTTCTCGTCCCATTGGGCGAGAGCACTGACCATCTCCTGCTCAAAACTCTCCCTATGGCTGGTGGTACGTAGTTTTGCTGTGTTGAGCTTGGTCGGCTGACTTGTTCCTTGCCTGCTGTGCTTTTGTCGTATTCTGAAAGCCACTTTTGACTTCAGCATCTGGTGATCGGTCCAACAGTTTGCTCCACGCATGACTCGGGTACTGTGGATGTCCATCTTATCCCGACACCTCGTGATGATGAAGTCGATGATATGCCAGTGTCTGGAGCGAGGATGCATCCAGGTGGTCTTGCGTTCATCCTTCTGCTTGAACATGGTGTTCGTCACTATCAGTTCGAACTCAGAGCACAGAGCCAGTAGAAGCTCGCCATTGGAGTTGCATTTCCCAATCCCATGTTTGCCCATGACCAAGGGCCACTTGTCATTGTCTCTTCCTATCCTCGCATTGAAGTCTCCTATCAGCAGTAGCTTATCTGTACGGGGGATGCCACCGAGCACACTTGCCAGCTGGTTGTAGAAGGCCTCCTTGTTTTCGTCTGGGTTTGTCATTGTCGGAGCATACACGCTGATAATTGTAGCAAAGTTGTCCTTACTCAGAGGTAGTCTCATCGTCATGATTCTGTCACTTACTGGCCGTGGCATTTCTGAAAGCTTTGTGACGATATCCTTTTTGATAGCAAAGCCCACTCCGGCCTCCCTTCTTTCTCCTTCGGGTTTGCCACTCCAGAAGAAAGAGTATTCCAAGTCGTTGAGACTACCAGACTCTGAGAACCTTGTTTCACATAGGGCGGCGATGTCGATGTTGTATTTGGAAAGTTTATCACAGTAATAGATAACGCAAATAGAATAGCAATTTTCAAGTTTTGCTGACCGCTCAGTTTCAGCTTGGATCCGGAAGTGCGTCACACGGTGTGGGGCCTGAGTCTCGGCGGGTGCTTCGTGTGGCTGGCCATCTACGGCGTCAACCAGTCCCAGGTGCAGCGGGCACTGTGCACCAGCAGTCTGCGGGCCGGACAAATGTAAGGACGTGACGGACGGACGGACGGACGGACGGACGGACGGCCGGACGGACGGCCGGCCGGACGGACGGACGGACGGACGGCCGGACGGACGGACGGACGGACGGACGGACGGACGGACGGACGGACGGACGGACGGACGGACGGACGGACGGACGGACGGACGGACGGACGGACGGACGGACGGACGGACGGACGGACGGACGGACGGACGGACGGACGGACGGACGGACGGACAAGTGGGCGGGCGGGCGGGCGGGCGGGCGGGCGGGCGGGCGGGCGGGCGGGCGGGCGGGCGGGCGGACGGACGGACGGACGGGCGGGCGGGCGGACGGACGGACGGACGGACGGACGGACGGACGGACGGACGGACGGACGGACGGACGGACGGACGGACGGACGGACGGACGGACGGACGGACGGACGGACGGACGGACGGACGGACGGACGGACGGACGGACGGACGGACGGACGGACGGACGGACGGACGGACGGACGGACGGACGGACGGACGGACGGACGGACGGACGGACGGACGGACGGACGGACGGACGGACGGACGGACGGACGGACGGACGGACGGACGGACGGACGGACGGACGGACGGACGGACGGACGGACGGACGGACAGACGGACAAGTGGGCGGGCGGGCGGGCGGGCGGGCGGGCGGGCGGGCGGGCGGGCGAGCGGGCGGGCGGGCGGGCGGGCCGGCGGGCGGGCGGGCGGGCGGGCGGGCGGGCGGGCGGGCGGGCGGGCGGGCGGGCGGGCGGGCGGGCGGGCGGACGGAAAAATGGTAGGATGAATGGATAGATGGACGCACGATACGTACGTACGTACGTACGTACGTACGTACGTACGTACGTACGTACATACGTACATACATACATACATACATACATACATACATACATACATACATACATACATACATACATACATACATACATACACACACATACATGCATACGTATGTGCGTACGTACGTACGTACGTACGTACGTACATATGCATACATACTTTCTGACAGTCACACAGCCGCCCGTCCGTACACGTGCACGCACTCACTCACTCATTCGCTCGCTCAAACGCACGCACGTGCGTACGCACACATACACACATACACACACGCATACACATACACAGACACACACAGACAAACAGACACGTGGACACACACACACCTACACACACGCGCGCGGACGCGCGCGCACGCTCACACTCAGACACACACAGACATAAACACGCGCGCGCTCAATTACATCGATATTCAAAATAAAATCAGTAAAGTAATCGTTTAGATTATAGCAATTATCATAACGGGTCATTACTGCTGCTTACGGTATCACCGACGATTGTTGTCCATCCTGCAGCGCCCTCTGGGTGAACCTGCCGGGACTAACGTTGCTGCTAGGTCTCACGTGTGTCGTCGGATTCATCCTGGTCGCTGAGTACAGGAACTGCGACCCCCTCTCTACAAAGGACATCACAAAGGATCAGGTGTGGCATCATCCGGTTATAGGGACATATTTGTACCACCCTCCTCTACGTTTATTCTTTTGTTTCGCAACATTTTCTTTCGGTATAAATATGTAAAGTATCGCTCTCTCCGTTTTTGAAGTGATGGTGCTAACGCTTAGGTTATAGTTTTCATTAAAATTTATTCCGTTCTTATGAATACAACATCTACGTAGAAGGTACTGCCTGTCATTATTTGTTTAGTTCCTTTATTACGCACGGAACAATGTTCTCAATTTGAAATAAAGCATTCCGCCTGCAGTATGTTCTATTGGTAAACAAAACATCCAGTTTCAAAACACAATAGATTTACAATAAAACAGAGTTAATAGCAGTGCCCTTTAATGTTTACCTTTCCCACGTTATAGACAGCAGACTTCCCGTTACAAATTACTGCTCGCCCAATTGTGGACATAGAAGCTGGCACCCTCTCTTTAAGATCAGAACTATTTCGACTTTCATTGTTGACTCCGTCGTTTGTTTGTTGCAAGATTCGCAGTGCGAAGTGAGAGAGAGTGTTATCGCTAAGATATATCGTGATTTTGGCGCTAGTTATTAAACATAATTTTGATATCGTTGTTTTGTGTCGTCGCCAGCTGCTGCCCCTGTACGTGGTACAGCGACTGAATGTGCCTGGGTTGCCCGGCCTCTTTACTGCTTCCGTCTTCAGTGGCGCTCTCAGGTAGGTCTGACGTCAGGACAAACCCAGAGCTAGATTTGTGATCGTTCCAACTCGTAATAGTGAAATGCGGCTAGGTTGAGCGACGTAAGTTTTGTCGGTTTTACCAATGTTAGCTCTACCAAATCAAGAAGCGCCAAGGGCGTTTACAAATACAACTTATGAACTTGGCATTATAATTCTCCATATAATCATCATTGTCATGGTGATTACTGTTATCATCGTCATCATTATCATCATCATCATTATCATCATTGCCATTTTAATCATTGTCGTTACTGTCAGCACATTCATCGTAATCAATATCACTATCGCCAATGTCAAAAACGATATATGTGTCATTATCACCGTCACTACTATCAACATCATCGTCATCCACGGTTGCACTATATTGGCCAACAACAGTAAATAATATCACGATGAGTGTTCAGGATATCACCGTCATTTTCATATGTTCAGCGTAGTCGTTAACACCAGCAATGACGTCCCCATTTTATTAATCAGGACACTACTTAAATGGTTGGTCCACCAAAATACGTATTGGATATGTTGCCATTTGTATTAAGACATTACATATTGGCATCAGAACTAAGTTAATATTCGAGAGACAGAGCTGGAGCTTCAGCGCCACTCCGCTGTTGCCTCGTCTTTGTATATGACATCTGAAGACGAGGGGTGCTACTGAGGATTCTCAAACATCCTGTTCACAAGAAGGCTTCCTTTCCAAAAAGATTATCTCCAAAATCATAGACCAATTACTAATATTAGCTTTATTTCTAAAATACTTGAAAACGTCGTAGCAAGTCACTTCATATGTCATACCGGCTGAAATCACTTGTCCAATGTGCTACAGTCAGCATACAAAATAACTTCCTTCTACGGAAACTGCTCTCCTTAAAGTGCATAATGACATTACACTTAAGATTGATCAAGGTAAATATAACAGCAGTCACATTGCTTACTTTGTCTGCCGCCTCTGATAACATTGATCACAATACGCTTATCGAACGTTTATCTACCTGGTACGGCATATCGGGCACAGTTTTGACCTGGTGTTCATCATACTTAACCGATAAACTACAAACTGTAAAGATAACAGATTGATTTCGAGTGTACTTCCAACTTCATGTGGCATTTCCCAGGGTTTTGTTATTGTGCCTTTGTTCTTCACCTTCCACACTGCACCACCCAGTGCTGTGATCCAAAACCATGATCAGGATCACCACCTTTATGCAGATGATACCCAGGTTTACATATCGTGCAAGTCGCTCCTTATGACAACTAAATGATTGCCTCCAAGACATTTCTTTATGGATGACTAACAACAAGTTAAAGCTAAATACAGACAAAATTGAGTACCTTATAATTGATAATCCTGTCCAGCGCAGAAAACTAGTCTGGCTTTCACCAACATGTTTCCTGAGACAAACCTTTATACCAGCTACCTCTGTACGGAATCTAAATATGATCTATGACCATAACTTAACCTTAGACAACATATCTCTGAAACGTGTCGTAGCTGTTTGTATCGTATCGGCGATCTTCGCCTCATTCGCTGGTATATGTCACCTAATGCCAACGCTTCCGACATTTAGCGCTACGAATTACATGAACACAATTGTGTTTATTTTCCACTTTTGTGGTAGACACTACACACTGTAGAAACATTTCAGTAAAAAGGGATCACTAGTTGCTCCATCTAGCGGACTGTTTTGTGACGCATTCCTAATAACGCCAAACGCCGAATGCTTTACTGTGTTGGTCGTAGCCCCGATTACCCAGGCTCCGTGAGGTGGCAGCACGTTTAGCCCCTCAACTCGGCCTGGGGAATTAATTGGCTGCAGTTGTAACCGCCAAGGCGGCCTTACTACAGATTAGGGTAGAGACGCTGATTTGTTCTCAGGCTGAATTTGAAGAAAAAAAAATAACGATACTTTTTATCAGATTATGCTGTATTATAAAAACTATTCAAAATTAAATAATCATAATCGTCACATTTCTATAGCGCTGTTCCAACGTTCGTTGCTCACAGCGCTGTACAGAATGTTCTTGTAAATAAATAAGCCTTTAATTTTACTTTAAATGCAGCAGTGGTCATAGATGACAATGTCAGATGCTGCGGTAGTGCATTCCATAGACTTGGGGCTGCCATGCTGAAAGCTCTGTCATCCCAGTGACGCCTTGTGCGTGGCACACACAATAAACTGTGTTCGCTGGAGCGCAGCGACCTAACCGGGTCTTAAAGCTGCATTATGACATAATTTCCCCTTTTTAACGCATTTTAGAAAAGACAATGTACACCATGACCGATATTTGCTTATTAGTATACTTCCTACCACATGTCTCACTTTGTGGTTTTATACGTTATTTGATCAAATATAAGTTTACAACAAACAACGGCTCTGGAGTTTCCCAAAAGTCGATCTATTTTTACCATCGGAACTCTCCGGTCAACGTAAGTAAACGAGGGGGCAAACTAAAAGGCGGTTCACATATCCACGTTAGTCGCTAGAGGCGCCACTAGGCAACAATACCCTAGTTATTTAAATCATCCTCAATTAGCCATTGACCGTACAGGCGCGTAGCCAGCGATAGTTTGTATGTGGGCAACTGGACATGCCGTAAATATGGAGCGTATCGAGCGGTGACATCTTTGTGAATGTGGTATGTCGTTTCCGTGCGGTCTGCCAATTGTGGTCCGCCTTTTAGTGTGGCCCTAGTGTGGTTTCCTGACAGCGCTTTTCACTGGAATTCCCTTCATCGAGGTCGAAACCAATCAGAGAATTCTAACTGGCGAGGCTCGCCAGGACAATTTTTCGTCTTTTGCTGCTTTTTATCTTAAAATGGCATATTATATGAAAATAAGTTGATAGGTAGTTAAGGAAAACAATATATAGTGTATGGAGAATGCTGGTTTACTGGGAAATTTTATTTTAAACATGGCGGAAGTCAGAATGCAACTTTAAATAAATAAACTTATACTAACACAAAAATAAATATAAATATACATTTCCAGTTGTTTATAAAATAGGAATTACGTCAGAATTAAACAGTATCCGTGAGATGGTAGCATTGTTTAGCCCCACACGAATAATATTCAAAAGCCGGCAAAATCACCAGACTGTATTCTCGGCGTAGTTCCGCAGCCGACCGACAGTCGGTTACGCGAGACTATGTTGAAAGATGTACCAACGGAAGCAGTTATTAAGCAGTGATGTGTCGTCTTGTGTGTGGACAGCTCCATCTCTGGCGGCCTCAACTCGCTGGCGGCCGTCACTCTACAGGACGTCGTCCGACACTTCTGGTTCCCCGACATGCACGAGCACAGGGCCACGGTCGTCTCCAAGTGCATTGGTGAGTCTCGCCTCGTTTACCCGCGTTCCGTGAGGTGGAAGCACTTTTACTCCCTTCACGTCCGCTCTGCTATTGTGAATTAGGCTGGCTGGCTGTCAAGTCGACTGTGAAATAACACATTAAATAAGGATAGTATATTATCAAATAATATTCAAAACAGTTTGTACTTAAACACACAAGATAAGCAAACAATTAATGTTGTTGTTAGTTGTTCATCTACTCTTTTCTACTGTTCAATTTATGTATAAATATGTTATAACTTTTTCTTACAAAAACCACGATTTCCGATTTCGAGCAGTGATACTAGAAAAGAGTTACATAAGCAAACATGTTTCACTAGACTATCTTCTCGGCGAACTTAGGCAGCAGTGGTCAGTTACCGGGTCGACTGTTACCAGTACTGTGCATATACACAGTGAGAATGTGGGAGAAATATATATAGTCCATGTATAAATCTTAGCAGAAAAAAACAGTGTTTTTATGTTTGTAACAACGGCAAGCATCTTGACCGCATGCTAATTTGTCACTGTTTATGTGAGAAAGAGAGGATGTTGTTGGATCTCAAATGCGAAGTATGAGTATATAAAACGTTCGCACGTTTATTGTAACAATCTAACGTAATAACAGCGAGGTAATGCTACATATGAGTCAATACGGCTAGAGAAAAAACAATTGCATATGCTTTGGTGACAGTTTGATGCTACCGATTCACGTACAAATACACATAAACACGTAATGTGAATCTTGTCAACAGTTTCTTCAATCTACTTTTACCATTTTCACATCAGAACAATACAAAATAGAACCTCTGTACAAGAAATGGTAGCAAAAAGCTATCACTTAAGATAAAGGCCATCGTGTTTTGATAGACCAAGCAACTTTACACAGAAGTATTCCCACTTTTATTCTTTGAAACACCGTGCTGAGATGTAATTTCCGTCGTTGGTTATATAATAAGTAGATTCAGTAAAACTATGTAATATATATATATATATATATAAGCCTAAAGGCAGCTTATGTCGACCAGTGCCTAGAGGACCGGCTTATGTAGACCAGACGTATTTTTTTATTTAATACATTTTCCAAAGATGTAAAACTGGAACATTGTTTCTAATATTAATGTTTAACACATAATGAAAGTTCATCAAAATATTTCAATAAATAAGGTATATGCAAAAAAATCGGTCTACATAAAAGCGCGTATAGCATAGATGCCGATTTATGTAGACCGGAGCAACGCAGGAGCTGCATATATTTAGTTAGCCTAACGCCGAATCTAGCTGTGTTGTGATACATGTTTATGCAGTAAATTTAACAATTTAGTGAATGCTGTAAAATTAATTCCCGAATACCAACGGCAACACCAACATTCTTGGGATTTATCAGTCCGCAACAAAGACAAAATGCAAGTTTTACTAATTTACACATAATGATATAGCCGTTTGCATCAGTGTGAAGCATAGCATACACTGAACACGAAACTCCAACCCTTCGTTCGATATATACCATAAATATAGAATTAGAAGAACTTTGACCCGGTACACATAACCCGGCACACAATATACTCAAAAATATGCACGGCGCTGGAGAAAACATGCTCAAAATCATTTAAGATGTTGTTCATTTAAACATTTATTACGCACAGTACTTCACTGTCATGTGAACTGTGTGCACAAGCTATGGTACTGATCAATTCAATTGTGTTAGTTGTGAACTAACACGTCGAAGCTTTATGTAGACCAGTTTTGGTCTACATAAAACAACGGTCTACATAAGCCGGTCCTATATGCATAATCGGTCGACATAAGCTGCCTTTAGGAGTATATATAGATATATATATATATATATATATATATATATATATATATATATATATATATATATACATACATATATATATATATATATATACACACACACATATATATATATACACATATATATATATGTATATATATATATATATATATATATATATATATGTATATATATATATATATATATATATATATATATATATATATATATATATACATATATATATATAATATATATATATATAATATTATATATATATATATATATATATATACATATATACATATATATATATATGTATATATATATACATATATATATATATACATATATATATATATATACATATATATACATATATATATATATATATATATACATATACATATATATATATATATATATATATATATATATATATATATATATATATATATATATATATATATATATATATATATATATATATATATATATTACCTGTTTCGTTTCAGCCGTTGGATACGGGCTGTTGATGATGGTTCTCACGTACATCGCGTCTCTTCTTGGGGGCGTGCTGCAAGTACGTAGCATCATCGCATCGCAGCCATCGCCATCAACACCACACAACCAACACAGCCACAAGTCAACTTCCTCAAAACTCCATTTATAGCAATCACGACACTTTATAGGAAATTCACCACCAGCACCGAAATCCGGCATAACATTTCATATTAAAAGTGCCAAAAAAAGTAAAACGCAGTCTACAATATTCAGCCTACAAATGGTACACCAAAATATAGTTGTCTACCGCATTATTATACCTTCCGACAATTAGTATATCTTCATCAAGTTCACCGAAATTCATTTTGATTATTTCATGCACACCTAGAACATGCTATACATTTTGTTTGTGTCTCCAGGCGGCGCTCGGCTTATTCGGCATGATCGGCGGACCGACTCTTGGACTGTTTATTCTTGGAATGTTATTTCCATGGTCAAACGCTAAGGTATGTGTTTTGTCTACTATTATTACACACTTTTGCAATCAGAAATTGTAAAAAGTCATTATTGTTAAAACCACAATACGGCAGGCGTAATAGTAAAATAAACAGTACAAATAATAACTTTATAATTGCAATGCCAGGTGTTCAATGCTTGAATATATGTTTGATGAGATGTAAAATATATCAAACGTAAAAATGTCTGCTAATCTGTGGAAAAACGTATGACCTCGACAAGCCTAGACGATTATTTGGCATTATCGTCATCTTCGATTATAAATAACGTCTCAATGGCGGCAGGGCGCCCACGCTGGATTCATTTCCGGTCTCGTGATGACGATGTGGCTCGGGATTGGCGCGCACATCTACAAGCCATACATCCCGCGCGCTCCCGTGTCGACAGCCGGATGTGACGTCATCAACTCGACCATGTGGTCAACGACAACATCGGCCATGTACGAAACGACGACACCGATTCCTGACCCAGCGGACGCGTGAGTGAGAACGCGGGATGTCTTACTGCCCGCTTATAGTCCAGCTTTAATGTTCGAATAATTTTACACTTGACGTCTAAGTCTTAGTTAATGTGCTATTGAAATTCATATTATTATTCATTATTAATGTTTATTGTTATTATTTACTTATTTATTTAATATTATTATTTAAAACATTATTAATTAAATAATATATTTATGTATTTATTTAAGTTATTTTACTCGTTTACATTATATTTACTTAATATTTGTATTTAAATAATTATTAATTAAATAATATATTTATTTATCTAAGTTATTTTACTCTTTTAATTATATCAATATATGTGAAATATGTTAAAGATTTATGTATATTATTAACTTTCACTGTGCATTTATTGTCTTGCACATCACCACTATATTATTGTACACACATGATGCTATATAACTCAATAAGTACTTACATTTAATATTGGTGTATTAAATTAAAGTGGTCACACGGTTCGACTTTCTTGTGAATTGGTCGTGTAATAATATTTGTTGAGATTTACCAACCATTTTCATGTTGATGCGCCTGTGAGTTAGGTTTAGGTGCTATAAAAGTTACCTTATTATTAGTAGTATTACTAGTATTACTAGTACTACTGTTGTTATTATTCAGCCCGGGTTACCTCGCCTTCTACCGGACGTCGTACCTGTGGTACAGTCTCTTCGCTATCCTCGTCACAAACCTGGTCGGTCTCGCTGTCAGCTTCGCTACGGGTAGGTCGCACTACAGTTAACTACTTTCACATGTACTTAGCTAAGGAGATCTAGTGATGCAGTCAGGTAGTCTGTAGATGCATACGCTTCCTTGTAAACACCGTGCACACTTATGCGGATATCTGACACAGGGGTCGAAATAGCTTTGTTCCGCTAACCCGCGACAACTGAATCTGCCATCGAACAAATGAAATTGCTATCGCACGTTGTCCGTCTGAAAACATAGCTGTTTGCAGCCAGAAACACCAGAAAAATTACATAAAAGTTTATTTTGAAATGTAGTTATTCATGGGACAAGTAAACTGTTGTACGGACAAGTGAACTGTTGTACGGACAAGTGAACTGTTGTACGGACAAGTGAACTGTTGTACGGACAAGTGAACTGGTTTCTACTTGCCCGTTGAACAAGTAGAGAATTTGACGAATTTCTAACCTTGGGACATAATGCAATTATTAACACTACAATTGTTTATTATTGTCAACATAGATTAGCGGCATTAACGTAAATCAGGCATAGGACATAGTAGAAATGATTATCAAGATAAGGAGGTAAATCTCCTTATTTATTCGCTGGCGATTAAAACATTTAGATCCGAGCAAACGAATCATGTGGGTGGGTGTATATGTGTGCGTGTGTGATGTGATGTGAGTGTTGCATATTCGACGGTGACGTCATCATTGCAAACTAACGATACATTATGCACCTTGTAGGCCCAAATAAACCCAAAGACGTCGACCCGAAGTTACTGTCGCCGTTTTTCCACACCTTCTGCTGTTGTCTGCCGTCCAAACTACGACAATGTCTACACTGTGACGTGGACTTCCCGGAGGTAGGAGACGTAGACTCCATATTGTTTTTGTTATTTAGTTTGTCTTCTTGCACATTCATCTCATTTTGTCTATCGATCGCCACTCACTTGTAGAATCAACCCTTTGCTATGTGTTTTGCCCATCTCCAAATGTATTCCAATCCAATGTATTTGAATTGCAACGTTTGCGTTACACATTGTCTAGCTGTGTCTTGATAACACGTACCATAATATTGTATAATAAATGCATTTTGCATGCTAAAATAAATCCTTTGATTACACAAGTGTGACACGTCATGAATATTTGGATACTATCACCACGTCATCATTGTTCACCGTCGAGAATCATGTTTGAAAAGCAAACGCTGATGTATGATTAATCTTATATCGACGCGTTACGTAGGCCAATGTTCCCGCAATTAAAGTTAACTAAACCGGCGGTGTGTGATGTCCCTTTAAAATGGGTGCAATTTAAAATATAAATCCGATAATGTGATATATAACTGTTTTCAGCAGGAGGAAGATGACGGGTCAATCAAGGAAAATCGGAAAGACGAAATCGAAATCGGAGAAATCAATGGTGTTGCTACAATACTCGGAGGCGATGAGACGTGTCATAAGAAAGAATGATGCTTTCTCGAAATAACTGTTGAATACATTGTTGAAATAGGACTGTTTTGCCAGCAGGCGTGCGGTTGCTGGCTGTGCTGCACAGCATTGTGGCATTTTGTTATACGGCAAGAAACCAAGATATGGAAGAAATATTCCTTCTCCTTTGAAAAGTCATTTTATTGTGTATAGGTTTTCATTTATAGTTGCGCTGTATATAATAGCAGTCGATAGTGGCACTTACATCTACATATGCCGGTATATACATGAACCCTATTTTGATATGTCGTTTAGCATCGATATTACGAAAACCTATTATTGAATAATATGGGGTTAGACAATGTGATGTATTTTATATTGAATCGCAAAGTTACATATTGAGTCGCATTGCATATGATGCAGTTATCCTCTCTCCGAATCGGTAGAAATGTCTTGCCGGCAAGTTTCGTGCTATCTGAATTCATCGGGTTTTGTCACCGATTTCGTGTACGTAATAATCCCGTTTCTGTCCGACGTTAGAGCCAGACCGGAGCGCATGAAGCTAAATCTAAACGAGAAGATTGTGTCATCTATGTGAGTGCATTGTGCGAAAGCTTGTTACAATACGAGGTTTATTGTAGCTACGGCAAGTTGTGGATATGAGCGAAATGTATTAAAACACGAAAAATAGCAACATTCAACAGACCTCATAACAAAGGATATCCGAGTGAGTTAAATACAGCACCGTCTACATAGCCTACGCAATAACGTTATACAATCGTTGTGAACAATTACCTAGTGTGATCTGATAACTCCTGTGGTATGATTATGTTTGGGTTTATAGATTGTTTTGTAAATAGTCCCTATGCGATTTCAATGCAGCCAATTAAGCGATCTTGAACTTGCCCCACCACGATTCATCCGTAATTTGATATCCTAAACTCGCCATGGAACGTCATACACAAGCAAACCCGATATAGGGTAACCTGGGGCAGCGCGGCCCCCCTAAGAGAAAAGTGGTGTATTTTTTTATCCATAACTTGTCGATGCATAATTGTGCATTAATGGTATTGAGGTGTATATACTTTATGTATGACACAAGTCTCTGGACGATTGAATAACCAAAACGTAAGTTATAGCAAGTTTAAAATGTGCTCCAATAAAACCGTCTTGCCCCATGCCTGGGGCAAAACGGCCCCTCGCCTGGGGTAAAACGGCCCCTCGCCTATTTACTCTAATATTAGGTTTAACCGTTGTAATTATATAAAAACAATGTGTTTTATCCATTATTTATTTAAACCGTCATTAACTACTACTATTATTATCACTCATCGTGAACAGAAATAATCACCACTCCGCATTACTCAACATTACGATCACCCTTTGGCATCTGCATCATCACAGGCATTAACATCATTATAGTGTTGGCATGCAGATAGTTCGCGGCAGATACAATAGCCTAATCATCAATCGAAACCACTCATCATTAATTACATTGTCTAAAAATTACAGTTGTCATTAGAAGCAATATTCTGCATTATCATTACACTCGTCACTGAAAACACTCATTAGCTAGCTTTGGAATTTGCATCATCACAAGCCTTAAATTCATTAACATTAACTGTATTAACGAATGGCTTGCACATACTCTACTGTCTAATCACACTCTGATTCGCGGTTGGGACACATGAAATACGGGAGCCCTGGTGGGCACTCACTATGAGCCCAAATATTGCATTCTTAGCATTGAACCCAGACTTCTCGTGGCCGACTGCAACTGAATGGTTCTCCGGACACCAAACAAGGCCATTCCTCTTCATCGCTGCTTTCGTCGACTTTCTTTCACGTTTTATTTAAACTATTGTGTATGCTATAAATACATCACAGCTTTATTGCGTTTACATACCATATTCGTACTGCATGGCGGGGCAAGACGGCCCCGGGGCCGTCTTGCCCCGTTCATACGGGGGCCGTCTTGCCCCATACACACCAGTGCTGACTTTTTCACCTTCACACAGAATCCTTTAATATCGCTTCCATTTTCGATGAAAGTTATTGAAAACATATATTTGTAACTGCATTAGTACCAGTCACTGGCTTACCATCACACGGTAGACATGTTAGCATCAATTTGACCGAAGAGTGATTATTAGATCACAGGGTATGCAAAACTTTAAAAACAGTTTGTGAACTTATTTTTGGTAGCGTTTGGCCTTGCGGTCGCTAAGAATATTTGCTAGGTAGCAGCATCATGCTACACTATTCAATGTTAGTTTGGGTTCACTCATTTTTCAGATAAGACGGGGGGCCGTCTTACCCCCAGGGGCCGTCTTGCCCCAGGTTACCCTAACTAGCGCCTTATTCTTCATTCTCTCTTGTGTTTTATTTAACTTCTATTCTATCTCGCTCCAGCTTTCTCGGCCTCATCCGATGATCTTCCACTTTCGACTTGACGCATCGATATGTCATTTTACACTGATTTCTTTTATTAATTTTATTACCACGAGTTTTCTTCTTCTTGTCTTTCCAGAACACCCACTCATTATCCACACAAGTTCTCCACGCCCCAATTTACTCTCAACCACATTCATTGGCACGTGTTTCTCCTGTTTCTCCTTCTCTTAACTCGCCTGCAGAAAACGTTAATTATAGGAGTGCAATTGTTATAATGTCGTGTTTGCCCATTGACATTTCGGACGCTCTAATTATACTCATAAGGGCAGCGTGCCTAAAATCACCCCACTTGCTAATTGTAGCGTTTGAATAGATATTCCTGCTGATATTACATGACATTTCGGAAACGTAACCTATGCCCATTCATTGTTTCCACAAATTCACAAATTAATGCAAAGCAGTAGTATAGTAGGATCCTATCATTGATATTGATAGGTCAAAGGTCACGTGACAAGATCAAGGTCAAGTGGCGCCCCTGGCTGATAGGTCATGAAATAGTGGCGCCCCTTGCGGACAAGTCACGAACTAGTACTGTCCAAATTCGTGCGTCTTATTTTTTTTAATTACGTCATAATGGCGTTAGGGGTCATGTAGCGTCCCCTCGCGGATATGTGACGAACTACAAACTAGGTGAAAGAACAAGAACTAATAACCCATAAATACGTGTGTCTTATTTTTTAACTACTTCTAAAAAATACACAAGAGGTCAAGAGGCTAACATGGCGAGCGTTTTTATTGGCTGTTGCGCGCGAAGAAGAGTTTTCATTGGCTGTTGTGGAGCAAGCAAGGACATGGGTTTTTTGCGGGCAGGTTTGGAGGAGCAATACCTTTAGCCAAATAGGGTTTTAACATTGTTTTAATGAAAAAGGCTTTATGAAAAACCGAATACGTCTTTGTGTTATGACATGGAGCGAAGAAAGGTAAACGGTTATAAATTATTGTATTAAACTATACCAAAACATAGCTTAACACAGCACCCTATTGTAGACCTGTCGCCGGTTCAACTATAGTTTGTTAGGCAACCAGCAGTAAATAATAAAACAATGAAACACATTGTATCTCTCACGTAGTATCCCATAATCCAACTGGAGCGGAGTATGCAAGAATGTTGTAAGTTATTGTGTCTTTTTAAAACTATACAAAACAGGCCTTAATGCACCGCCCTATGCTGTGTGCCTCCTCTCCTGGTAGTTACGTCCCACGTATGCCACTAACATATCTGGTCCTTCATGTCCAGTGTGGGTGCAACACGGGGGTGTCTATCTACCCAAGGCCAAGCTTGCTGCCTCCCTAGCAGGTCAGTCGGTTGATGTGCTCTCATCGAGGAACATTGGATCAGTCAGCAGGGGACGACGTTGTAATGTTGCAAGGCGCGTAGCTAGCGATAGTTTGTATGTGGGCATGCCGTAGGCTATGTGTGGTCAATAGACAGAACAGCATGCCGTATGCGTGGTCAATAGACAGAACAGCATGCCGTATGTTCAATAGACAGAACAGCCAAAACAACGCCATCTTAGGCTTAGCACTGAATTCAATCGAACGTCTCGCGACGTTTCATCGACTGTAAATGTACATTAATATATACATTATGCTTTCATATTGATGGGCATGTTATACGATATCAATATTTAACTATGTGTGAAGACGTAGCAGTCTCGTGTGATGCATACGGCGAGCTATAGATGATTTTAAACATCCTTTCCGGCATCGAGTCAGCAAACCTGTCGTCGCCTATAAGTCCCTGGTCAGACGTCGGGCCACCAGTCGACGTTCCATCGGTTGTAACTGTTCATTAATCATTTAATGTACATATTATACCTTCACATTGATGGACATGTCAGACTGTATCCACATTTAGCTATGTGTGAGGCTTCGGGGGTCATGCGAGTTCAACAGCTGATTGTAGGATGATTTAAACAAGCGTTCCACAAAATGTTTGCAAAACGGTGCCGCATTTTACACACGTCAAGAATACGTAAAAGACGACACGAAGACCATAGTTGTGTCAGAGCGCCCTCTGTCGGATTGTGATATTGTGATACCTCATTTGTCAACAGTAAAATGTAACGCTAGAAAAGTATTGTTTCGTGGCATTGCAGCAAGGTAAGCCAGAGGCACAAAGTGCAAGGAAACTAATAATTAATGAAAGAAAGAGGCGCCTGAGAGGAGATGCAGTTTCAATCGTACAATGATAACACACAAATAAACACACACACACACACACACACACACACACACACACACACACACACACACACACACACACACACACATGTACACACATACAAAATACACACACAAACACATGTACACACATACAAATATACACACATAATACGTTGCGTGCACTCCTTCAGAGAAATCTATAGGCCTAAGCCAAATAAATTGTTCATGGTAACAATACTACAATCATAGTACACTTATGTATATCATATACAGCAGTATGTACTAACATTATTATATTAGCCAACAATTAAATATCAGCATCAGAAACGACATAGGTTCGCATGAACACACGAACTTACTGAGGTCAATAAGTGATTGTAATGCAAACGTTTTCATAATATAGATTCTTTGTAAACGAACTTGGTAGGTACAGAAATATTGCACATGACATAAACAAAATACGTCAATGTCAAAACGGCAGTTTTTAGTTACTACGTACACAGTTAATATCAAAAGCGTAGCTAACACATACAATAGTTATACTGTTGATGTCTTTAGACCGATGTCACATGAATACATTACTTGAACACATGGTGTATTATCAAAATATTTAACATAAATACATACTGTTGTAACAAGTGTTATAATCTCAATCGCTGCACATTGATTGTAAAAATATTAATGTGTCAAAACGGGGGTAAGGACACGAATATCCATGTTCGGTATTAAACTAAACTAGTTACTTCGAGGAATGATGATATGAGTTGGCAGTTGTTTCACCTTGCACCATCGAAGTATATTACCCAAAACTATTATTTTCCTAATAATATTCATAAGAAAGGTACTCAGGTAAGAGGCAACCAGTTTTGCAAAGTGACAGCTGAACATAAAAGATGTTTTGGTTATAGCACTGAAAACGAGGAAACATGCACTGGTAAAAGTACTACATAATTCAATGTTTGACTAAGTGGTGTATATAGTTAAATAATACTGAAAAAATACTGATTTTACTTTGTATCAAACACTCATGTTTTGGTATGGCTGAACATAATTACGACAAAATCGGATTATGTCACAAACTATGGTACAGTAAAAGAGAAATATGTGTGTTAGAATCTGATATTTTCTCTCACAAAAGATAGATTGTTTGTCTTGTCAGTGTCCATGGTGTTTATGTGTCCAAACAACAGGCTTTATCATAAGGGCAGGTAAAGATGATGTTTAAATAGCATTGTATCCAGTCGTTATGTAATCAAAGCGTATTACACTTCACTTTGCAACTTCCTCCTTGGCAGTGACGTTCACATAGCCTTCCTCTTCTCTGTTGAGTATTCTGACACACGGCAATTACTACATCAAAAATATACATATCATTGTCGCAGTGTTTTCAGACTCTGCTCATTCCAGATTGTCGGGGCTCAGGAACTGCTGTTCTAGCCACTATGCCACCGCGTCTTGGCTGATGCTATCACCGAGACTCAGGTTTTGGTATCAGTCCTGGTAATAATTATCTTTGGATGTCATAACAGGAGTTTTATATCTGATATCATGGCGTGGGTCTGATGGTTAACTAAGGGCACTCAAAGCCCGAAGTTCTCATGCATCACCCTGATTGTGCTGCACAGACTCAGCGAGCCCTCGGCCGTGTTGCCCACCGTCTCCACCGTGTTGTCGGCGACGTTGAAGCAGTCGACGGCGTAGTAGGGCCGGCCTCCTCGCAACCCTCCCGTCAGATAAATCCTGCCGCCGAGCGTCGTCGCGCAGAAACTGCCCGTATGCGGCGGTTCCGGAAGTCGCGCCAGGTGGCACCACTGCAGCGTGCGCGGGTTGAAGGTGTACAGCGAGTCGGCGCACCTTCGCTTCACCGCACTTCCGGTTGTCGCGTCGGGCCTGCCACCGGAAATCGTGTCGCCGGTGACGACGTAAATCAGCTCGTCGATGCAGACGGCGTACTGGCAGGACATGGGCACGTCGTCGATGCTTGACGTCACTTCCGTCCACTGCCCCGTGTTCGTGTCGAACGACTGGAGGGTTCGCCGCGCGGTGCCGCCACCGTCGTAGCCGCCGAAGACGTAGAGTCGCTCTGAGTGGTGCACGACGGCAGCACGACTGAGAGCGTAGAGCATCCGGGAACACGCCTCGAAGTGGTAGTTGGACGCGGCGTCTGTCACGTACACCGTCGCCTGTACGGGACAACGGAACCATTTATAATAATATATTTTGCTAAATATTTTGTTATGCTTTAATTTTACTAGACATTCTAATTAGTAACATTTTCACATAATGTTATGCTTTCATAAATAGTTTTACTAATACACATTAACGAATTTGTAATCAACCATAATGTTCTTATTGTACTAGTCAGTACTTTGGCTGCCAGTGAAGTTAATGAACTTTATAAACTTTATTATTAGTAACACAGCCAGATAGTAACAGTCACAACTAATAGATCACACTTGTCAAATAAAACAGTGTGCAACCGACAAAAATCAGATGTGTTGATATCTTCAAAATAGACTATTGCGTGTACTAGCCGTGTAGGTAATATTCAATCACATTTTGGATTGTTTTTAATCGGTCACATTGTGGAAGTTGACACACACGTACAGGGGTCACAACATGTAATAATTAAAGCATGTATATAGCCCCGTAAATCTACGTTACTCTGTTCGAAGGCGCTGTTACATAACATAAAAACAGCGCTAAACAAATTCAACATTATAAAACTAGGCATCAAATGTCCCATAAAATTATCGTAAAGAACTGATATAAAGCTGTATTTATAATACAAAAAAAACATTTTAAAGACCTATACATCTAAGATAATAAAATGGCACACACAAAAAGTAAATAATCAATAAATAAGTAATAAAAATGCAGTCAAATCGAGAAACAACATCGCATGAAAGTCAGTGTTCAGGAATAAAAGCCTCATTTCAATAAATGAGTCTTCAGTCTTAAACTGGGGTAAAGAGTCACATTAGCGAATATCGTGTGGAAGATCGTTCCACAGACGAGCAGCTGCGACGGAGACGGCTCTGTCACCGACTGGCTGAGATGTGTCCTGTGCACACTGAGTGGGTAATGAACTATCAATGCTTTGCAGTAATCGATGAGATTATGTAAGAGTACATTCCATTGTCGATAGTTACTGGCGATAGCCCAGCACACTGAACTATCAGAAGTAACGGTAACTGGCAAAATAAAATTATCATCACATGTACTTGTATTTCTGTAATACTATTCAACTATGTGATTTGTTCGTCTTTATTACGTAGCCTTACCGACTCCATCTATATACCGTCAACAATTATCGATCAAATCAGCATCACTGACGCATCATCATTGTGAAGCAACTCGAGCGTCTTTTGATGGGGCTAACCAATCAGCTTAACTCGCATCCCCAAAAATTGGAACACAAACATATTTAGCTTCCATGGTAGTACCGCAATATCGAGGTAGTGTCATGACTAAGTAACCAAAGTGAACGTATTCCCGACAGTCGCCCCTACATATACGTATGCTTCACCCGTGTGCCAAGACCCCGGCTCTACCTGCAGTGTGTGGGTCTCGTCGTAGCCGCCGAGCAGGTAGAGTTGTGTGCCGGCCGTCACCGTGCTGTGGTCGTAGCGACTGACGCCCATGTCATGAGCCCCCACGTACCACAGCGTCGGGAAGATACTCATCACCTGCGTACAACAGGCGTTAATATATATATATATATATATATATATATATATATATATACATATATACGTGTACGTGTACGTGTACGTGTACGTGTACGTGTACGTGTACATATACATATACATATACATATACATATACATATACATATACATATACATATACATATACATATACATATACATATACATATACATATACATATATATATATATAAATAACATGCGTTAGTCAAGCATACCTAATCGAAGAAGACAAACGGTTACACTCTGGTGTACGGTACCTACCTAACTTTATAGTAAGCACATGCTAGTTGTGTAAATTCCAATAATTGTTTATAATATAAACAGTGACCAGTTAGATGTTCGCACGTATATTGGTCAAACCTCTGCATCGTGAGCAAAATGTCTGCTCCCAGCATATCTGACAACAATATTAAACCTTCCACTTTGAAAGGTCATTCCAAATAAAACACTTTCGTGAAAACATTGACTGTAGCTACAAATGGTTAGTTTGTATTACACTTTTTAGTATGTAACACTGAAAAATTACGTTTAGACAACAACCAACCTTGAACTCGTGCACTGTGCTCACGGCCCCGCTGCGTTGGTTCAGTGTCTTGGCGCCGGCGGCGTCGCCACTGTCCCAGCCACCGATGACCAACAGCACGTCTCCGAGCGTCTCACAGGTGGCTCGCGTCGACACGGCGAGTGGACCTGACCGCCGTACACTGCTCCACGACTTGTTGACGGGGTCGAAGAGATGCAGGCGCGACTCGGCCGGGAGGGCCAGTGTCGGGTCGCCCGTGTCGATGTACACGATCTTGTCCGTGAGTCCCGTGACGCTGCGAGACGGCGGAAGCTGCCACGGGATCTCGTACGTGTGGCCCTGGGCGAGCAGCTGGTCCTTAGCGCTCTGGATGTACGCCTGCGTCGCCGGGCAGCTGCGGACCAGGTCGTCCTTGCTGATCACCTGAGTGGAGTGTCACGCGACAGGGGTGAACGGGAGGCGATTAGAAGATGACCTCAGATTAAAGGTGTCATCTGCAGTGTTATCAGTGTTCCTTAAGATTAATGCTAAGACATTACACGTGTTTTAGGGGATTCAGCTTGTACGGCTAGACCGCCATACACATAAATGTGGTTTCTTTTTTATGTATATATATATATATTTATTTGTTTACTTACACACACACACGCACGCACGCACGCACGCACGCACGCACGCACGCACGCACGCACGCACGCACACACACACACACACACACACACACACACACACACACACACACATACATATATATCATATATATTCTGGCAAAATTCACAATCTAGACAAACTTACATTCATGATCTACCTCATTTTATTGTGTCACACAGCATGGTGTTTACCTCAATAAGATACCAGCGGGAGACAAAATTGAGTCGCACACATTTCATGAGCTCCAACAGACGACGTGACCTGTTCTCGGTGTCGTGAACAATCCACTTCTTCATCGCCTCAAATATGTGTTCCTCGTACGCCATCTCAATCCCGTCCTCCTTCAGTAGCGACACCAAGTGGCAGAATGGCATACTAAGAAACGCCGGAGTTTTGCAGATGCTCTGTCAACAAGGCACAATTTGCCAGTGACATATATGCCACAAGAGAATACAATCCAAGCTATTTTTATTGGATAGTCACATCTCATGTATTTGCACATGCTGGTTAACCCAAAGGTTGTGGTCCGATAAACGAAACGTGCAGATTACTGAAACGTAAAATAATACCTGGTATTCAACAAGGTGGTTCCCAAACAAAACATGCAGATCATGAAACTACGGGATTATTGAAGACGGGATAAACGGTACATGACTGTATATCATTTAGCTGTATGTAGTAATGGCAAATAATTAAAGTTGCATTCTGACATAATTTCCCATTTTTAACGCATTTTAGAAAAGTCAATGTACACCATGACCTATATTTGGTTATTAGTATACTTCCTACCACATGTCTCACTTTGTGGTTTTATACGTTATTTGATCAAATATAAGTTTGCAACAAACAACGGCTCTAGAGTTTCCCAAAAGTTGATCTATTTTTACCATCGGACTGGAATTCCCTTCTTCGTGCTACAAAGCTATCTACGGTAATTCTACAGACCAAGATATATTGTATGCGAATCGACGCCGATGGCCCCGGTATAGCTACGCCGATGACCAGGGGCGTCAATCCGGTTTTAAAAGTGGGGGGGGGGGGGGCGGGGGACCAATTTATATACACATATATGTATGCATTATATATATATATATATATATATATATATATATATATATATATATCATATAATAAATATTATAATATGTCATATATATGTATATATATATGTATATATATATATATATATATATATCTTATGTGTATTTCAGGTCATATATATATATATATATATATATATATATATATATACAGAGCTTACAGGGGTGCCTGTGTAGGACTTCCCAATCCCACCGTTTGGCAAAGAAAGTTTTCATCATTAAAATGAGATCAAAGTACATAAATCCTCTGGTTCTGCCGTAGGCGATATAAATATCCCCCAGGGGGCGACCAGGCTGCAATCCAAGGGGTGACAGGACAAAAAAAATAATCTATTATGCGCTTGATGGCTATATATCAATACAAGGTTGCAAAATGACAGAGCCCGGCATGATGAATATTTACTGGACTTAGATCAAGTTGCGGGCTGCTGCCAACCAAGCAATTTATTTTATTATTAATTTTACTAATAGACCGATGTAGGGTTTTTAAGAGAGGGGAGTGATCAGTCTCGCTATATATGCCTATAGATATTTGTTTTATGAACTGAACAAGTATGAAGACATTTTCTATGCTGACCCCCTCAGGCCGTGGGGTGGTCAGCGTCCCCCTCGTCCCCCACTGATCGTCGCCCATGCTGTGCCTGTTTAGAACTTCCCAATTCAACATTTTGGCAAAGAAATATGTCATCACTCAAATGGGAATAGGTTACACAAAGTGCAGGAATCCGCCACTTTTGTCGTAGGCGATTAGCATCAAGTAGCCGAGGGGTGAAAGTGCAACACAAATTTCATCATTTAAAATGGGCTTGATGGCTAGAACCTATTAATAATATCAACACAAGGTTGATAGAGCCCGGCAGCGGCTTACATTTTTCCGGTAGTTACAAACCTTCCGATTGGCCTTTCTGCGTATGCGCGACAAATTTAAAATCATCAGTGTGCAGCGAAATAACAAAGCATTTTTGGTATAAATGCCACGTACTGTTCGATATCTCTCCTGTGATGACTACTGTGAAGAGATGTCTAAAATGTCATTCAATATATTAAAATATTACGTTTGTTTAAATAACTATCACGGATTATGGCGCACGAACAGCAAAACATGCCTCAAAACTTGTTTGCCTCATGTTAATTTGCGATAAATAACTTTGCTGAACTTCATATCGCGAGTTTATTGTCTAGCTAGTCCTATGTAGCGGCTCTTAAGAGAGAGGAGTGTTGAGTCAGGCTATATGCCTCGCAATTTTTCAGAACTGAAAAGTGGGGGGACAATTCTTATGCTGTCCCCCCACCCTGAAAAGTGGGGGGACGCGTTCACCCCGTCCCCCACCGAACGACGCCCGTGCCAATGACTACATCGGTCATCACAGCTTCGGAGAGGGCGATGCGGTCTGCTATTAATAGTAAAATACTGACCCTATGTTGTAATGTATTAAGTTGTAAATGTTATATCCTAATGAATGTTGAATTGAATAAAACATGTACCGTTCAACTCTTACGATGCATCAACGACAACGGCGGGGCGCGGGATGGGAATCTACGACTAGTCTACGGCGTGCCAGCGATGCCGTCTACATACACCTCGTTATAGTAAAATACCATTGACGTATTGCATCTGTTGTATTAATTTAAATAGGGGATTATATATGTTATTGGTGGTTATAATGTGGGAAACACTGTGGATTACTAATCGACAATTGCCTGCTACGGTGATCCACGTACGACTAGCCACTTCACTAATGTAATTCAAAAACGGAACAGGTTTGAAGCTTGGAGAATACAAATTAAAATAATAACACAAATATACGTTCGACAATTTATTGACGAAACACAACTTGGTATTGGGTTACATTATGTAGTGACATAAAATATAAATACGATGCACTGAAGTATTATCGCTAACAACGTTCACTGGGCCTTAAAAAAATCTGTCAGCTTTTTCTGGTTCCTGCTGGCTAGCTGGTGGGCCTTGGCAGTGTTCAGAAAGTCGGTCATTTGGAGCACTTTGATGTGGTCACTGTCGTCACGGCTCTCAATCCATCGCAGGCCGATTTCAAGCGCTGCAACGACTTCTGCAGGCGATGGCAGAGGTGGTGTTTCTGCGTCTTCTCCAGTGTCCGGGTCGGCATCAGCTGGAACATCGCCCTCTGCATCAGCAGGTCGCTTATCTCCCACGACTTTGGCCAGGGAAATGCCGTGCCGACGTTGCCACCTCCAAAGCCACCCCTGGCTGGCCGAGAACTCTGAATCGTCACCATTGATGGATTTGTTCAACTTCTCAGCCTGCGCCTTCACAATAGGCCCGCTTGTAGGCAGCCCAGCCTGCCTTTCTTGGTTGGACGAACCACGTCAGCATTGCTGTGTCCAGCGTTGGATCTCGAGAGCGACGTGTCTTCTTTCTACGCAAACTGTCGTCGTCTTGCAGTGTGTGGACGAACCCTATGAGTTTAACCTCATCTTTGAGCCATCCCCGGAGAGTTGACTCGGGAATGCCCATCTCTCGTGATATCTTGCATTGCGCCTCGCCGTTTCGCATACGCGTGACCAGTTCTAGTTTTACGCGAACCGTGTAAGATTTTCGTTTCGGCATAACGTTTAGTCGAGAGCGTATCTGTATACTGTAGCAGCGGAATAATAGTGATACTTCCTTGCTGTTTCCCTTCTGATTTATAGTGTTGCTGGCTAAACAATTGCATTTAACATGATTACACACAAGTTTAATGTCAAAGCATTGAGGTGTTGTCAAAGTGTTAACGGACTTTGAGTACAAACGGATTACTCCCGAAGTGTGAAATCGATTTGATTCATGTCATGTAAGCTGTTTAAATTCTACTGTTTTCAATCGTTCCAAAGCATTGTTGTAGCGCCAAGTCGATGTAAGATTAAGTCTCTGATATCTAAATTGCCACTAAATGTGTGAGAATATAACTATTGTGCGGCGGCAGGTTCGCGTAAATCTTGATTGCAATTTACAACTCGCCGCGGCTGAAGCAAATACGACTGATGTCCCCGCAGCCGCAAAACCTGTGTCTAGGGCCTATACTGCATTTACTGATCGTTGAAATTGCATATGTAGTTCAAAGGGACAAACAAGAGGACAGTGTGTAAGTTATTACAACGTGCCATAAATTGTACTTCAGTATAGATCAGTGCAGTGATCACGGACGACGTAATAGGGCCTGTAAGTGGGTCACGATACATGGCGAGACTCCGCGCAACTGGAACTGATTGGGGACTCGGCATAAGAATACGTTGTGGTTTCGATAAGCATTTATATCTAACAAGTTGTCTAAATGCACATAACCATAGCACATGTATACGTTAGCCCCAAATGGCATTCTTCATTATTAGTCAAGATCGCCAAACACAAGTACTTGCCGCTAATGCCATGGCATTAGCGGCAAGTACAAGCGGGAAAATATATATCTCCCCCGGCGGCAGAAATTCGGGGTCCACGACCGATCGCGTTATAGCGAGTCGCGTTATAGCGAGTCGCGTTATAGCGAGTCGCGTTATAGCGAGTCGCGTTATAGCGAGTCGCGTTATAGCGAGTCGCGTTATAGCGAGTCGCGTTATAGCGAGTCGCGTTATAGCGAGTCGCGTTATAGCGAGTCGCGTTATAGCGAGTCGCGTTATAGCGAGTCGCGTTATAGCGAGTCGCGTTATAGCGAGTCGCGACTTAATATGTATATATGTCACCTGGCAGACTGTCTAATAAAACATTACTTACGTTGTGGACTGCATGCAGTTAGTTATTTTGTAATATATTAATGGATAGTTTGTTATTCAATTAAATATTATGTGGTCTGGTCAGTAATAACTAACATATAACAAGTTATAAGAGAAAAATCTAATTAAATATATACTAACTGTCAAATTAGTACAGTACATGTATACCCATATTGGTCTCACCTTAAAGTTGCGTGCTGCACATGATTTTGCTTTCTGGTACAACAGTTTACACGAGAAGGCATCAGCATAGACCAAGAAAGACAGGCAATTGTTCTCATCCACCTAAAGTGAAAGTAGAAAGAAAGTTCAATTTTGTTCACATTCACTGTAATCTTACAGTATATGGCTAAACACTTAACATTCATTTTTATATGAAAAAATCAAATGATGTCCCACCATAAAAGCACATCAGAAAATGGCACACACTAAAAAACAGCCTTTGCACTCATTAATTTAACTGACATTTGATATGCCAGTGAAGAGGCAGCTAACTACACATATAAACCATATTGGGTATGGTAACTTTAAAATCACATTAACTCTGGGTTTCTGATTTGTGAAGATGTTTCCTTATAGAGAGTACACTGCATACAAAGTGCAGAAAAGTGATTTAGTCATTTTTTACAAACTTAAATAAAACACCATGTTTCAAAACAAACTTTACTGGCAATATTGCAGAGAGCAACTGATTTAACTATAAACATAAGGCCACATTTAACATTCACCCACCATTCACCAACAAAAGATTACCCAGAAGAAATAGCATTAGGCAGGTTGTCAAAATTTTGGTAGGAATATGTGTAATGTTCAGTGAGTACTGAGTAAAGGCAAGTAAAGGCAAGTTCTTATCTAGCACAGTATCCAGTCCTAAGGATCATTCAAAGCGCTTTACACTTTACTTCCCTGACAGACCTGTTCACTCAGACACATCTCGGCTTCTCTGGGAAGCATCCAACCATAGGCTACAATTAATGCACAAAGGCTGCCCATACACATATCCACCACTGTCTATAGCCACACACTCCTTTATGCAGCTGAGTGAACTAGAGCAATGTAGAGCAAAAAAAGGCTTTAACACAACAGCACAGGATTCGAAAACGGGTTCTCATAGTCGAGAGTCTGAAGCTCTACCCCTGAGCCATTGCACTCTACAGTAGAAATGATGTTATGATGGGGTGTCTTGTTTCACATTGGTTTGTGCTTTGTGTGAAACTGAGGTGTTTTCAAAAAAAATCCAGAACTCTTCTGTCAGTGGAGGTTAAATATGCTGTAAAATATTTAATAACAGATTTATTCACATTTTGTTGGAAATGAAGGAAACATTATAATGGCCAAAAAGTCAAATGTGGCCATACATGTATATAGCCTTTGATGTTAAACTTCCTTCAGACTTCCTTTTACAAATTACTATTCTGGCAAACTCCAGAGAGGAAAACTGACTGGGCCATTTTAATGATCACTGCATTCAACTGAGCAGTATGTGTACTAACATGCAGACAAACGATCATCAGTAAGAAAATGTACCAGCACAAAGTCGATAGTTGTCGCCTTAGCGTGGGCTTAACCAAATTAATTTAAATTCCATATCTTGAAAAGAAATACACCTCATGCATATTGCACCAGTATTCACTATTCTATACTGAGTCTAATCACCTGCTCTTTACATATTTTCATGTTCTTCCATCTCAAATTTTATGATCATCGCCAAAATGCAAAACAGCTCGCTACAGCAGGAGTTTTATGCCTGTGCCAATTAGAATGTTAAACAAGTGATACTGATGCCAATGGGTTTGCTTTTTGTGTGGTCACATTTCGCATTTCATATGTATTTTGTGACAATCTTTTCTTTACATATTTTAAAGGCGATCATGAGTTGTATGATGTATATCCTTTTTAAGGACATTAAAGTGAATTGAATATGTACAAGCAAATTACATAAGGCAAGCATGACTGTTGTATTGGCCCATAGCAGCAACAAAGTTAGCCTACCGTTGCACAATTGGTGTTCAATTCACCTGGAAAAGTAGGAAGTCTTCACAAAAGGTGCGAGCTGTGGCAAACTGCAGCATGTCGGCAGCTTCAAAGATCTCCAGCACCGAGTGGGTGTGGACAGACAGGGACGATGTATATGCAAACTCAATGAGGTGCTGCAATCATGTATGCAAGCAAAATGAATTTGAAGTTTTTTAGTAATTGTAAATTACCTTTATGCATTGAATACAGACATGATTGTATGAATATTTCCACTGTAGTATCTTGGATACACCTAGTCACCAAAAAAATTATGTGAACACAGTTTGTGTATTTATTCTGCATTGATTAAGTGATGATTGTGGTTATGTGTGTATCTGAATTACCATGTATGTACATCATATGCATGGTGTAAACATGAGTTGACATGTTGCATACTTACATATGACAATGTAATTACTATTTCCTTATTACTTTTGTGTCTTCAAATGTGATGGCATAGTAATCAAAGTGGATATCCATCTTGTGTATAATGTTGTAATGTTGGTTTGTTAATTATCCACACTTATAATGGGAACCTACAGTTCATCTTTGAGGTCTTTTGAATTCCAACAATTATAACTAAAAGGCATAGTTACAACAAGTGTTAAAAATGTTTGGATGTTATGGCCTAAGACCACATTTGCATTTTCCATAGGCGACCATTATAACGTTTCCTTCATTTCCTATTAATCTTGATCAGCTCTCTTATTGACAATTTCACAGCATGTTTACCCTCCACAGACAGAGGTTCAGTGGAAAATTCGTGAACTTTTAATACCTCAGGCTCCCACAAAGTTCATTCAAACCTTACACCCCTCCATTTCTGCTTGAGCCACCCACGGATTGCCCCTGATTACATCACCAAGCAAAATGACAAATGTATTAATACGCAGAAATGCACCGAATGACAGCTGTCGTAATTTGACAGCTCTGATGTCACGCTGTACAAAAACGTCATTTATAATCACTCCACACTACATATGTGCTCACAGAAATCCAGACAACGTGCATAATGCTGCTTTTTTAAGGTACTCTGCGGTCGGGTAATGGCGGACGTGCACATTTTGGTGGTCTTACGTCAAATAGATTGGCCGAAAACGTCAAAAGTTCACAAAAATTAGTCATACATCAAGAATGACATATAGCTAGATTAACTGTCTAGGGAAATTGACACCATCTCGATAATAATTATAATATGCGTCTTCAAAAGTTGCACCCCTCCCAGATAAATAGCACCGTGCGTGGGTTGAAACACGTTTATTCAGAAACCGATAATAGATCAGACGTTTGCCTGAAACTAATGGCACTGTACACAACAAACAGTCCACCACAGTCTCTTAACGATCTGACAGTAACATATAGAGAATATTGAAGATATATATTTTTTGACAATTTTTTTTTTAATGTTGTAAATTTCACCATAAAAATGCAAAAATCATATTTTTGAACAGCATTTTTTCGGACACGCAAAGTGCTAAATTTCACGAATTTCTGTATATCATAATGCTCACCAACTTTGCTTAATTGTATGATGCAATTATGAACTGTGCGTCGTATATATACGTCCCCAGGAGGGCTCAGAATCACAGGCCAGTTTCTCATAAATTGTCGCAGTATTGAAAGGCCAGGCAGCGTCTTTCGATGGTAATTTCAATTAAATTGTATGTAGAACGCTGAAATGTGGGACATACATTCAGGAATATACACGTTACATGATGGAAGCATATTCGTGATACACAGTAGAACGTATCTCTTGCGTCAAACAAATTATCACCCTACCCCCCTTGCAATAAGCCGCACTTTACTCGGGCGCAACCCATTATATTAGACAGAGACACTTCCATAACCATCACACGTCGTTTTTTATGCCACCAATTATTTCGCTGGTGTACATACACTATTGAACACATCAGATACAGCTGGTAGATTAGTTACTGTCAGAAAAAAATGTTGGCCAGTGACACCATAGACACGTGGCAAATGTTGAATAGACAGTTGCGCCACCCTCTGCCGCAACTTGATCGCTGTAAACGCATTCATTGTGGTAATAATGTTGTTACTAAAACATATCCACATTGCTTTTAGTGCAATAAAGAGCATCTTAGATGTTGACAATTCGGATAGAACATACAAATTACCAGTGATTTATATAGTTTCTTATCACACTATATATCACTTATGTATGTGATTAGTTTAAGCTGACATGTCATATGCAAATATCTGTATAATTCGGTTATGTTACAGCTGAAAAGTGCAAGACTGTCGACAGGGATGGTGTGTTAGTTCTTGTAGACAATTGCAACATACTGACACTTCTGTTAGGTGCTCAATTTTAGTTTGTATGAGCATCAATGAACCTAATCGGATTACGGCAGTCGAGGCATGCTTGGATAAAATGCGCTGCTTTCTTATTCTCAGTCACATCTGGGGTATATTTAAATATATTCTCAATTGTGTTCGGTGTTTCAGTTAGGGTATATATGTCGCTAAAATGAGCAGGTGAAAGATAGTACATTTTTAGACGCGCGTGGACAATCCGCTTCATTCGGCGACCAACAATTGACTAAAATAGAGGCTGCGTTTAAGGGGTGGGGGTGTAATCAAATGTCCTTTGCTCGCCCGTTGATGCTTATTTTGTGTTCTAAATACGACACAAGCAAGCATCACATAATTAGGATTAACAAATAGGAAGCTATCGGATGTTCATTTTAGTATTTGTTATTAAGAAACACGCATTTGTAGATGTCGCATACACAGTATAAGTAATGTAGTTGCAGCTAAACTCATCGTACTGGAAATATGTCGTTAATGTGGCGCATTTTTAAAAATACGAAACAAATTATTCGCGCTCTTGAACAGGGACATTTGAAGCACAAACTCATGCTGTCTTCAATATAGGATATTACGCATGGTGTGTAAAATGCAGCGTGTAACTTCCACATAACCAATATTATCAGTGTATTTTCCTTGCATATCACGCGGTAACTAGCTTGCTAATTGCTTTTAGTAACTCTCCTAGATGGAGCATTATCAGTAAATAATGACTCCATTGTATTACAGTCAATAGCAACTTCAAATGAAGCAAAACAACAACCTCACGCATCGCTCAAACTACGTTTTCGTGCCTCTTATGTCAAAACGGCCGTTTTTCAATTAGGCCTAAGACCACATTTGCATTTTCCATAGGCGACCATTATAACGTTTCCTTCATTTCCTATTAATCTTGATCAGCTCTCTTATTGACAATTTCACAGCATGTTTACCCTCCACAGACAGAGGTTCAGTGGAAAATTCGTGAACTTTTAATACCTCAGGCTCCCACAAAGTTCATTCAAACCTTACACCCCTCCATTTCTGCTTGAGCCACCCACGGATTGCCCCTGATTACATCACCAAGCAAAATGACAAATGTATTAATACGCAGAAATGCACCGAATGACAGCTGTCGTAATTTGACAGCTCTGATGTCACGCTGTACAAAAACGTCATTTATAATCACTCCACACTACATATGTGCTCACAGAAATCCAGACAACGTGCATAATGCTGCTTTTTTAAGGTACTCTGCGGTCGGGTAATGGCGGACGTGCACATTTTGGTGGTCTTACGTCTTATGAATGAATGCTGCGTAAATTGGTAATGAAACGCTGGTGGTTAACAGCACATGGCCCAAGTAGCGTAATTGCGCCATCTGGCGGATATTTTGATTGATTGATTTATTTATTTAATATAAAATGTAAAACATTGTACACATATGCATAATACAAGGTACATTTAAATATTCGGATAACACAAAAAGTGCACGCACTTATTTCCATTGTGGTCCTTATATTAGTTCTGTAAGTTCCACGTTATAATATTTGTTTATAATATGACAACATAATATACACCACCTGTAGGGCCGTGCTGGTGACGTCGTTGATGGTGATTTCGGTGGAGCGTGCCTCCGACATGTCGTTCGAAAACATGCGCTCGAAGTAGAGCGAGGTGGCGGCCAGTACGAGCCGATGACAGGGGAACCTGGCTCCGTCTCCGCGGATTACGACGTCGCACAGTCTCTCGTCTCGGTAGAAACGGTGCATCTCACGGAGCGCCTGAGCACTCCGCCCCGTGTCTTCATATGTTGTCTGCTTCTCTGTCGACAGACGTGGCCGCGACAGAGTAATCGCCCGCGTACCCGATGCGCCGGCGTCCGAAAAGTCCATGAAGTTAGTCTCGGCAGACATTTGTTTACAAACAAAATGTGGGCGATAATGGGAAATTTCTTCTGCAAATAAATCATTGCCAACATTGTGCTAATTTATTACATCGCCGTTCAATACTTATCTTCATCGTCGAAATTCGCATACGACATCCTTTACGTGTGGAAATGTTAGTTGATGCAATAGCTGCTTTATGTTTTAACGAAAATAACGAAACGTCAATTTATCTCTGTTTACGAGTGGGGGCGCTTATTTCACTGGTTCACGTGAACTCCGCTACACGTCGCTAGCAAAAGTTTCCAAGGCGAAAGCCTAGTACCGTGAGAATCGATTTTATAATAATTATAATAAATATTATACCCTGAAAGTTTGCATCATAACAAAATATTGGACATCACATATGTGGATGTTATTCTAATGGAAATACGTGCATACTGAAATAATATCGATGTTTTGTCTTGTTATATAATATTATTATAAAATAATATTTTATTTATAATAGTATAGTTTTGTATAAGAGCTAAAATATATATATATATATATATATATATATATATATATATATATATATATATATATATTGTATATATATATATATATATATATATATATATATATATATATATATTGTGGCCGCATGCTTGCTGTGACACTGTACTGCTGTACCTGTGCAATCCCATGTACAGATCACAAAATGATGCAGCAAATGAAAACAGCTGTACTCTATGCATTTTACAGTTATGACCAGCATATAACGAACATGTAGTGTTTAATGTACCATGAAACTGTTTACTGAATCACGTCAACGATTACAAAATGCATACAGACGTTGTGAGTATTGTGAAACACGCCTGCCCTGAGAAGACAGCTGACGACAGTCTGTCTGGTAAAGATTCGACAATTTCAACAATTATACGCGATACCACAACTCATTTTTCGGCGGCGTCAAGAATTATGAGCGTTAGTTATGTTTGTTTGATGGCAGACTGTTTGTTGTGAAGCAACTGGTCAGGTCGTCGTTAATGCGGAAATGAACGCATATATGCACGCGCGTACGAACACATCCAGACACACGCACTTACATACTTATACAAACACGCACCCGTGCCCGTGCCCGTGTGGGCGTGCACACACGCACGCACATATTCAGTAATACTTAATACCCTTCTTGTTACGAACCTTGACCCGTCGCTGTACGGTCGAGATGTTGTCTGAAGTCTTTACGTGTATGTTTGGGAGCGTGCGCATGAAGTTACCACTGATCGCTCTACGACGTTGATCTAGGTTACATAACTATATTCTTGTGCGCGTGTGTGTGCGTGCGTGCGTGCATGCGTTTGTGTGTTAAAGTGTTGATGCTCTTGTTTGGGAGATAAATCAGTACTGGTTTGATATATTAATAATTACGCCACAGTCATGGTTGTATGGCATATATTAGGTTTGCTGTTATAATAGTCGCGAAGAAGTAACTATTGGATCAAACTGACTGCTGACATGATTACTTGTTCACTTTGGGACCCCGTGAATGTTAGTTTTTAGCCGTCATTGTGTTAGTGCATGTAAATTCTGCAATAACAAAATATGTGAATGTGCGTTTGTTTGCCGATTTTTATTTCTGTTTGGCGTGCGTGGTCTTGTGTTTGTGTGTGTGTGTGTGCGTGCGTGCGTGCGTGCGCGTGTTTGTACGGGCTAGATTGCGTGTGTAAGCGCGGTTGTCATAAAATAGCGTTTGTCATAAATTAACGCCAAAATGGCAATTCTTGATACTAATGCAAACCCCGGGCCCCTTCACCAGTGAGCTGCGGTATATCGTCATTTGCATTTTCTGTTTCGAGGTCACCCCTTCACCGTCTCACTCGAGGTGCAGCGAGCTCGCGGTCGGTAATGGGAAGATAATCAATATAAATATATGTCGTATATGCCATTTTGAAGTTCTTATTATAAGCAGAATGAATATTTCTATAACACGCTTCACGAAACATTTGTCAATGTTGAAAATATTCAGCTGAACCAAAATGCAATAACTGTGTGTTTTGATCTTCAAATGATCTTGCCTTAGGAGATACTGCGTGACACAACCTGGCGCTGCTCCAACCTCGCACCGTTTTCAGAGATGACACCAATGGTACGTGCAACAACAATACAGTACCATTCACCTGTAGAGTGTAGGCTAAGAAATTGTAGTGCGTGTGGCTTTGCATGCGTGCGTCATGTAGATAATGTTTGTATGTATGCATGCATGCGTGCGCGTGTGTGTATATGTGTTTGTGTGCGAGATTCAGTGCGTGTGAGTATTTATATACGAATGTATTTATGTATGTATGTATGTATGTATGTATGTATGTATATATGTATGCATGTATGTATATGTATATATAAATATAAAATATATATACATACATGCATGCATATATGCATACATATATACATACATACATGTACAGCATACATACATACACATATACATACTTACATGTGTACATACATACATACATACATGCATACATACATACATACATACATACATACATACATACATACATACATACATACATACATACATACATACATACATACATACATACATACATACATACGTATATACATATATATATATATACATGCTTACATACATACATACATACATACATACATGCATACATACATACATACATACATACATACATACATACATATACACACACACATGCATACTTACATACATACATACATGCATACATACATGCATACATACATACATACATACACACATACATACCTACATGCATGCATACATACATACATACATACATACATACATACATACATACATACATACATACTCCCAGTATACATAAATACATACATACTTACATACATACATACATACATACATACATACATACATACATACATACATACATACATACATACATACATACATACATACATACATACATACATACATACATACATACATACTTGCCTATATACATATATATAATATATGTATATTATACATACATTTGGATACATATACAGTATACTTATTATCTTTTTAACATTTCTTAAAATCCTATATGACTGAAACATCCGAAATAAGAAAGTTCCACTTCTGCGCAGTGTTTCGCCGTGCTGCTGATGCTGGTACTGGGAGTCTGCGAGGTCTCGGCAAGGCAGGAATATCCGACTTGGCCGACTAAGACGTTTTCGGCTTGCGTTCGGTCGTGCTGGGCTCAATATGGCCGCAAGACTTGTGGTGCGGAATGTAAGAATTCTGGTCTTCGACCGGAGTTGACTGCCGCTTGCGAAAAGCACTGTTTTGAGTCGAGTACAGCCTGTGTGAAAAATTGTTTTCCGCCTGAATCAGATGTTTCCTAGGGGTGGATGTTGTGGTGTCGATGCTATCAATTTGACTTTTGACCTGTACAAAGAACACATCACGCTGACGCTGAAGGTAAAGATGAAGGCGTCCTAGACGGAATTGGAACATTATATTCCAGCCAATTAGATAGTTACATTAACTGCATCTGAAGTTATTATAATAATTACACCCGTTGTACATACATTGTGAACAGTACATTTATGATAAAACGATTTAAGTAATTTTGAAACAACACGCGATTCGCGGCTAAGCACAGCGTATGTGTTATAATATAATATAATAATAATAATAAAATACAATATTTATATAGCGCCATAATCACGCGGTGCTTTACAGTAAAATAATAATAATAATAATAATAATAATAATAATAATAAATATACAGAGAAATTAAAACATTACAATATTTAGTTAAATCGTTTAAAAGCTAAACAACAATAGTCGTAAATTGAATTAAAAAGTAAAAATACAATTCTATAATGCATTAAATAATAAAGTAATATATTACATAAAAACTATCAAATAATAATAATAATAAACAAATAAATATATAGTTAAGGGGAATAAAAAAATAGTAAGATTACGGATAAAATGTACATTCTTGACATTAAAATAAATGAACTAGTATATTATGTCACTATTTAGTCATAATGCGATACTTCAGACTTTCTGTTTACACGATACTACTTTGTAATTTGGATTGCTTTGAAATAAAGGTGTCTTCATAACATTAAATCTGAGTGAATCGACAATCGGGTCAGGTTTTCAAAACCACTTCAAACATCTATAAATGAGGAGGCAGAATAGAAAAATACAAATTAAGCCGACAGAACATTTCAAGTTTCTATACTGGGTTTATAAACTACCCTAGAAGAGAGCAATATTCCTAAGAACGCCAAGATGAATATTTAAATTCCTTCTGATGAATACCTTTCTGTTGCTTTTTGCAGTTTGTATAAGAGCTATACAAATGATATATATATATATATATATATATATATATATATATATATATATATATATATATATATATATATATATATATATATATATAGTTAGTTAGTTAGTTAGTTAGTGTTGGTGGGTGTTAATATGTCTAGATCATGTAGCAATACCGTTGGGGCCGGCATGCCTGCTGTGACATTGTACTGACGTACCTGTACAATATATATATATATATATATATATATATATAAAATGCATAGACTGCATGAGCATGATAATAATCACATTATATTTGATGTGTTTTACCAAAATATCTTATTGAAACTGAAATGCTTCCAAGAAGGTATATATGCAAATATATGCAATGCAACGGAAAATTCCAAATATGGTAAGTTTGTGTACACAGCCGCTGCTCTTGAGTCTACCACGATGCAAGTAACATAGGTCGAGCATCTACTTGTACGCTTCGGTGCTAGTCGGTGAGTGAACGTATATATATATATATATATATATATATATATATATATATATATATATATATATATATATATATATATGATGTGTGTGCATGTGTGTATGATATCGATACACATCAATAACTGCACATAGCAACATATGCACTACGAAATATCTAACATACTAATTGGTTAGTGTTATTTAGAATAAAGTACTCGAGTGTGTTAAGCTACTTTATTATTTTAATGGTCTGATGACAATTGATGGTATTTGTACAAAAGGCTCACGAAACATATTATAAGAAAAAACGGTATTGAAGTCAAACGGTATTGTAAAGTTCCTAAGAATTATGCTGCATTGCATATGTTGTTTCGTTATTGATATGTAAGATATGTGAATACTGTAATTGTACAGGCAAATCATGTTGGTATGTGTTTTTTATGAACTAAATGTTTTTTCATGTGAACCTGAACAGTGAGTGCGAGAGTTAATACTTCAAGTGTGTTTGCGCTTGTATCAACACACAAATACGTCAGCTGTATGGTGAACGCGTCTTGCCAAATGTGTAAGTAAATACAAACTTTGAAAACAAAGCACCATAGCACCAAATGCGTAATCAACAAACTTGATTTTACTTGACTTGATATTACGTGCGCGCTAAGTAGAAACCTTGACCTTGTTACGGGCCAAAGTAGTCAAGTCCTAAAAATAGGCATCGTCCAACACCATATCAGAAATATATGTTATTTCCGAAGTGATGTGTGATAATGCTGCATGAACGTTACACATATTAATTGTTGTCATACGCGATATACACTAATCTAAAGTATAACGTTGTGCCATTGAATGCACGAAAAAAGACACTGTATGGAAGGTTGCCGCTTGATAGTCAAATAGCAGGTCAAGACTTTTTTTTACAATAAATCAGTACTATCTCCCACAGGGATCCCACACATATTACGACGAATTATGCTACATATATGTCCTGTCAAAAACGAGAGGAAACAGTCCAATTAAATATGGTAAGAAGGATATAATTACCAATTTGATAAATAAATAGGTAATTAAAATGTTACAAGACGTGTTAATGTACCGGTATGTTTAATGGTAACAAACATTTAAGTAGTAAATATATCAAAATCACTATATGTAAAATCAATATTGCATAGTACAGGGCGTTGACAAATATTACAGTACTTATGCAAATTTTTGTCGCAAGCCAAGAATAATCTTTTTTCGAAACCATGCTTTTGTCTTTTCGACATTCCATTTAATATAATATAATAAATAATATGAATATACGTGACAATGATGTACCAGTCCCCTCTCTGAATATACGCTATTCTGAATGAGCTTACGTTTGTATTCCAACAAAACCGAAATAGCCCATCGCGTAACCTAATGGTTCTCAAACTGGGGAACTGCCATCACGAGCCCCTTTAGTAGTTTGGCCATTTCAGGAGGTCGTGGAATACTTTAATATTTATATGTTGCGTACAATAAATGTACATAGAACTGCACCAAATTTATTAAGCAGTGGTGGAGGCATCATTAAGTGTGTTTTATCACTTTACATACCTAGACGATTAACAATATGCCGACACGTGAGTCATACCAAAGAACAGATGATACAGGGAATATAAAAGGCTTCTTTGTACAGCGTCTACCAGTATGCTGCTATCAATATTCAATGCTGCCAATAGCAGAAAATGTCGTTCAGACACTTTTACTTTGGTACTTCAACTGGAGGAAAGATCTGATTTTTATGACATCCAGCAAACAACCTAAATGGTAAGAAGAAATCCTCTATTTTCTTGAAGCTGACTGGTTAGAGCAAGAGTATATATGATATTTCTATAAACCATCGAGTCAAACACGTAGGCTACTAACTGATCCATGCACTGTCCCATTGACCTCTACACAATTAATAAATAGAGTGATGCTGTTCAGATAGAGGTTCTATGATTCAAGAATATTCAGACACCACATACAACATAGAAATTCAACCCTAAAATTGTCAGGCATTCTTAACAGTGGATAACGAACTTCTGTGATCTGGCCTTCCGATATCTATCCTTCCCTCAATAGTTATTAAATATCATACTCGCCAAGACATCATTTTGAAGGAAGGCGTAGATGGATCGTGATACCCTTCAGTACAACGTCGCTGTATATAGACCAAACTAGAACACTGAAGAGTGTCAGTGCAATGACAATGTAATGAAAGTATGAAGTATTTAGTTTGGATGGGATAGATTTGCAGGTCGTTTAAACAGACAATGCAAAATAGGTCGCAGCGCAAAATAAAATACGGTATAAGAATACAAAATAAAAACGCATATTATTTTGCTTCAAGGAATTTCACTCTGGCATGTAATCGTATTGACAAAGCTGAAGATTGTGAAAACCTTGCAAAATGTTACGAATCACGAATTACCAGAACGATAACATGACTGGAGTAGCGATGAACAACTTACTTTTTATGTAATAAATACATAATACGTATATACATACATACATACTTACATACATACACACATGCAAACATACATACATATATACATACGTACAAATATACATACATACATGCATGCATGCATACATACATACATACATACATACATACATACATACATACAAACACACATACATACATAAATACATACATAGATTCATATACACGTGTACATATATACATGCATACATATATAAGTTTATATATGTATGTATATATGTATGAACGTATGTTTGTATATATATATATATATATATATATATATATATATATATATATATATATATATATACAATACAATAACCTTTAATAGTATCCTATAGAGGAAATGTTTTGATAAATATTCACATAACACAGCGACATTAGTGGTGACAATTAGTAGTGACAGTGCAAAGTTGTAAGGAAAGTAGTGCGCCCCATTATATCCACCAATCCTCCCCAGTCATTTTCCCCTCCCCGATTTTGCGTTTAGTAGCCTAATAGAAGTTGGAAGAAATGTGTTTCAATAACAGTTCGTGCGTGTTTTTTCGGAAATATACCTACAACCAGATTCTGCAACATAGTAGAATTCGTGCAATGGGTGAGGAGTGTCCTTTTAAATTTCCCTTGTTTTTTTCATCATATATATTTCGTAGAGTTCATCCAGTGTCGTGCCAATGGTTTTGCTGGCTGACCGTTCCAGATCTTGCAGTACTCTATTCTTAAATGCTAAGCTTCCACCCCAACAAATTAGACAGTAGCATATAGGACTGACTGGACTGTAGATTTATAGAAGAGATTAGTTATTGTCCGACACACATAAAAGTTTCGTAGTTTTCTGACGAAGTAGTTCCGTATATATATATATATATATATATATATATATATATATATATATATATATATATATATATATATATATATATATACATATTATATATGTGTATGCATAATATATATATATAATTATAAAATATATATATATATTATATATATATATATATATATATATATATATATATATATATATATATATGTATGTATATATATTATATATATAATATTATATATATACATCATATTATATGTAATATATATATATATATATATATATATATATATATATATATATATATATATATATAAGCCTAAAGGCGGCTTATGTAGACCAGACGTATTTTTTTATTTAATACATTTTCCAAAGATGTAAAACTGGAGCATTGTTTCTAATACTAACGTTTAACACATAATGAAAGTTCATCAAACTATTTCAATAAATAAGGTATATGCAAAAGATTCGGTCTACATAAAACCGCGTAATGCTTAGATGCCGATTTATGTAGACCGGAGCAACACCGGAAGCTGCATATTTTTAGTTAGCCTTTTTTGCGGTAGACGCCGAATCTAGCTATGTTGTGATACATGTTTATTCAGTAAATTTAACAATTTAGTGAATGCTGTAAAATTAATTGCCGAATGCCAACTGCAACACCAACATTCGAGGGATCTATCAGTCCGCAACAAAGAAAAAATGCAAGTTTTACTAATTTACACATAATAATATAGCCTTTTGCATCAGTATGAAGCATATCATGCACTAAACACGAAACTCCAACCCTTCATTCGATATATACCATAAATATAGATTCATAAGAACTTTGACCCGGTACACACAATATACTCAAAAATATGCACGGCGCTGGAGAAAACATGCTCAAAATCACTTAAGATGTTGTTCATTTAAAAATTAATTACGCACAGTATTTCACTGTCATATGAACTGTGTGCACAAGCAATGGTACTGATCAATTCAATTGTGTTAGTTGTGAACTAACACGTCGAATCTTTATGTAGACCAGTTTTGGTCTACATAAAACAGCGGTCTACATAAGCCGGTCCTATATGCATAATCGATCGACATAAGCTGCCTTTAGGAGTATATATATATATATATATATATATATATATATATATATATATATATCGTCTGTAAATGTAACCACTTCAATGTTTATGTAAACACAACCTTTACATGTTAACACTGACCTTCGCTTGTAAACTTGATGAAACCCTTCAATGCATTTACCAAGACGGAGTAACGTATTATGAGGCCTATTTTTCTTTTCTATTTTTGTAATCCTACACCGAGTCAACAACCGCTGCATTTCAACACGTCCGAGGAATATTCCGTAGGAAGAAAGTCGTTCCAACAGCGAGTTCAAAGTTAACGAACGGCTACCGAAGTGTTATATAAACGATACAGAGTTGTCTAGTGAATTGTAGCAACAGCATCACTACCTATATCAACCCGCATTGTCCAAAGGTAAGTAAGTACAATAATAGTTCAGCTGCTTGCAGGTTTTACTATCAAGATTAATCGGGTTTATAGTCACAGATGAAAGCATATGAAACATTGTACGAACTGTTGAATGACTTGAATATTCAATGTGATGTCCTTTAGGGAAAATATGTGTATATGTGTTATAGATAGCAGCAAGACATTTATTGTATACAGAAAAACTTACATACATTCACACACACTATATATAAATACATACAAATATACGTACATACATACATACATACATACATACATACATACATACATACATACATACATACATACATACATACATACATACATACATACATACATACATACATACATACATACATACATACATACATACATACATACATGTACACATGCATACATACATACATACATATATTCATACATACATACATGCATACTTATGTAAATGCATACATACATACATACATACATACATACATACATACATACATACATACATACATACATACATACATACATACATACATACATACATACATACATACATACATACATACATACATACATACATACATACATACATACATACATACATACATGCATACTTATGTAAATGCATACATACATACATACACATGTACATACGTATATATATATACACGTACACGTACACGTACACGTACACGTACACGTACACGTACACGTACACGTACACGTACACGTACACGTACACGTACACGTACACGTACACGTACACGTACACGTACACGTACACGTACACGTACACGTACACGTACACGTACACGTACACGTACACGTACACGTACACGTACACGTACACGTACACGTACACGTACACGTACACGTACACGTACACGTACACGTACACGTACACGTACACGTACACGTACACGTACACGTACACGTACACGTACACGTACACGTACACGTACACGTACACGTACACGCACACGCACACGCACACGCACACGCACACGCACACGCACACGCACACGCACACGCACACGTACACGTACACGTACACGTACACGTACACGTACACGTACACGTACACGTACACGTACACGTACACGTACACGTACACGTACACGTACACGTACACGTACACGTACACGTACACGTACACGTACACGTACACGTACACGTACACGTACACGTACACGTACACGTACACGTACACGTACACGTACACGTACACGTACACGTACACGTACACGTACACGTACACGTACACGTACACGTACACGTACACGTACACGTACACGTACACGTACACGTACACGTACACGTACACGTACACGTACACGTACACGTACACGTACACGTACACGTACACGTACACGTACACGTACACGTACACGTACACGTACACGTACACGTACACGTACACGTACACGTACACGTACACGTACACGTACACGTACACGTACACGTACACGTACACGTACACGTACACGTACACGTACACGTACACGTACACGTACACGTACACGTACACGTACACGTACACGTACACGTACACGTACACGTACACGTACACGTACACGTACACGTACACGTACACGTACACGTACACGTACACGTACACGTACACGTACACGTACACGTACACGTACACGTACACGTACACGTACACGTACACGTACACGTACAGACGGACATACGCATACACGCGCACATGCATACACGCATACACGCACACACGCACACACGCACACACGCACACACGCACACACGCACACATGCACACACGCACACACGCACACACGCACACACGCACTCACGCACACGCGCACACGCGCACACGCGCACACGCACACACACGCACACATGCTCACACTCACACGCATAAATACATACACACATACACACATACGCGCACGCGCCCGCACGCACGCACGCTCACACACACACACACACACACACACACACACACACACACACACACACACTTGGCACATTTGGGAATGTTTTCATATAGTTCGTTGTTCTTAAATACTCTGATCTTCTCATGTTCCAGAAGTTGTATTGTGCAGTTCAGTTATCGAAAGAATTCAAGTCCAAAATGACATCATTGGTGAGTTTTAGATGAACTGTGAAAGGAGGTGTGAGATTTTACTGAACGGTGAAAGTACGTGTAATTTATGCCAATGAGTAGCATAATGGCCGTCGGGATTGTTTATTACCAAACTACAAATCGATTAGTCGGCTCTTCACACGAAGTGTTGCCGTGATTGTGCCTAGGCCTGCAAAAGTGTACACTTCTCCCGGAAATCGACGACAACATTATTATGTGGTCTAAATTAATTTAATTTAGGAGCAACAACTTTGCCGTATCGCAAGGGTTGTACTGTTACGTGCGATTGCGTTTTTGTTATTCGTTTAAATAGCTCTACAGTCTGGTCTCTTAAAATTCTGTTTTCATATAACAGCTCGTAATGTTTGTTTTGCCTATCTGACCAGCTAGTTCAGGAATAACAACATAGCTATTGCGAAACGAATTGACCGTATTCATCTAATTGTAGGTCGTAATTACAGTGACCGTGCTGACGTTGATATCAGTCGTTATTGGCGCTTCTGTCAACGAAGTAACCAGTACCAGTGAGTTAAGCGATCAATCCGATGCGTGTTCCAAGGCTTGCAGGTTGGCTATATTATTTTATATTTGGATCGTCTATTGTACGAAATCTAACTATGTTAACGAATTAAAATATTCAAGGAACGTGGACAATGATTTACTATATCCTTAGAGAGACAGTAAACCTAAGGTGAAAAGTTGAAAGTTATCTACTTTAATAAAAAAATATTTCCTTTTTGGCGTTCCATGTGTAAATTTAAGACAGGCAAAATAATGATCAATTACAACCAGCAAGTGCATACATTCCCTGCCCTATATTACACGTGTTTACATATAAACGGGAACTGGTACAACATGTATGTAATAATTATATACATACACGCACGCGCACACTTACATACATGTTTAAAAACACAAATACATACTCACACACGCTCACATACACCCTCTCTCTCTCTTTCTCTCTTTTTATAGTTCTCTCTCTCTCACACACACACACACACACACACACACACACACACACACACACACACACACACACACACACACACACACACACACACACACACAGAGACGCACGCACACACGCGCGCACGCGCGCACGCACGCACACGCACGCACACGCACACGAGCACGCGCACGCGCACGCACACGCACACGCACACGCACGCACGCACACACACACACACGTAATCTAAATAATATTATGTCATCATTTCTTATCAGGGAACGTTATAACTACAAAACGTGCTGGAGACCCTGCGCTGAAAAATTCGTCAGACCGGAACTGGGTCTTTTTTGCCAAAAAGAGTGCATGTTAAAAGGCGAACTGTGCGTAAAGCGATGTCAAAACATGACGAGGATAATACGCGAGGAAGAATGAAAGGTCAACATTGCGAATGACATATTTCTTCGGAGTATTGACAGACACTAGTGCGTTAATGTGTGAAGGAGTTTAATTCAATGAAAGTATTGAGCAAATGTTTGCCAACGTGTGTGTTGAGAGTGAACAACTCAAGAACTGAGCGATCAGCGGACATGTTACTAGTCAGGATGTTGTTGCGTAATTGAGTAGCGGCACATCTCGTTTATATAGTTAATGTATTTTACGTATTGATTTATCAACTATTAAACTATTGTATGAACTTATATTTCTTATATTTGCCGGTGGTACCCAGCTGCACACAATTGTGTATAAGGGAACGAATGAGTGAATGGGTGAGTGAGTGAGTGAGTGAATGAGTGAGTGAGTGAGTGAGTGAACGAACGAGTGAGTCGGTGGATGAGTGAGTGAGTGAATGAGTGACTGAGTGAGTGAGTGTTCCTGTGTATGTGCAAATGTAGACATGTAGGTGTATGAATATGCATCTATGCCCTTAGGTGCACAGCCTGTCGCGTGATGCACACCATACCGTGAATGTTGGTATCGCTAAAAGTGCAATAGCATTGGCAATGGTCCATTTTGTTTAAAATCAATAAATGTAAGCATAATTCTACTAGTATTTAATAATTACGCATAATGTCTTGACGATGATATATGTGTTAGTACACAATCGTGTGTCTAAGTAATTAACAATAATGTAAACACTGTTTTAACTTTGTAATAAAGTAAGCTGGGGCAGTTGCCATATATTCAAATGATCAACCGTTGTGTAAGTAAATATTGCGGTAATGCTGTCACACAAAAACGCAGGCAAATGCAGGCACACAATCATCAAATACGAGTGCCCAACACACTTATATCCACACAAACGCACACATACAATACACCATTTGTGTCAGTTTGATTATATCACCACTGTTCGTGACGTCTTGCCCCGTCTTGTCACCTTATTAGTATTCTCTTCTCATCACGGAGGCGCTTGTGTTTGCATAGAAACAAGTACACCATCATGTCTAATATCATCATTAAACATGACAGGTATGTCTATATTTACGATATTCTCATCTGAAGAGCAACATGTGGCAGATATCACGTTTACCTAACATGTGTTGAACCATAATGATCATTGGATGAAATATACGTCAGATTCAACGTAGTGAATAACTTAGGCATAAACAAGCAACCTAGCGACACCAGCCAGTAAGTAAAGACGTTATAATGTATAAAGGTAAGGTAGTGGCATATGGTTATGTGTTACACATACATGTACAATGCATACATACATGAATGTATGCTTACATGCATTCATGCATTCATGCATATATGCATATATGCATACATGAATACATACATACAAACAGACACGCATATATACATATATACATACATACATACATACATACATACATTCATACATACATACATCCATACATACATACATACATACATACATATACCCACACTCACACACACACAAACACACACAAACTTACACAGACACAAATACATTCATACATATATATATATATATATATATATATATATATATATGCATACATACATATATCTATACATACATACATACATACATACATACATACATACATACATACATACATACATGCATTCATACAGACATATATGCATACATACATACATACATACATACATACATACATACATACATACATACATACATACATACATACATACATAAATACATACATACATACATTCCATTCATACATCCATGCATTCATACATTCATA
>OZ024854.1:39242574-39267574 GCA_964017155.1 Oasisia sp. SBJ-2009
AGAACAACCTCAGCAGTTTTCTGTGACTAGTGCAACCATTCTATACGCTGGACCACAGAGTTAGATCATTAATCATTCCCCTATAGACTAGAGTGATAAGCTGGCCCACTGCACTGAAGCCGCTGTGGACCACTGGTGATAAGTCACTAGCACAGCCATAGCACGGCAGAAAGTGCCGTACTCACTGACAGGATATAGAATAGAACTGGGGTAGGGATCTAAATATTGGTCACAGTGGTTCCTCGGCTATGTGAATAATGATACAGTGGATTGGGTTGTAGCCTCCAGCTTATATAGTCATTAGGGGAAGGGTTGTGAGCTGGAAATGAGTTAAACCTGAGGTCAATATCCCAGATGGCTACTCTGTCTCTGGCCAGTTCGGTGGTTGACACTGATGTGAACAACGTTAATCCATTTGGGGACATGCTGGCTACAATAGTCATTGTGAACTAACAAGTATGGTTATTTCCTGTGTAGAGGTACAACTGTACCAACCGACAGAAAACAGGATCCAGAGTCTCTTTCCACAGGTGAGAATCTGAGTTATACAATATATAGCTTAGGTTATAGTCTGCAAACATATTTACGTTCCACTGCCATTAATTTAGGAAATGAATAGTTTTAAGACATTACAGTCATATGAAAATTGATCAACAATAACACATGTTGGATGAATTATGTACCAACTCGATTTTTAATAATATTACAGTGCATAGTCGTAGTGTGAGTGACATATTTTATATTAATCTAATAGCCTAATTATAATATGGTACTATTTTATGACTACTAATTATTGATAATGGGTACTGCCTTCTGCAGATTCCCAGATGAAAAGAAAAGACCTGAATGCCGAGCAAAGTGAAAGGGAAACTGTGGTCATTTTAAGGAAACCTGTTTTGTTGTAGTTTGTCTCATTTTATTTATTTATTGTTATTACTATTGCCACTATCTTAATATTACTACTTTTCTACCTTTTCTAGTACTGTTGTTGTTAGTAATGTTGGCAGCTCTGTTTTGTTGTTGTTTTCCCTATTCTCTGATCCACTTTGCATGGTCTGTTTTTTAATCTGTAAAATTGTAATTAATTATATAGGTGTGGGTGTTCTCTCCAATGTCTTTGGAGGACGGGCTTCAGTTGGTTGATTTTTAAATGACTTTTTTGTAAAACACCACAACAATTGTGGATCTGGTAGAACAACAAATTAAATAGTACTAAGATGTACTCACCCCTCACACAGCGAGACACTGTATGCTAAGTATAAGCCTGTTGATTTGTTTCATACTGGCATACCAGAGAGGCAAATGTTTGAACACATTGTACACAATTAAACAACACTGGCTAACTGATGTCTGTAAATAAATAACGTGATAATTATGTAGAAAACTTGTGCAGTCCTATGTATATACAGGGACTGCAGTTGCCTTTCTGCCGTGCTGTGGCCTGGCTGTCACCAGCCGTGTTGACTTCAAAGTATCATGTGTCAACTGATAGCGACCAAGCTATCTTGGTCTACTGGCGGCGTGTTCTATTTATATCTATGCGCTGGACACAACTATGAACACGACTACTTGGCCTATGGTTCGATACATGTGTAACGGGTATACGTGGCATTATATGCATACGCCATAGGGAGGTGGAGGACAAGTCTCCCCCTAAACCGTTGCAATTTAGCTTTTCACTGTGTTCATTAGAATAACGGTTGCCGCACACGTTTTGAAGCTGATGCGCCCTCAATGCATAAACGTTCTGCCATGAACATTTTGTAGCTGTGAACGTCGCCGCGTACCGGGGCCAAACGCAATATATTTATTCAACAATAACAACATTCATACAGTTTAGGTTTACCTCAGTATGCATTTGATTTTCTTATGCTCGCAGAGGTAGGCCACAGTTCTTATGCAAAATTCAATACGTGTATTCGTGTGCGGCGAAATTACATGAATGATAGGTGAAAGTAATTATGAAACAATAATAACCAACTGTTCAGTACGTTAAGCTTTTCATAGGGGTTACATAGGTTACTGAGTTCAATTTCACTCTCTTGGCTAATATTATGAATCCTATACTTGCTTGTGCATTGCACACATAAAACCGATATGTTCTCATGTAAAAAAAACATGCAGTAAACAGCAATATATTGTCATTATGCAACAAAACAATAATTTCATAGATGTATTATGCAATAAACGTCATTTGGTTTGCTAGATATGCCTTACTGCTAAACCATTATCCTTGTCCGTCCCAAATTAGTATAGCATATTGAACTGACAGCTATGTCATCGAAGGCGCAACTTTTCGTTTTCGTTTTGATGACAGACGTGGCTGCTCGGGGTCATTGCCATTCCCATGTTGACGGCTCACAAAACCGAAGACATTTCACTTTCGACGTACTACATTTCAAGAGACATTCAAATGTTGACTTCACGTACACAGTCTCGCAAAAGGACACGCATGTTTCACTATAAGTTTTATCGCACCATCTCTTACAAGCAATTCCTCCGTCGTCATCACTGTCACCTTGGTAACACGTCGTCATGGCGACGAGCAGCAGCAACAATGCAATCTGAAAAATAATTTACAATTTATAATAATAGTAGTATTAGTAACAAAATAAGGTCCTTAGCTCCAATATATTATGAAATTCCTAGCTCAGTCATGGACAAAAAAAACAAATAATTAAGCTTTCTATAAAGCAAACATTGTTCACAGATGGATGAAACTGCCAAGAAGCCCTGTTGAGGAGAAGCAGTATTAAAAGGGCGATTTTAAATGAGTGCGAAATTAAAGTATAATATAGTTTTACTATGACAATTTAAACTATACTTGCATAATATAGTTTTACTATAACAGTTTTTAAACTATACTATAGTTTTATTTCACTATCATATACAACATATATTATTTCCGTCTAAATAATGAAAATCGAAAAGAAGACGCTACACAAATGACACGAAATGCCTCAAATGTTTATTATTCAGTGATTAACTTTGTCAACTGTCTGTCTTATCCATATAACGGGCCACTTTGCGATGATGTCAAAGATAATTTTAAAACAATGTTAATGACCTTTGTTGAGATGCGCCGCCATGACGCAAGTAAACAGATGACACCCTGTCACAGCGCACGTAGACACTTGACTTTATTATGATTTCGTGAGATCTCACATCGCAGCACGTCTACCGATCAGCACGTGATCGGTAAACGTGTGGCGAAGTTTACCAGCATTCGGTACCTTGTCTATTGTCACAGCGTGTTCATAAAGTTAACGTTTAGGGATTCTCCATCCAACCGTTGGGAAAAGTCGAAACGAGGAATGACAAAACGGTATCAAAATGTTTCATGTTTTCGACTTAACATTGGGTCAATGTTCTTAAATATACGTTAATCGTTGTTATTTTTTACTTGGCAAATTGTAGAATACGTAAAGAAATGTTGCCTAAGACTGAAACAACTGTTGTCGCCATGATGAGTGGCACAGATGGCGAAAGTCATCGAATAGATGTACTTCCGCGTTCGTGACGTCAATTTTTAAATTTATGTATGGTGCATGTCGAACGGTAATTATAAGTCATACTAAATTGTTTGATAATCGTACGAATAACACGACTAGTCATCGCGTACCCAAAAAGAGTCTACCAAACGGGTATAGTTGTCAACTCTTTCCAACGCCAACGAAAAACAGCACAGAGTTAGTACTTCACGACGTTGTTAAGAACAAGGAAGATAACTTGTGTCGCGTAAATTGGAATGAACATTCTCGCAAGAAAAATTAAGGTATTTAATTTGTTTATTGTAAAAACAGTGCTTGATCTACTTACAATATATTTCATGTCGACGCGGGAAGATAATATTAATGATGCCCTTTACATATAGTTCGTTCCAGGTCGATCCTGCAGTAAACTGTAAACTCAAAGTACAAGTTTCGTTAGAAATGTCTTTTCAAAGTTATGATACCTTAACTTTCATGACCTGATATTTTATAAAGAAATGTAATCCCTGAAAGTAGCATGTACATATATAGTATTGTTATGAAGATGTGAGTACACCAGCATTAAATGGTTAGTACGAATGGGTACAGAGACAATTAAGAGTTATTGCCAACTTCCTGATCTTTAAGTTGTATCTTTGTCCCGATCACACCACGAGTTCAGTTGAGTCGTGGGACAGGGAGACGAGATCGGACGTTTCCAGACATACTCTAACGTTACACCTTACCTGTCGTCCACTGGTCACGCGGCGCTGTCTGAACGACAATAAGCTCAACAGACGTATGTAGGCATAGTGGCATTGTCCACAAAGGTGTTCGTGTATTATTTGGTCGTACGACTGTCTGGTCAACGTGACTAAGCACTCAAGGTCATTACACAATCAACAGTCTGTGCACGTGCGTGTACAGGGTGACCATCAAAGTCTACGGCGGTCAGTCATTTTGAATGTGTTTGTAAATGCATAAAATGCTGGTCAATCCGGGTAGGATTTGCATGAATATCAGACTCCAACCACGGAGTATCGTGTCGCTCGCATGAATGAACGAATGAATGAATGAATGAATGAATGAATGAATGAATGAATGAATGGATGGATGGATGGATGGATGGATGAATGAATGAATGAATGAATGAATGAATGAACGAACGAACGAACGAACGAACGAACGAACGAATGAATGAATGAATGAATGAATGAATGAATGAATGAATGAATGAATGAATGAATGAATGAATGAATGAATGAATGAATGAATGAATGAATGAATGAATGAATGAATGAATGAATGAATGAATGAATGAATGAATGAATGAATGAATGAATGAATGAATGAATGAATGAATGAATGAATGAATGAATGAATGAATGAATGAATGAATGAATGAATGAATGAATGAATGAATGAATGAATGAATGAATGAATGAATGAATGAATGAATGAATGAATGAATGAATGAAAGTTTATTTAACAACAGCAACACAGGAATATACAACATAGTATGAAAAATAATACAATACATAATGGAAACGACAATACAATATAATAACGGTGCTGATGTTAAAAGGACATAGCAGAAGTCATATGACCTGTAAGGCGCTATGCCCTTTTCAACTAAAATGCGTAATAGTAAAAGTTATAAGATTGAGACAAACCAACAATAATATTTTTCCATTGTGTTAATTGTTCATAAATACGAAGAAAGTAACGTCGACTTTAAGCTTTTCTTAAATTGTTGTAAACTTGGCAACTGTATTATATTACTTGCAAGACCGTTCCATACATGTATACCTCTGACAGTAATTGACAGTAGTCTATGGGTGGTGTTCGCTTTTTTAACATAAAATAGTTTAGATTGTCTGGTGTCATGCTTGTGTACGGCTGCAGTTGGTTCAAAGAACGCTTGTACACGACCTTCTAAACAGTGGTTGTTTGCTTTATAAAGCATAACCATAGTCCTATGTGTAACTAAATCAGTGAAAAAATACAGATGTATGACCATGGTAATCAAGACTATATATTATTCGTATAGCTTTTTTCTGTAGCAGAGAGAGTTTTCTTAGTCTAGACGGATACGTATTTCCCCATATTTCACACCAATAAGACATATATGGTTCAACAAGTGATTGGTATAACGTGCGTAATGCTTGAATGTCAAGAACATCCTTTGTTTTATACAAAACACCTATACTTTTTGATACTTTCGTTTCAACCGATCTTATATGCTCTCTTCACGTTAAGTTTTCATCAATGATTACACCAAGGAATTTTGTATGTGACACCTGCTCAATGTTTTTTCCATTCAAAATAATGTTTACTGTTGGTCTATGTTGTTTTTTATTTGTAAACATGATAAAATTGGTTTTGTTCACATTAAGCGATAACGTATTAACTCTGAACCATATATCTAGTTTTTCTAGTTCGTTATTAACTGTACATGCTATATCCACAATATTCCTAGTTGAGTAAAAAATGCTAGTGTCATCTGCAAACAACATAATATTAAGCAATGTTGACACTTCATACATGTCATCTATATATAAACTAAATAGTACTGGGCCCAGGATTGATCCTTGTGGGACTCTACACTTGATATTCTTTAGCTCTGAATTACTGTTGTTATAGCACACATACTGACCATGATTGGCTAAATAACCTTTAATCCAATCCAGTGCCAAACCCCTTATTCCATAACATTGTAACTTACTTAGCAGTATTTTATGATCAACGGTGTCAGATGCTTTCTTCAGATCAATAAAGATCCCAATAGTGCTTTCTTGGTTATCTATTGCTGAAGTTACCTTTTCGACAAATTCAGTTAACGCTAGTGAAGTTGAGTGATTACTTCTGAAGCCATATTGCCCGTCAGTCAATATGTGATGATTTTCAATGAATGACATTAACCTTTAATTAAATATTTGTTCTAGTATTTTGGAGAATTGGGGTAACAGTGATATAGGTCTATAGGTAAAAAAATTGGAGACGATCTCCTGATTTAAAAACAGGAATAACCTTTGCTGTTTTCATGTCATTTGGAAATACTCCGGTGATTAATGATCTGCTAAAGATATACGTTAAAGGTCTTACAATTTGCTTTATTACATGTTTAACCGTTTTCATGCTGATTTCGTCGTGTCCATACGAAGTCTTACTTTTGCACCCTGACACAATTTCGGTTACTTCTTTCTCAGTAACGGGATACATATATATTGACTCTGATACCTGTTTTTTTTAGAAAGTCAGTCGGTTGTGTTCCCTGGCATGGCTCTATACTGTTAGATAAGATTGCACCTATGTTAACAAAGAAGTTATTGAAATGATTAGCAATTTCTTCGTTGTCTAATGTTACTCAATCGTTATCAACAATGAATTCATTTGAATATTTTGCTTCCGACTTTCTTTTGCCAATTATAGTGTTAAGAATTGTCCACGTTTCACTAGTGTTGGCCTTACACTAGTGTTGGCCTTACACTTTTTCAATACGCAAGATTTTTGTGAACTTGTTTTTGTAGTTTTTATAACGACTTTCTGTTAACAATGGCCTTCTTTTTAGAAATGCTAAGTACAAGTTATGTTTTTTAATGCAAGTATTTTTTAGGCCTCTTGATAACCAAGGTTTTTCCTTCCGGTTAGTGTTGTCTGGATACATTCTTATTTTGACAGGACAAGCATTGTTGTAGGTGTTACTTAGTATTTGCATAAATTGCAAGTATGCTAAATTGGGATTACATTCATTCAGTACAATTTCCCAGTTTGTATGGCTTAAGTCTTGTTCAAGTTTGCTTAAGACTTCATCGTCGAATGTTCTGTTATACGTCACTTTTTGATTATTATTATTTGTCACGTAAGTACTATTATCACACAGAACTAAAATTGGCATATGATCCGTAGCATCGCTTAAAACAATGCCGCACATTTTGTTTCTGCATAGCTCAGAACAATTTTTTTTTTATCTATTATAGTTGCAGTCGTGCCTGTCATTCTTGTTCGCCTGGTGATCAAGGGATACAATCCAGAACTGAACATTTGATCAACGAAATGTTTCGACTCAGTTTGTTCTTCACAGTGTAATAGATCTATATTAAAATCACCACATATGTACACCACTTTACTGGTAAGATTTCCTAGCATATATATGAAATTTTTTCTTTAAATCTGGTAATGCTAGTATTCGGTGCTCTATATATACAGCCGACATTGATTTTTGAATGTTTACTTCAATAAAAATACTTTCGAAACATTCATCAATCGTATATGATATGCTCCGCAGGCATATATTAGGAGATTGACAATTTCTAAGTAGAGATTCGCATACAAATATGGCAACACCACCGCCTATTTTGTTGTTTCTGGAGTTGCAGTACAATTTGTAATCTAAAAATGCGTCATCAAAATTAGTTACTTCATTTCCATCCCAATTGTTTTCTTTATACCAAGTTTCCGAAACTGCAATAATATGGAACTTATTCTCTAGTTCTCTGAGAGTGTCCTTAATCTTATTTAAGTTGGCTTTTAGACTCCGGGCATTGCAGTGTATAACACTCAGACTGTTTGCCCGATCAGTACCGTTAAAGTTTGTTGAAAATTTTGCAGGGGTGAAATATCTGCACTGTGTAGGCAAGTCATTGTACAGCAAACATTCAGTGTCTATTTCGTGTTCGTAACCGAGTTCAGTATGTACAGGCATTATGAGTGTTCGTCCTTTAATGATTGTGCATTTACGTGCCTTTAATCACGATCGCTTACCACCAACTTGTCAAACGACCGGTAAGCGATCTTTCCTTCTTCGCGTGCTTTCATCATTTTTGGGAGAAGTTCTTTGCGTCTCGCCATAATTCTCTGCGAGAAGTCTTCGTTCACATATATTCCATGAGGTCGTCTTTTCTTGGCCGCCGCAAGCACGAGCTCGCGGTCTTTGTACTGGGCGAATTTGACCACGATGGTCCGGGCTTTCGATCCGGTGCGGCCCGTTCGGTGTGCCCGCTCGATCGTCATGGCGCGTACTTGAGTTTCCGGAAGTTCCAGCGATGTCGTCATTTCTCGGCGCACGTTTTTTCCCGCCTGCTCCCAGGTTTCATTTTCTGCGTCCGGAATGCCGTCGAAACGCAGATTGCACCGTCGGGACTGGTTTTCCTGGTAGTCGACGGTGCGTTCAACTTTGGCGATGGTGTCTTCACAGTCGCGCAGTTTTCTTGCCAGGTCGTGTTATGCCTTGGTGCAATGTTGGCGCATAGTTCTGGCGTAGGCGTCCGTGGTTGAACAAGTTCTGCCAGATAAGACGGCGGCAAACCATTGATGCATTTAAGTCATTACCAACATTTTGAAAACGATTTGGCTCTCAACTGGCAGCCAATGCAGCTCCTTCAACACTGGTGTGATGTGGTCGTGTTTATTGGTGCGTGTTATTAGCCTGGCTTTATTGTTCTGGACTCACTGTAACCGAGCTGTCTGTGATAACGGTACGCTATGTAAAATTGAGTTGCAGTAGTCCAGGCGAGAGGTGACGAGACCATTAACTGCACTTTTTAGTGCCGGTAATGAAAGGCTAGAAACAGTATATATATATATATATATATATATATATATATATATATATATATATATATATATATATATATATATATATATATATATATATATATATATATATACATAGCGCAGTATCCAATCCTCAGGATTGTTCAAAGGGCTTTACTCAGTGGCAGACCTGTTCAATCGAACACCATGTCAGCTTTTCTGTCTGGGAAGCATTCAGCCATGCGGCAATTAATTCTTGAAGACTACTCGTTCGGATATATTCACCAGCTACTCATTCATACAGCTGAATGACCTGGAATAACGTAGGATGAAACATTTGCCCAAGGCTTTTCACGGCTGCACAAGAGTCAAATCCAGGTCCTCTTAGTCGATAGTCCGATGCTTTACCCCTTGAGCCGAATCTCTCTTCACTGTTTCCTCGTCAATACGGCCACCTCGAAATTGCGATCATCTTGGACATCCAAAATATAGTTTTATAACAGTAAAACAGTCCCACTATTAAACTCCCACTAATTAGTCACTCTACTCAGGTTACTTTTTTCCCAGTGCCACTCGTGACTTTACCAAAGATTGTATTGTATTCGGATGAGAATATCACCTTCCAATTTCCATGACCAGTTACAGTCAAGAGCAGTCACTTGTGGTTGAATGTCGAGTTATTAAGTCATCCAATGCTTCCGTCATAACATTTAGTTAAATATACAAAATAACTCTCAATATCGTTTCATATCGTTATTTCTTTTCTTTGTCCCTGTATGTCTTTCTATCCCTCCGCGACGCTGTGGGTCACTTGTTAAATGATTTGTGGGAAGAGAGTATTGTGACGCAATGGGTGAACCAAATGTGACGGGTCTCAGCAAAGAGGATATTCACCAGGAGGAATTTAGCAAGAAGCATTCTGGCAATCCAAACATCAATTCATCTATAAATCTTACATCGACTCTCTCTCTTGTTTTCCCGCTTTCCTCTCTGTGTCTCTTTTCCCTCCTCCTCCTCCTCCTCTGTCTCTCTCTCCCTCGCCCATCCACCCACTCACTCAGTCCCTCATTCTATCATTCACTCACTCACTCACTCACTCACAATAACAAGAACCAAGATGAAAACGTCCATACTAATTAAACTCAATACTTGCCAACTACACATAAGATTGTACTAAATCCCGTTTTACTTCGTAATCATATGAGCTACGGAAACGTGATTTATCCGGTTACGTCGTGAAAATAGATTTCAAATTAATACCTAAATACTTAACTGGCCCACGAAACATTATTGACCATTCTTTATTGCTTACTTAGTTGATCATGTCCATCCATGCCCACTGACACATAGGATTCTGTCTGCAGCCTGTTTCTCAGCCTGACTCCGGTTGCAATATAGTTGTGAAAGTCCCTTTTTACAGTATTCCTCCATATTTTCTGAGTCGTCCATGTGTTCGTTACTCTCAGGTGTCCACCTAAGTGTTGCTGTTGAGATGTCATCATCTTGCTTTCTGTCTTAAGACATGACCAATCGATCTCAGTTGTCTAGTGCTGAGTATGTTGCTTATATGGTGTTGTCTCGTAATCCTGGTATTATATATGGCCTGAAGAGAATAATTAATGTCGTAAGTATGTTGTGAGCTTTGATGTAGCCTTGAATATACTGTCTTCGTGATAGTTCATTATTATTTCCTTCACTTGTAACGTCATACAAATGTGTGAATTGCAATCGTTCAACTTTCAGCTAACGTCTTTGAAGATGGCGTCGTAAGCATCATAAATGTTCTGGAAGAATAATGTCAAAATACATGCGCAAGTTTGGGAGTAACACATTGAAAACATGATTAGAATTAAATGAGATCACTTGCGTGTTATGTTGCCTCGAATGAACTATCCAACTCAATCTCTAGTTGCAATACTTGCAGAATGACACTGCTTGGGAACTTCACATCGAATATAGAAACTGAGAAATGTTTTAGTTGGGCCATTGTTAATTCGCCGCGTTAACTGTAAATTGACAATTTGATAACACACAAATTAAGACAATAAGATGGGACAGGAATGAGCATGGAAAGTTGGTTGCCCAATGACCATTAATATGGAGAGACAAATATGTGAAATTCGACTTTGACCAAAGGAAGAAGGAAACTCTTACTTTTGAAAATTTACGAAAGGAGTTTGTGGCGTTTGACATAGCACATACCATGTTGTGTGTATGTCACTGTATTGTGACTTATGTTTGCTGCCATGTTATGGCTTTCTTGCGCTACAGTTTCCAGTATGGGTAACTGTAAACAAGACGTGTAGTAATATTTTACAAGGGGATAATAATGTGTACTTAGCATTTCGCGTTAAATATACAACATTGACGTACGCCGTTGTACCGTTAATAATGAAACGTTCTTAAATAAATATTCTGGTTTATATGTCAATGGCAGCCAACAAAAGATATTTAATATTTTCCAAAATGGGATATTATGAAAATACATAATATATTGCATGTACGGAATAATCTGAATAAGTGATGTTTGTTATAAGAAAATATAACGCATCAGTTAAGTCACATGTATATAGTGATTAAACATGTACTGAATGTTTTGTGTGGTGGAAACTACATAATCTCACAACAAGATTGTTGCTACGATGTCAATGACTCGGTTGGGCGGTGTGTCTAGGCCGTTGCATCTGCCACCGCTGAAACCTCCATTGTATCATTGTATATTTTATACGTTTCCACACACACACACACACACACACACACACACACACACACACACACACGCACGCACGCACGCACACACACACACACACACAAACACACACACACACACAAACAAACAAACAAATAAACAAACACACACACACACACACACACACACACACACACACACACACACACACACACACACACACACACACACGAACAAGAAGGCGGGAACTATTATGCAGATATGTTATTAATTTCAAGTTGTTTGCGTTTTGCAGTATTCTTTACTCTGAATACGCTTATGGACAAAGAGACGGGGCCCAGTTGTCTATCGTCTTTTTAAGTATCGCTCAAGACGTGTCAGAAACGAGAATCACTCGCGTGCCCTATTCGTAACCATTCGCCACCAGGCAGTTCGCTCTACACCCGCTGGTGTCACCACCAGTCCTCCCACCACGGCTTACAGTCGACCAGACAGTCGACAAGTTCGAGATGACACTTCTGGCGACAACGAGTGATGTCGTCGGCGACAAAATCGCATTCCTTCCGACACGAATATCCATAAACAATGTCGCAAGTTTCCCTGCATTTCGATAACTTCTTGTTGGCGTCATCATCACCATGGCAACGCAGTACCGTGGCAACAAGCAGCAACGACGCGGATACCTGAAATGTGGCGATAAAATCTTTAGATACCATTGTCGTAGGGTCTTAGGGAAACTGCGAATGTTTTTTGGTCTGGCACTTCTGATGGACTGAAGAATGATAATGTAACAACGTGTGAATTAATACGTTGTATTTTCTTTAGACGTTGAAATTCTCAAATATTATTATTATTAATCATACAATACAACTCAACCAAATGCTTATATCGTTATGCATGTTCATCTCAATAGAATAATAATACAAATGTGTGGCTCTTTCGTAATAGTAGTTCCTTTCTTCAAAACATTGACAACATCATACATAAACATACGTATATATGTGTAAGGGGCAAACAGGAAGGCGTTGACCTTTTATGTAAGTTCGTAGTTTCTGAATTGGTTGTCTTGTGATACAGTTTAACAACTGGAATGGCTGAAATACTTACGATGAATTTCATGTTGAAATAGGGACCGCTGTTGCCTTTGTATACTGATTGTGTTTAGTCCGTCCTGCAAAACGTTGACACATCACAATATGTTTGCGGGGTATCTGTGAACAATGAAATATATATGGTCATCGCATACAGTCTACGTACACTATAGTTTACTAAAATGTATAGATATGATATATGCAACCATGACATATGCATATACATGTACGTACCCCGACGTGCCAGCAAAGCAAGTAGAATTCCTTCGAACCTTCATATATGAGTGCCTTGTATGTTCGTGCCAATCCTGCGAAGTAAAACACTCGAAGCGAGTCGCGCAGTCGTTATACAGTCTCAAGTGTTTGTTAGTTAACACAGATCAGATTAGCATAACCGCCGGTTACAATAGTGGTGATTGGAGATGTCGAAGTCCAAAGGTTACATAAACATTCAGCTATCACCATGATGTAATGCACGTCGAAAATGGCAATAAAGCTTTATTATTAAAATATTGTGTTATGTGGATACTGGGTGTGGTAATCCGGTGTGGGCTTGCGTGTTTGCGGACGCGCGCGTGTGTGTGTTATGCATGTGTGAGAATGTGTGAGGCACATAACAACATAAATGTGATCAAAACACAGTGTTTATTTGATTGTATAACCTAGTTTTACCGGTACCTGTGATGTTCGCTTACTCGTTCAAGCCACCAGATAAATACATACTACAGCGGCCGATGCATTTAACAAATTCTAAACGATAGCCAACGTGGGATTGCCTTAAATATTCGAACATTTCTCCGAGGAAACATTTGCACTTTCTAACCCACTCCTCCCGGCAAGAGGCGCACATTTGTTCTTGCGGGACACAGGATCAGCGTCAGCGTCACCATGGCAACACAGTGCCGTTGAAATAAGCACCATCAGCACTAATACTGATATAGGAACAATAATTACGTTATATGTGTGTTCAATGTTTTGACATCCATAAAAAGCATTGTACCAGTTTGAAATGTAGCATTGTTTCAGCAAGGTAGTTCACTACAGTTAATAAGAAAATGTCTTTGGTCAGTATGTGTAAATGTTTTTGTTTACACGTTCAAGCAATTATTCAATAATGTGTTTCACGGGTCGTTTCGCTTACGTACATTTGACCCTAAAATGCTGAAATAAACGTTTCAAAATAAAGTCGATGTGTGTGGTTATGGTGATGTGTGTGATGATTATATGTGTGATGATGACGTGTGTGTTAATAGCGATGTGTTATGATGATGTGCGTGCTGATTATGTGTGTGATTATGTGTGTATGGTGTATGTGATGCTTGCTGCCGTCTGAGTACATTATGAATCCACTTACTCTCAGGCGTCTGTGGATGTCGAAGTATGTGTTATGTTAATTTCCTTCGTTGGTGTATATTTCGGAACAAACAAACTATTAGAGCAAGAAGTCACGTCTTAATTGTTTATGGACAGACTTGTGGTGTTATTTCTAGCTTTTCAGTAAATCCTGGCAAATGTATTATGCGATGAAAAAGTAAGCATCGTGTCTGTTTTACAATATCGACTTAAGTTTTAGTTGTTACACACCTAAACCTAAACGCACACGCACGCACACACACACATACGAACACATGCACAGTCTCTCACACACAGATATACACACACACATACATACATACATACATACATACATACATACATACATACATACATACATACATACATACATACATACATACACATACATACATACACATACATACATACACATACATGCACACCACACACACGCACACGCACGCGCACGCGCACGCGCACGCGCACGCACGCGCGCACGCACGCACGCACACAGACACGCACACACACACACACACACACACACACACACACACACACACACACACACACACACACACACACACACACACACACATACAGAAATAGTGAAGGTGATACTAAGAACGAATTGTTGAAAGTCGCCCACAACGCCAGAAAGAGGAACATTATGTAGTTCAACAAAAATAGCAATAACAGCAAGGGTGTCATTATTTATGTAAATAATAAATAGAAAGATGACGATACAGTCGGAAACAAACCAGGACGTACAACATTAATAAGGTTTGTTATGACAAATTTATTAAATGGCTACGTCATATCAGTGCTTACTGCAAGATATATTAAATGTACACCATTATAATATATGCTACGTCTACAATACAATACAATACAATACAATACAATACAATACAATACAATACAATACAATACAATACAATACAATACAATACAATACAATACAATACAATACAATACAATACAATACAATACAATACAATACAATACAATACAATACAATACAATACAATACAATACAATACAATACAATACAAAACAATACAATACAATACAATACAACAACCTTGAATAGTCCCCCAAAGAGGACATTCATTTGATAGATATTCACATATTCACATGGTGGTTATTCTATATGTTGTTCTTGTTGTTGCAACTAATGTCGCTGCTGCTGACTAATGATGATCACCATCCTATTCGTCATATGACGCTATATGTACAAGTGGTAGCACATCAAATAATTAATGCAATGTTCTTAACGCTGCGAGCTGTCTAAGGACGTGACGTCCTGCGTCTGTGATGTCTCGTCGTCCCTCTCAGACTCTATCGTGCGTCGGCCGCGGGTGCCGGTTGATGTCGGACCAACTCTCGCCACCGCTTGCCTCGATACACCGGCTCACAGTCGGCGACACAGTTACTGAGTTCACGGCGACACGCCTCCTGACACTGCGTGATTTGTTCCGGAACCTCAACCAGGAACACCCCGCATTCTCTGCTGCACGCACGGCCGTAAATCTCCTCACATCTGGCCACGCATATCGCTGGTTCTACATCATTGTTGCCATGACAACGCAGCCCCATGGCAACAAGCAGCACCGACTCTACTATCTGTGAAACGAAGCATACTCATTACTATAATTTAGAAGGACGAATTTTGGGGTGGGGGGAGCCATTCTATTACAGAAGTGGCCTGGTGTGGTCGGTTCCCCCACCTTTGCTGTCAATCTATGTGTTTGTTATAACGGTGATGACATTGTGTACTAGGGTATTGGAATTATTTTGTGCTAGTTATACATAAAGAGTTGGCTTACTTTTAAGCTCGCATACAAACATATATCTGACTTGTGTTTTCAGCAAACTAGCCACGTCTCTGTGTCACAAATTTAGATGGTAGCGTTGTCCCGCATAAAAACACCTTTTGAATGAAACTCAAAAGGCATTTATGTGGGCAACAAAACCAGAGCTTATATTCGGGTGTATACGGTAAACAAATTAGGACGCCTGTAAGCTCAGTGTCCAGCCTCTCTTTCGACAGTTCTCCAGTTTGAAAGGGTAAATATTGATTTGCTCTCGATTGTTGTTAAACAATTATGTTACGAGGTTCCGTTTATTGCGACATTTATCATTCTGTTGTTCAGTACTATGTCGTTGCAAATTTCCCACCCTCCTACCCCATCGTCACCTGGGTATTTCAAACTGGTGTTGATATATGCTGTGTTTCGTTTCATTTGTACATATTTGCAAATACACTATACATAGTCTATATTATATTGTTACCAAGTGTCTATAACGTTATTATCTTGTATTTTTGACATTACAATCACACTGTCTTGTATATTACATCTTACATTGTCGATTTATGATATATACTTGTCTAATATGCGTGTACTTTCAAGGGGTTTTAGGGCGAGGACATGTGCTCATGTTCCTAACGCTTTCCCCTTGGTCATAACCTATAACATGCATACTTTGTTTGAATAATTGATATGGTGGGTTTCCAACACCTGCGTGTGGTCGGTTCCCCCACCTTTGCTGTCAATCTATGTGTTTGTTTGTTATAACGGTGATGACATTGTGTACTAGGGTATTGGAATTATTTTGTGCTAGTTACACATAAAGAGTTGGCTTACTTTTAAGCTCGCATACAAACATATATCTGACTTGTGTTTTCAGCAAACTGGCCACGTCTCTGTGTCACAAATTTAGATGGTAGCGTTGTCCCGCATAAATATATTTGTGATACGTAATTACGAGTCAATATCTGGTAAATCATATTAATTGAGTAATTTGTGTGTATATGTGTTGTGGTTGGCAGAAATGGTTGGTAGAACGAGTTGATTGGTAGAAATACTTCATTGGTTGAAATATTTTGTTGGAAGAAACATTTGATTATTAGCAAGGCTTGGTGATTAGAAAGATATGGTTAGTGAAATGATTTAGTTAAATGCATATATGTGGTAGCATGTCATCGTTATCCATATACGTTATATATTATGTTAACAATACAAATGTTCATTGCAAGGCTAAACTAAACGAAGGGATACTCGTAGTCTAGGTCCTTGACTTGTGCATAGCTTTACATAAATAATTCATTATTAATTCTTCGGACCCATTCTAACAACAGTGTGGAGAGGTGTACTTACGAGGACTTTCATGTTGAAACAGGGACTGCTTTATATGCGTGCGTCAGACGAATTACTGGACGATCCAACAGACGGCACACAGCCTGACAGAAACAGTAAGAAAGGAAACTAAATGTTTGTACGCAAGTATGTATGTATGTATGTATGTATGTATGTACGTATGTATGTATGTATGTATGTATGTATGTATGTATGTATGTACATATGTGTGTATGTGTATATATATGCATGTGTGCATGATGGTATGTATGTACTGTATGTATGTATGTATGTATGTATGTATGTATGTATGTTGTATGTATATGTGAATGTATGTATATATGATGTATGTATGGATATATGAGCATATATGAATGTGAGTGTGTGTTACATGTATTTATATAATATAGACAAAGACGCATAAGATATACTTACTGTCTTGTAGCGTTGGTAAACAAGATTATGCGCAGGTAAATTACAGTGACTATATATTAGGTGGCAACCAGCGACCTTTAAATGGTGTTAAGAGGTAAATACCCTACACGTGTTGAATGACACGTGTTATATGATACGTGTTGTATGACACGTGTTGATTTTATTGTAGACTTTACGACTGGATATCAAACATCCGTTGCCGTAGTGTGCCATGTTCACCATGTATTCAACATGTGTTTTAATATTTAATAAACAATTCTGTTAACAAACAGTTGCGACATTATTCAGATGCTGTCTTCTATATTTTAAGAGTGTTTGTCTGAGTGTATGTGGGTCCACATTTCCGTCAGCTTAGCATGTATCCATCTGAAATGTTGCACATTATCATCTACCAGACTCATTGGAATGGTTCGTAGATTTAGGTATTTTTCTAAATTGATCCGAGGGTTTGGAGAATCATCGTAAATGTAATTATGCCACCGACAACTCGCGAGCGTGAGCAAGCGTGCGTGGTCCCGCCGTTTCCTCCTATGTTCTAGTACACATCGCTCTGCTCCTAGTAGTCTCGCTTAACCGACTGCCGGTCGGCTGCGGAACTACGCCGAGAAGACAATCTGGCCCCATTAACGGCTTTTGTTTGGTATCCGCGTGATCTATACAATGCTGCCCCCTCACGGACACTGCCGTAATATATATTTTTTATAAACAACTGCAAATTTGTATTTCTATTTATTTTATGTTAATATAAGTTTAATTCTGAATAGTTTTTATAATACACAATTATTTGATAAAAAGGCATCCTTATTTAACTGGTATGCAATCCGTGTGGGGCTAGACAATGCTGCCACCTCACGGATACTGGTTAAACCTGCCGTAATTCTTATTTTATAAACAACTGTAAATTTGAATTTTTACTTACTTTTGTGTTAGTATAAGTTCAATGTTGAATACTTTTCATGTGATATTATTATCTTGTAAAAGTATATCGTTATTTTAATTTTAATTTCATAGTAGGCCTGAGAGCCAATCAGCGTCTTTACCCTAATCTGGGGTAAGGCTACGCGGATGTAGAAACTTAAGCCCATATACTGTCCCAGGCGGAGTTGAGGGGCTTAAAAGTGCTGCCACCTCACGGAGTCTGGGTAACCGAGGCTATGCTCTTAGCAGCGGGAGTCTAATGTTTTGCGTGAATTGGTCGCTCCAAGCTTTTCGGAAATCTTCTTTGTATGCTATTTTAATTAAGCTTTCGCTTGGCATACGACATACGACTTGTCCAAACTATTGGAGTATTTTATGGATGATGACATCTGATATAGATTCAGAGGTAAACTTCTCTTCTCTGACCGGGATCTTCTGTTTAGGTAATACCATTAATATCCCCAGGCAACACATTTCTAAAACCCTGAAGGGCCTGTATGTCCTGGGATTGTAGCGCCCACGTTTCTGCACCATTGATTGTTATAGACAGTATGATGACTCGATACAATCTGGTTTTAATTCTCATTGAGATGCCTCTTTTTGAGAATATGTTGTCTCTGTGTATACCTTATTCTTCTGGCAAAGTATGTCTCTGTAGCTGGTAATATATATATATATATATATATATATATATATATATATATATATATATATATATATATATATATATATATATATATATATATATATATATATATATTACACACGAAACAGGCAATGCAGTATGACGTAAGGTACGCAAATATCGAAACGGTAAGAGGTTATTTTTAATGTTGTCAATCCAGCTGGTTAGCGTCGGTCGAATAGAAATAAAACTTTCCACAGGATTATAACAACGAAAGCTTATATATAATTGCTGAATAGAGATGTTTTACATAAATATATGTCACCATGGAGGCGAGGAGATTCCAGCTTCGAATTCTCTTGCAGCCGATTCGAACCTGGGTGAATTATTTCACTCTACATCCCCCCAATTCACTCCAGTACCATGTGATAGATACAACAGTGGATATTTGTGTACGAATAGTACTCTCGCATTAAATACAATGTGACTGAATAGCATTCGAACAAACCAATAGTGTTCTTGTTTTATCGCTCTGCATACGTTATGCAATATGTTTCGATGTGTGCGTTTGCCTGTATGTGTATATGTATGCGTGTGCGCGCGTGCGCGCGTGCGCGCGTGCGTGCGTGCGGGTGTGTTATTGTGACAATGTTTCAACTGCGACTAGTGGCCATAAATACCAAAGATGGCCGTTGTAATAGGAGTGACCGATATGTTACATACTATTGCAACACAGCACGATTATTACAGAATTTATCAGTTTACATATCCGGTAATATATAATATGAACATATATCATTTAGCGCTGAAACAATTCGGGCCTAGGCCTCATTCATGGTATAAATAGTAATCGGTCCGTTTGACAGTAAGAACCTACTTATATACTAATACATTATCCAACAAAAAAGTGTTTTAAATATCCGTGTCACTGTAATTGTAGACAAACGCTATTCGGCAGAGTGTTATAATAAAACATTGAAGTGATTTTCTGGGAATGTTTTGCATTAGATAATAAACATCGCGGCAACACAGCAAGATTAACGTGTGAACTAAATGGTCTGAAATATACAAACTGTCTTATACTTTTACTTATGCTAGGTCGTTGATATCTGAACTGTTTGGGTTGCCCTGCCTCCGTCCGTGTCACCACCAGTCTCTCCACCACGGCTTGCACTCGGCGACACAATAATCGAGTTCCATGAGACACTTCTTGCGACACTGTGTCAAGTCGTCCGGAATCTCGATGAGGACAAACTCGCATTCTCTCTTACACGCAGCGCCATAAATCGCGTCACAATTGTTCCTGCAGGTAATTTCTTTGGAGTCATCGATACTGTCGCCATGGCAACGCGGTGTCATGACAACTAGCAGCACCGACGCAAATATCTGAAAAATAAACAGTGTTTATGTGGTTTTTTTTTTTATGTGAACGACCATCATTTTGTTTCCAGTAAGTGCCATTATAACTAGATAGCGTTCACTGTTGTTTGATTGATACGCTACACATTTCACGTTGACGCAGTATCGACGTGATTGTTCGACAGTCGTAGGTTCGTCCAGGTAAGACATGAACCAGTTAATTATATTTACTATCATTACGTAAATTGTAGCAATGCACAGTAAATACACATGCCCAAGATTCGACACGGCAGCTCAGTATTCAAACCCGAGTTCTCTTAATTGAGAGTCCGAAGCTCTACTCACTGCGCCACTGCGCTTTTACAATGTATGTGCAGACGGAGCTTGACTCAGCCATGTGGAACCGTACAGATGTAGGTCACACGCTTTGACAGTGATTACTTTAATAAAGGACGTCACCTCGATTCGACAAAGGAGACCGACAAGAATAGAAGTATTGAAATAGAGGACACATCGAAAGGACGTGGGCTGGAAGAAATTGTTCGACACCTAGTAGGAAAGACGAGACGTTAATCAAAAATCCTCATAATTCAACAACGATTTATTATTCAATACAGGCTGTAAATGTTGATGTACTTACAACGATTTTCATGTTGAATCAGACCTTGTTTGGCCAGTAGCATTCCTAATTGTCGCTACAGAATATAGGAAGTCTGAAATTAAAGTCAGAGAGAAATAAGGGCAATAATTAGGACCAATACAATCTAAACATTCCTGACTACAAAAATAATATTACGCCAATTTTGAAATCGGAAAATATTTCCTAAGTGGAAGATTCAAGATTTATCTTTGACACTTCCCCGATGCTTGCTATTTGGCCAATAAGTGCCAATAGATTGTTTGACTATCACCCTGCTGTGACGCGTCGAATGTTTGAATTTAACATATATATTAAGATACAACCTCATAATTAATATCATACATTGGCATCTAGTAGAAAATTACGACATCAGCTAAGTTAATATCACAAAACAAATGGTTATTCGAAACAGAAGAGTTATTTCGTTTCGCCTATGTGAACATTAATTATTGAAGGTTTTGTGTGTTAATTAAATGTGACGGCCGACTGTTTGTGAAGGTTGCCTTAAGAAAATGTCTGTCCAAACGGCTTTCTAGAAATGAGGCTTTGGCTTTGTTTATTTACATCGTTAATAATACGATGTGTTACTACTTAACGTTACTATACTAGAAGCCTTATAAAGAGGTTATCTAGATGAAGACGATGGAGAGACGAACTGGACGAGTACAGGAAGCATACCATCTGGCAGAGGAGAATACAAGACCGGCAGATGTGGAAACATCATGCCGAGGCCTTCGCCCAACTAAAGCTGCACAACGATGATGTTGATGAAAATGAGTATTTAACTTAGTATCGAATGTATCTGTGTAATGATTTCATACCGTATGCTATCGTGACGAGATCGGCAGACGCGGGAGAAAATACTGGGAACAGCTACTTGAAGTCTGAAGGGTATACTGTGTCGGAATTCAAATATATATATATATATTATATATATATATATATATATATATATATATATATATATATATATATATATGGTATGGTATGGTATATGAAACTTCCTCTATGGTATATGTATTATATATATATATATATTATATAATATATATATATATATATATATATATATATATATATATATAATCCAGGGTAGTATCTTGTTATAAAATATGACAAAAGTCTTCAGAAAATGGACGTTAGTGTACAAAACTGTTGAAAACACAACGGGCATTCACATAGACTTACCGTGTCGCATCAGCGCACTGAATGAGCTCTCCACCAGTGATCCAAGCCGTTACTTCGTAGGTGAGTGCCCTTGTAAACACACTTGGTGGCAAACATCGCTGAGTACTTCTGACGAGCACCAAACACTCGACGTATGCGCTACAGACTGAACTGAACAAAGTCTATTCGACAGGACTGCCGATGACATTCGTGGCGTTGGACATGTAAATAGTTTAACAACACCCTTACGATGTTCATTAAATATGTGTTATTGTGTGCGTGCGTGCGTGCGTGCGTGTGCATGTGATCAATTGTGTTGTATAGATCAACCATTGGCTGTTATAAATAGATCATAAGATTGCCTAAATCATATGCCATTTTCGCCCTTACGACCGCGAGTATCGGAAACAGAAAGTAGAACAAAAGTATATATCATAAGGTATCGTATGCGATTACTTTAAAATTCAAAAACCAAATCTAATAGCGGCCGGACGGATTCATGTGTAGTTTGAGGTTGTTTCTCAATAGTGTACAATTTAAACAACAAATAGTATGTTCCTAATTTGAAAACTAGGGTTAAGTGCGTCCTAATGTAACAGTGTCAAAAGACAAGTGGACAACGATTTCAATGGACTTAGTCTGGTATGTAGAGTTTTGACCTTCTTAACTAGATGAGCATTTTAACTTAAATGGTTTCGGGCGTTATATAAATTCTGGTATATTTTATTATTATTTATGGGTGTTCAACATTAGTGGATGCATATCTACATGTCAAGCTGACTTGTGTACATTATAAAGACTTGGGACTTTTATGCTGCAATAACTGATGTGCATAGTTATCATTTCGTGCAATAAGCAGGCAAACAGGAATGTTACGTTCAATACATACTCGAATAATTGTTAATAAACATAAAACATTATTCGTATTTTATTTTCCCGACATTAATGTATTCGGTCAAAACATTTACGTCAAGTTGTGAACGAATGAGATTTTCAGTTTAATATTCTAGTCAATCAATTATATCTTAGCCATTACGAAAACAATAGCTGTATAGGTGTTTTCACTTCGCTATACAAAAGACAACACAATTTAAGCAATGCTCCTTATGTGATATATACGTGCAATAATCTATAATAGTGTATGTGTTCCATGATAACTACAGGCCAACATGAGTGCTATTTGCTAATCCATTCCACTATAAATTCCATATCTGCAGCGGTGTAAGTGTTGTAAGTTAGGTAATGTCAGTTGGGTCCACAATTTTGGATTAAGTAACAGAAAAAAGCGGGTATTCAGAATGCACTAAGTGTGTCGTTTCGTCGAAGTCGTCGTTCGCCGTATCGAGTTTCCAAAGTTCAGAATATCTCCATCGCGGAGACGCATTCATCCTCGCATATTTCGAACTGTTGTCGACACAGTTTCCGACAGTAAAATCTGACGTCGTTGGGCTGTGGGTAGAGGATGTTGCATTTCTTGCTGCATCTGTACATGTATGTCACTTTGCATTTATGCAGGCAGCCCTCAGCCTCGTCAGGAGTAATGGCTAGACAATGTGTTGTCATGACAACAAAGAGCAGCGCCCCAACGGTCTGGAATTTATATTTATGGTTATATTAGTATAAGACAAAAATGATATGATACAAATGTGATAAATAGTTGTGCGAGGAGGTGAGAGGGAAGGAAGGAACATGAGGATATATTATATATATATATATATATATATATATATATATATATATATATATATATTAATATATTATATATATATATATATATATATATATATATATATGTATATATATATATATATATATATATATATATATATATTAATATATATATATATATATTTATATATATATCCTCATATATATATATATATATATATATATATATAATTTTTTTATTTTGGTATTGATATTATAGATAATATATTATATATATATATATATAGAGAGAGAGAGAGAGAGAGAGAGAGAGAGAGAAGAGAGAGAGAGAGAGAAGAGAGAGGGGGGGCAGGAGAAAGAGAGAGAAATAGACAAAGATAAAGCGACAAAGACATAGCCAGAGACAGAGTGTGAGACATGGGCGAAGGTATAGACATATATAATATTCAATCACAAACTTACAAAGGTGTTCATTTCGACGGTATGCTTATTGCCTTGAAATTTCGTTGGACCAGCTTCGTTCCAGTCAACTCTGCAAAATGGAAATCCGTGTTTATTTAACTTGTTTAACGGTTTACAATTTATGTAACCTTTAACAGTAACACTAATACCAACACTTAAATATATCGACATTCCTGTGTCCCTTTTCGTCAGGCACGTCCGTAGCAGCCAGACACTTGGGTCAAGGTCAAGTGTTCTGTATGGTAAATAATACATAACATTTACACTAAAATATTTTATACGCGAATTAGCAATCTCCACATGGCAAACAGGGAACAGTGTCAGTAGCTATGTGTAAGCTAGTCGAACGACGGTCTTTTGGTATTCAATACGTTTATTGAGAAAGAATACGCTCCCAGAGGGCGGCACGCTCTGTAATAGATATATAATATCGTACAATACATAAATATAATACAATTCCAAGTACGTA
>OZ024854.1:39272574-39337574 GCA_964017155.1 Oasisia sp. SBJ-2009
TGGATTATCCTCCGGTGAGCAAGCCGGCGGCACACGCATCGCACCTAGCGTGACATCTTTAAAAACGAAATCCCACTTGCTTAGCGGAGATTGGTCTATTGGCCATAGCAACGGCGATGAATTCCGTTGATTCGCCGTGGCCGTGTGATCAACATCAAGTGGCCGTGACTGTGGCGTGGTCAGGGGACTCGATGTTCCACATCGGTGAAAATCCGGCGACGCAGCCATGTTGCTGATGAAGTCTGCCACCCAATCCAAACTGGTGTCTGGACCGGACGCCGGCCACGTGTCCTCAGCGAAGTGGATGCGTCTGTTGTCTGCCGTGCCTCGCTCGCTGCTGCTGAACGACTGTGGAATAGAAGAACGAGTCTGATGTGGAATCGCCGACTTCCCGTCATCTCCGTGATGAGGTATTCGGGAAGAAAGGGCGCTGTGTTTCCCTTCGTCTTTTCCTCCTGCTCTCCGTCCGCTATCCCATATATCCCGGTCGGTCTTCGGCTGGTCGCCGCCCTGCTGCTTCCGGTCGTTGTATGTTGCCTGCCGGTCGTCGTGGTCTTGTATACGTTTGCGCTCGCGCGATTGGCACGGTGGCTCACGTCGCGACTGGCCAGCGCCGGTAATGCCCCGCCAAATGCCACCTGATGACCTTGAATGACATGACAAATCATCATTGTCGGTCAGCAAGCTTTCCGTCTTACAAATATGTCCTGTTTTACCAGTGACAAAGATGTTCTTTTGCCCGCTATATACGACGCTTTGCCGGAGACCTTCAACACTCTTAGCTCGAGAGATAGTCTTGGTTCTGTGTCTTTGCCTCATACTACTACAACTATCTGTTTGTGTTTCAACATTACTAATTAATCTTGGTATACAAGAATGCGCAGCCTTAACAGCGACATCTGACGCTCGCGTCCTGTGTCCCTGGCATTGTTGGTTTATATCAATGCCTTTATTTGTTATTTGTTCAACGTGTCTTCGGTCTTCAACAATCGTATTATGCCTTCGTCTATTACCGTCATTTGTGTCGTGTAGTGTGTAACCAACATCACCACGAGACTGTCTATTTGCCATTGGGTGTTGCTCTTTTCTTCCGGCAGTGCAATCGGGTTTTCGTCTTACTTCAGTGACGTCATGTTTCTGTCGGCTATCCCCGTTCGTGCGTGATTCCGTGCATGTGTTAGCACGCGTTTTTCCAACAGACAACGTATCTGGGCCGACGACAGCAATCCGAGAATGCGCGTACTGTTCAACGTCATAATGGCGTATTAATCTATTGGAGCTAACAACGCGCCAATCTTTGTTCGCGGTAACGACACTGGACGTACGCGCCATGTGAACGTTGTCTGCAGAACTGAGCTTTTCCTTGCCACCTTTCAAGTTGACTGGGCATTGCCCTCTCACACTTACTATCCTCCCCACGAGGTCCGTTCGCAAACCGGCCTCGCGTCCATCTCGAGACGTTACAGCGCGCGAGTCGGGTCGCTTTCTCGGTGTTTCGTATCTCTGCGGCAACACTGCCGAACGGTGTCGTCGCTGATTGCTTCGGGCGTCTTTCGCCGTTGCTTCCGACTTCCTCATCGGCTCTCGACCCAGTGACGCATAACGGTTTGTGACGCCACTTATAATGACCCTCGGTTCGTGGATACGATCGTAATCTTGGGCTGCTTTTGTGGTATCGCTAGGCAGCCAACCGGCGTAGTTCTTTGTGGATTCTGTGCCTGAGCTCGGCCGTTTGTTGCTCGTACCCGAAAGAGATATGTGTCTGTCTAGACCTGCACCGTTGTCTACACATGTCTCTCGTGGACCGGGGTTATCAGGTCGCCTTTCCATGCGCGATGTCGGTATACGCCGCCTTTTCTCCGTGAGTCGAGGCATTGATGGCACAGATCGTTGGGTCTCCGTATGGCGGAGAACGTTTTGCATAGACAGGTGTGCCCGCATTGGATGGACGTCTGAGGTGATAACCCGTTGTTCTTCTACAAAAGGCAAAACGTTTGGTACAGCCAGTTTTGTTTCCAAGCGACGTGGTTCTGGTGGTGTCTCTGTGCGACGTACCTCTGCCGATACTGTCCTTTTCGCATCTGTAGGACGGAGTTCATTTTCTACCGTCGAACGGAGGCGCCGAGCTTGTTTTCGCATCGTTTCTAGGTAATCACCTTCCACAGAAGACCGATGCCGCGAGCGTTCCTCACTGGGCCCAGATCTTGTGTTACGTGATCTACAGCGGCATGTGTCGTTGGTAGTGGCGCCTGTAGGGCGCATTTGGCCGAGAACTCTGTTGAAATCTAGCGACACCGATCTTCTGGGTGATCTGACGTCTGCCAAAATTTCCCTCACTGGAGAAACAACGCGACTCGTGTCGCTGTCATCCTTCGTCCGTTCCATCTCGCACGGCGACACCCATCCAGACTCAGGCAGGTCTTTTTCCTCGACAGTTCCTTCGGTTTCCCTCGGTGACTCCCATGCGCTGTACGTGAGGGTATCACCACTCGGGCGGCATGAGGTCTGTCGACGTGATGCCACGCTCACCACGGGAGAAACGTAGCTGACGAAAGCAGACGACAGGCCTCTCTCCCTAGAACGAAGCACCTCGCGTGGAACGGTGTGTCCGTCGCCGGCCCTCATCTTCTCGTGGGTGACTGTTGCGTCGGAAGCCGCACCGCGAGATGAGTCAACAGGCTTTTTGTGTTTCGGCACAAACGCGGACATCATACACGAAATACACGCGTCGGTGTCGGTGTCTGTGTCGCGCCCGTTTTGTGACGACAGGCCTCTCTCCCTAGAACGAAGTACCTCGCGTGGAGCGGTGTGTCCGTCGCCGGCCGCCATCTTCTCGTGGGTGTCTGTTGCGTCGGAAGCCGCACCGCGAGATGGGTCAACGGGCGTTCGGTTTTTCGGCACTAGCGCGGACGTCATACACGAAATGCACGCGTCAGTGTCAGTGTCTGTGTCGCGCTCGTTTTGTGACGACAGGTCTCTCTCCCTAGAACGAAGTACCTCGCGTGGAGCGGTGTGTCCGTCGCCGGCCGCCATCTTCTCGTGGGTGTCTGTTGCGTCGGACGCCCCGCCGCGAGATGAGTCAACGGGCGTTCGGTTTTTCGGCACTAGCGCGGACGCCATACACGAAATGCACGCGTCAGTGTCAGTGTCCGTGTCGCGCTCGTTTTGTGACCGACTGGTGGCGGTGCCCTCTGGCGAAATGTCGGTTGGCACTCTCGGTTGGCGACGTGCGTATTCATTGTGCCGATCGACGAAAGGAATGGGCGACTCCGTGTCTCCTTGGATGAAACTAACGCTACTGTCCGTATATTCCTCTCTGGTCAAATGGTCAGCAGTGTGTTCCTCTGGCGTAGTGTCTGAACCCGTTGCTTGCACCCGATAGTCGTTGTCAGTTTGGCTGTTTCTGACTAGCGTGGGAGTCTCCAAGTCATCATCGGTAAGACGTGTGTCGTCCAGATACGGAAAGTTTGCGTCTGTCGAGGTGTACGACCCATGCGATATATGACGATGGTCGTTCGATGGATATTTGTCTGACGAACAGTGATACCTCGTCGACGACGATTCGAGCATCACTGACGATGAATCGTGGCTCATTGGCGACGATTCGTGGCTCATTGGCGACGATTCATACCTCCTCGGTGACGATTTGCGCATCATCGGTGACGATATGCGCCTCATCGGTGACAATGTGTGCCTTATCGGTGACGAATTGCGCATCCACAGTGGCGATTTGCTCCTTATCTGTGACGATTCGCGCCTCATCGGTGATGATCTGTGCCTCGTCTGTGTCGATTGATGTCTTTTCGGTGAAGGTGACGTTTTAGGCCTTATCGGTGACGAGTTGTGCCTCCTAAGTGAAGATCTGTGCCTTCTCGATTTGTGCCTCCTCCGCGGCGATTCGCACTTTATCGGGAACGGTATGCGCGTTGTCGTCGTCGTTGTTGTCGTCTCCGCCGTCGACCACTCGTTGTCAGCGGTCGTCGATGACTCGTTATAAGACGTTTCGTTAACGTCATCAGTGAATGACGTCATGCGGTCGCGAGTCAAACTTGAGCCCTCGCCGTGAGAACCAACCCGTCCGAGCCACTGCACGATGTCCAGTTGCGACGACGCGTCGGTCACGTTTCTCCAGCCACATCCCGTGTGTGGTGACGTCATTTCCGCAACACTCTCGGGCGGAACGTCATTGCGACGCGAAGTCGGCCTCTTGACCGATTGCAACATCGCACCCGTGGCCAACAGACACTTCCTGTTGAAATCGTCCGTCGTCGGCAACCGCTTTCCCGGCGTGCGTCTCGCCCCCTCCAACGCCTTGGCCTCGTGGTCGTGTTGCTCTCGCAGCAGACTCTCGACAACGCGATCCTCTCGAGACGGAAGACTCGTATCGAAAGTAAGGCGACCAGAAACATGCTGCGATAAATCGTCCGTGTCTAGCGAGGCAGTCTCGGTGGCCGTGTCTACCACCATGGACGAGCCCGACTCGACTATCGGCGCACTGAAGACTCTCCGCAGGGGAGTTTCGGTGGCCGTGTCTACTATCGCCGTCAATCCCGTCTCGACCATCGGCGCGTTGATGACTCTATGAGAGGGGCGATGAGGTACGGTCGCTTCCTTCGGCGATATTGTCGCTTCCTTCAGCGACGTCGCCTGGCGTACCACGTCCGTCAGACTATGCCCTAGTCTGTCGGACCAGTTGACCGTAATGTTGCGTTTCGGCGATTCACGGCCGGTTTGACATACGAAAGTCACACGTCTCGGCCGTTCGTTGCTCTTCGGCCGTTCGTTTGTCTTCGGTTCGACCCAAGGCGACACCGCAGACGTTGATGCCGATTCGCAGCCGCGAACAAATCCGTAGCGCAGCAAGTCTGCCTCCGCCTGGCGGACCCTGGCGTCAACAACACTGGCGTTATGTTGGGTTTATGACCGGGACTATAGAAAATGCACTGTCGTTGGTGTGTGGGTGAATGGGTAGTGGGTTGGTGGGCAGGTGAGTGGGAGAGTGGGAGAGTGAGTGAGTGAGTGAGTGAGTGAGTGAGTGAGTGAGTGAGTGAGTGAGTGAGTGAGTGAGTGAGTGGATGAGCGGGTGGGTTGGTGGGTGATTGGGTGAGTTGGTGCGTTGGTGTGTGGGTAAGTGAATCAGTGTGTGAGTGTGTGAGTTGGTGAGTGGGTGGATGAGTGTGTTGGTAGGTGGGTGATTGGGTAGTGGGAGGGTGGGTGAGTGGGTTGGTTGGTGGGTGGGTGAGTTGGTTGATGGGAGGGTTGGTGGATGGGTGATTGAATTGTTGGGTGGGTGGGTGGGTTTGTGGGTGTGACATTTGGGTGAGTGGGTGGGTGATTGGTTGGTGGGTTGGTGAGTTGGCTGATGAGTGGATAATTGGGTTGTTGGATGGGTGGGTTTGTCGTTTGGTGGGTGGGTGAGTGAATGTTTTGGTGGGGTGAGTTGGTTGACAGGTAGGTTGGTGGGTGGCTGATTGGATTGTTGGGTGGGTGTGTTGGTGGTGGGTGAGTGGGTTTTTGGGTGTACGTGTTGCTGGGTGAGGAGGGTTAGTTGGTTGGTGGGTGAGTTGGTTGATGGGTGGGTTGGTGGGAGGGTCGGTGGTTGGGTTGTGTGGTGTGTGGGTGATGGTGTTGGAGGGCGGTTGAGAGGGTGGGTGTGTGAGGGGGTGGGTGAGTGGATGAGTAGTTTGTTGTGTTGGTGATTATGTGAATAAGTGGGTGAGTGAGTGGTTGAGTGGGTTGGTGAATGGGTTAGTGGATGTGTGCATAGGTGATTGGATTGGTGTGTGGGTGAGCATGTTAGTCAGTGGATGGGTTGGTGAGTAGGTGAGCAGGTTGGTGGGTGGGTGGGTGAGTGGGTGAGTGAACGAGCTAGCGAGTTAATTAATGTGTGACCGAGCGAAAGAATTAGCGATTCATTCATTTATTCGTTCATTCTTGCATTCGTGCATTCGTGCATTCGTGCATTCGTGCATTCGTGCATTCATTCATGCATTCATGTAGACATTCATTCTGTCTGCCCGCCCACCCGCCCGCTCGCGCACCTGCCTTTCTGCCTGTCAAACTCAAATGAGAGAGTGAGCAAGTGAGTTAATGTGTGAGTCTGCGAAAGTGTTAGCAAGTCATTCATTCATTCATTCATTCATTCATTCATTCATTCATTCATTCATCCATCCATCCATCCATCCATCCAGCCATCCAGCCATCCAGCCAGCCAGCCAGCCAGCCAGCCAGCCAGCCAGCCAGCCAGCCAGCCAGCCAGCCAGCCAGCCAACCAACCATTCATTCATTCATTCATTCATTCATTCATTCATTCATTCATTCATTCAGTCAAGCATTCCGTCGATCTGTCTGTCCGCCGGTCAGTCATTCAGGCATATGACAACCATAAAGATGGAGAGATAAAAGTACCTATCTTCCAGTTTGGCCAAAACGCTCTGTTTTGAATGCAACGTTTGTTCACTATCTTTCAGTTGGTACTGTAACAATATAGAGCTTACATCAGTGAATTCAAACGGATTCATACCTATATACCGGACACTTGATAAATATCATGGAAAATACAACTATTTAGTCACAGTTGTTAATCAAGCGATATCATTAATTGTTAATTTACCACGTGAATTTCCGTTTTGGCACTATTAACGTTTATTGTTTTGTTTTGTTTTGTGTCGTATCGCATCGCATCGCATCGCATCGCATCGCATCGCATCGCATCGCATCGCATCGCATCGCATCGCATCGCATCGCATCGCATCGCATCGCATCGCATCGCATCGCATCGCATCGCATCGCATCGCATCGCATCGCATCGTACGTACCGTATTGTATTTTAACAAGATAACATGAAAAACAAAACTACTTATAAGAGCCAGGTGTGTGCCGAATGCTTCTTACCCAGTACTCTTGCAAGTTTCGATGCCAGTTGAGATTCTGAAAACATGAAGGAAGCAATGCGAGTGTGGCCACGTTTCTGACACACAGAAGAGCTGCACTGCTGGATGCTCTCGCGTAGGCTATAACAGTTTACGTGTTTTCTTAATGTTAGCCCTACATTGGTGGTGTGGTTCATTGTTGACTTTCTAAATCGATATCAAGTTGTCAGGTACTAAACTGTATTGTCCCAATTTTGTTTGTTTGTATGAATACTATGGAGACTGCTTATGCAGATTTCTCATAGTCAGACGGCCATTTTAATCAGCACGCCACGGTACTAATAAGGACAGGCCTGAATGTGGAAAACGCAAGTTCATGGAGACGGTAGCAGCCTACAAGAAAGGTATGTGTTGGTGGATTTGTCGTTCAGGATGTGACTGTTAAGAGAGTAATTGAGTACAAATACGCACATCTACTCAATTTCACTTCCACCTCGCAAATGATCACAGGGAATTAAGGAGAAAGAGAGGGGGTGAAAGCGGGAGAGAGAGGTGACGGAGGGAGTGAGGGAGGGAGTGATGGAGGGAGGGGAGAAGGAAGAGTGGGAGGGAGAAGCAAAGGGAGGAAGGGAGAGAGAGGGTTAAAGAGAGGGAGAGAGAGAGAGTGACAGAAATGGACAGAGACGGAGAGAGGGACAGAGCGGGGTAGAGAAAGAGAGAGTCAGTCAGACAGACAGACAGACAGACAGACAGACAGACAGACAGACAAACACGGACACAGAGAAAGAGAGAAAGAGAGAAAGAGAGAAAGAGAGAAAGAGAGAAAGAGAGAAAGAGAGAAAGAGAGAAAGAGAGAAAGAGAGAAAGAGAGAAAGAGAGAAAGAGAGAAAGAGAGAAAGAGAGAAAGAGAGAAAGAGAGAAAGAGAGAAAGAGAGAAAGAGACAGAGAGGGGGAGAGAGACAGAGAGAGGAGAGAGCGAGAGAAAGAGAGAGAGAGAGAGAGAGAGAGAGAGAGAGAGAGAAAAGACATTATTTCATCTACAGCATTCGGTATCGCAACTGAGTTATGGCAGACGACGACGAACACATTTCCGCTACGCCTTGTCCACTTCCGTTTACAAATCATGTTTGGTTCTGCTGAAGTACAAGGTCACCCTTCATTGTTCACAATGATCCTCAATTGTATCAACCATTTCAACCTTTACCGTTGGTTACTTTACCATTTAAGATCAAAAATTATTTAATTATAAAAATGAAAATGCCCTACTAGTATTCATGTTGTTGGATAGAAAGGTCACTTATTTTACCTCATGTCCAACAAAATAAATAGGAAATATCATGTTTTATCTTCACAGACAATTTCTGCATTAAGTATACTGATTTATTATCATTATATTGTAATTTATATAATTCATAAAATGCAATAATTATTGTAGTGCTGTGTATTATTTTCGCTACATTTTCATATAAACTACTTCGCTAAATTCAATGGTGATTGCTGTAAGATCGACCTCTTAAGTGTACTTTTAATGTACTTAATTGTGTACACAACAGCGAATAGTTAATCTTATAAATCTATACCTCCGTGCAATTGCGTATGTTATCACTTAAAGTATATATAGTCTAACTGCTCCTGATAGTTGATAACAACAAATAACTGTGGACATCAACGTACCTTTTTGTGTGCCTTCTGCACTGAAACGCTCAATGTCCTAACAGTTCGCTCGGCAGCGGAGGTCTGCCGTTCCAGCAGAATTATTGCTCCTGCAAGACCAGCCTTTCGTGAAAACGAGAACGCCAATCACTATGCGCCAGGCAATGGTTCTTTTTAAACAGTTCAAAATTCGATCGTATTGTATTGTTATTATAATATAACCGATATAGCATTATTTGAAAAGAACATTTATTATGAAACAATATACGTTTGAGAACAAAATTGCCAAAATAGAAAATTACATTAATTCGCATGCTCAATTAATGCTCGTCTCATCGCGGTTAGTTGCTTAGTGTATCAATAGCATCTAAGTTGCATAAAATAAACAAAACAAACCCGCTAATTTGTTATGTTAAACAGATTAATATGTTCACAATCCTGTTCCGGCCAATTGAAATTAAATACACCAGTTATTCTGGAAAACACGACACGACGTCTGGCCTTTAATGAAACGCCAAGACGAATGTTGGTTTCATAACCATCGAAACATGATTACATACCTAACAGTATTCGTTTTTCTTTGTCGTCTTGCTGAAACATCAAACATGATGAGACAAAGAACGTTTAACAGAGGTTAGCATACGCAATTTCAAACAGGTTAATAATGCCGTCCATTCAGTTGTTGCCTAAGTAGGAATTGAACGATCGCATCTTCAATATACAATATGTACATAATCAGATAGGAAATTACAACTTACTATTACTTACTATTTTGGTAAACTCTCTGTCAAGAAATTGCCCACTTTCAATTACAGACCAGTGCAAACGTTAGTGTATGTTACATTTTATCAGACACGATGACGTTGCGTTTTGTCATTACATTTTTTTAAGACGACCGTTGTTATGACGAAGCAAAATAACAATCGCAGCGCCAAGCAAACCAAGTGCTTCTGTCATTCAAAGTTCAACGAGGACAACTGAAGTCTCTACCTCAAATGCTGTCATACGTCTCTTCGGGCGTTTTTTCCGTTCGTCTAGATGGAGTCCCGCCATACTTTTCAAAATCTGAAAACAATGAATACATCGGAGATTGGTGCTGCATCAAATCCAAATAAATGTATATATGTATAAGAAGATTATCGGACGAATCTCGAACCTTATATATGCGTGTATGTGTGTGTGCGTGTGCGTATGCGTGTGTGTGTGTTAAACATAATACATATATATATATATATATATATATATATATATATATATATATATATATATACATGTATATATATATATATATATATATATACAATATATATATATATATAGACAATATATATATATATACAATATATATATATATATATATATATATATATATATATATATATACAATATATATATATATATATATATATATATATATATATATATATATATATATATATATATATTCATTCAGGCTGTAGAATCCAGCTGTAAATGAGCGTCATGAAAGAGTGCTTACAGTGAGAGAGAGAGCCAGCTATTCTGCCAAGAATAGGCCGATCATTAATTTGTGACGGGAAGTCTGCCTCTAGATCGTGGGAAAGTTAAACATCAGAGGGCACTGCGATTCAGTTTATTCGCCTCGGCATTATTGACAATCAATTTTGTTTTGAAACGTGATCGTTTGTTTACCATTCGACCGTGTTGCAGACGGAAGTTTTCAAATTGCGTACATTTTCCCGAGCTTAATGTGACAGTGCACACTTTTTGGTGTTTGCTTTTTACAAGGTGGCAGCACCCATAGTGATGTGAAAATGTTATATTTAATTTTTTTTATTATGGTGACATGTTATTGAGATAAATCAAGTAACTATAATATATATATATATACATTTTATGCCATTTATGCATTTTAAAGGAATTATATTAGTAACTACATCTGCCATGTGACACTGGTCACTGACTCACTGGTCACTGATCACGTGAGATGTAGTCAGCCTCTTCTACCTTCTCACTTGAGGAGATAAGGTCACCATCCCTCAAGCTGGTGAGTGTCGCATAATTTATTAATCAAAATTATGTTATTTTGTTACAAAAATAGTATGATATGTACTGTGAAGGAATTGTGAATAAGTTGATATAAGTTTAATGAATTGTTTTAGTTAATATTGGGAGTTAAGACTAGTGTTATGGTCAGGACTGTGATATGTCCTTAACTGGCCACTGTCAAGCATGTGTCCTTAAATGTGTGCTAGGCAGCCTCCACTAATGGGTTTCTATAATGACTGGTGATTAGTAGAAAGATAAGTCTATGGGTTCAGAATCTAGAAATGAACATTATAGTTACTATTTAATCACAGTATGGGTATATATCATATGTTAGCTTAATTATATTACAGTGTTGTAAAGTGTTAAGTTAGCAAACGTATGAAATGTGTGTCCAGTGGTTGCTCTAAAGCCGGATGTCAAATGGCAAATGATCTACTGGCCGGTTCCAGCCAGCAGGGTTGACAGAAAACAGATGCCCACTAGCTGTAGTAGAGCAGAGACACCCAGCTGTGTTAATGACCCTGTCTACTCCTACACTGCAGGGATAAAGTTACACACACAGTAGTTTGTTTGGGTTTATTAGATTACAGATAAATATTATTGTTCTTTATAATTACACTGTAACATTACTTATGTAATTAGATGAGTTAGTTAAAAGCTTTATCTTGTAATGTGGATCCAGTATATATGCTCTATTGCAAACATTATGTTTCTAGCACAGTTGCTTGTAGAAACACATCAGTAGAATGTATGTATGTTGTTATTCAGACCACAACATGCCAGGCAGGATGAAGTGACGTACACACTCACGCAGTGGTGTAGCTGTGGTGGGGTAAGCGTCAATGAATTTATGGAAGACTGTTTAATTCCATTGTATCATTTATCCTTATTCCTTTTGTTTGTTAATGTTAGTATGTAAAACAATGTCAATACAGGTATATCGTTAGTAATATTATCAGGTGTTACATGCATATAATTAGCTATATTTGTTATAAACAAATGTGAATGTCTTTCCCTTGTTGAAACAATGATGCGTGTGATATATGTATTCGTAGCTACCGGTGTTGGTAATATCTCAGTATATATGCAAGAGCGAATGTATTTCACTTGCTAATGTATCTGTATTATGGATGTTATCTGATTGATGATTGTTATAGGTATTTAGTATTTTTATTTCCTTTGTTGTAGGACTTCAACTTCTACTTACTTCACTTATACTTTACTTTTAACACGTATTAAATGCCGAATAAAGAATATAGCACAACAATTACACGATTGTTGCCTCCTGACGTGCCCCACGCTACATTAATAAAGGAACTAAACATAAATTGGCAGAGAGTAAACCTTCATCGAGCATGTTGTAGTCATAAGAACGAAATATGAAATGAAAAGATAAAACGTAGGAGCTGGCACCCTCGCTTTAAAGTGTCTGCCCTGCAGCAAGGAATGTGAAAGTGCATGCTACGCCCTCTTTCTGTCCATTAAGATTGACGTTGAATACATACATATACATGCTCACCCACGCCCACCTTCACCCACCATGGTCAGTTGCTCGTTTTTTCGGTGAATTTCCCTCGCCGGTACGTCGAGTAGTGAGGCGCATTCCTTCGGGTATTGCTGAATTGGCTTGCTCACTGTATTGGGTCACATGACAGTCACGTTATCGACATACGTCAAAATTATCATCACGCTCTAAAAGGTGACCCGCTTCCGGTTGCAAGCGAACTCCAGCTTAATGACCGGAAGTGAGCCTCTGCTTAGAGAATGAACGATCGCATTTTGAAACTCGTATTCGTATGACCTATATACATCCTACTCGCTGTAGGTCTACTAGGATTTAATAAGTAAATTTTACGAATAAATCTGGGTAGTATTTTCAATGTGACGTTGCGAAATTGATGTTATTGTTTCTGTTTGAATATTGGTTAGCAACAATTATTTCGTAAATCAAATTTGAAATAAAATTAGTGATATTTGCAAGTGGCACGTTCATCAGTTTTGATGGAGCATTAACCAGACGTAGGCTCGCCATTGGCCACATGATAACTAAATGGCGTTTCCCAGCAAAGTTCTAGTCTGCTGATAAAATTGCACTACAAAGAAACAGATAAACATAATACAAAACGTAGTCATGTGTAATCGGGTGGCAAATGCATGTGTAGACATACACACCAATACCTGGCTGAACTCCAACTCCTCCAGTTAAAGCAGCTACAATCTTCGTGAAAAGTTTCATAGTTAGAATAATATTATACTAAAGCAAGATTCCTTGTTACACATCTAATAAATATCACTAACATCGACGTTTCGACCACCGTCGGTGACCTTCATCGGAAACTTTCTCTGCTGAAGGCAATCGATGGTGGTCGAACCGTCGATATGAGTCGAAATTTATTAGTTGCGTAATATGGAATCTTGTTTTCGTAGATCTACAATTGTGTCATATTTTCTGACCTCGTTATTCTTATACAACAATTAATTGCATATAGCATGCCTATTAAAAAACGCAAGTGACCTCTGTTATTTCCACCATATCCTGTGGCTTCAGCTTCAGGCTGTGTGGTGCACAGATATAACTGCATGTAGGCCATGTCGGAATCATGTCGGAAGCCCTAAGAAGACCGATGACGAATCCGACATAACTGAAGACAGCAATGCCTTGATGGCATCAATTACCGTTCCAGACTATTTTCACGTTTACCTGTTATGTGACGGAAGCAGGAGAAGTGCTTCAACAGATGCTCGGCGAGACGTAAGCCGACGGGCAAGAGAATTGACGTGAAGGTGACTATGACGGCAGATGACGAGATCACTTCATCATACGTCACCTCGACCACTGCCGTCCTGTTCTTGGTCATCTGGAACGTAAACGTTACAAATGTCACGCATGCGTCGTTCGACGATAGACACGCACACATTTCTTTGCAATCAATTTTATATCAGTCATGTGGTCGATTCCGTGTTGCTAATTCCAATTTTAATCATTTCAGAACAAATTCAACTTCCATTTTGAACAAATCAATTCCAAATAGCGTATAATCAATTCAAATGTGTCCACTTCAAATCGTAAAGTAAAATATAATTCCAATTCGGTTTAGCACAGATTTGGTTGTACTCGAAATCATGTGTCTATTATCAAAATATTATTTAGTCAGATATGACTTAATAGTTTATATCATTGTTCATTCAGCGTCACTGGCATCAATCGATTTCACTTCTTAATATATGCTACAAAAGCAACTAAAAATCCATTCGAATTCTAACTCACTTATCATCAATCAATTCCGATTAAAAAATAACTGAAGGCCAACTCTAGTATCTGAATGAAATTATCCACGGTCAATTCTAGTATCTGAATGAAATTAGCCACGGGCAATTCTAATATCCGAATGAAATTAGCCACGGTCAAGTCCAGTACCTAACACCTGCGTTTAAATAAGCGTCCTCCAGAAAGATATGGTCACACCCGCGATCCCTTGAAACAACGGGTAACTGAGCGAATTCGTCAGTCGGGCCGCACTTTTGTAGCTGCATTGATCCATTAGCCCTAGCCTAATATAATTAAAATCGCAAGCTGTGCACACGATGGATATCTGATCGGATCTAACGGTAAATTTATATGTAACATTTAAAACGTGTGGCGTAATTTTGAGTGTGTCGATTATCGTCAGCATTTCATACAAAGACACCTCAACAAATATGTTTATAACAGGTCTACGAGTTAATAATATTCACGTTAACAGTGTCACTCACTGTATAGCGTTTTAGCTCCGAGTTGCTTATAACTCAGCCTGACTAGCCCCTCTATGCTTGGCCCCAACTACAGCGACGTCTAGGACAAGTCTAAAGGGGGCTGTGCGCGGACATTGAGACACTCACTGTGCCTTTACCGGGGCCGTCGATGAAGCTTTGGATGAACGTCTTGACGGCGCCTTGTAGCATGTTCATCTCCCAACACTCGTCTACGTGCCTGCCCACCAGCCGCAGCGCTGCCGGGTCGTCCTCGCCGATCAACTGCATCGTCCGGCGGACTGGTGCTGGTCTCGGTTGGGCACCACAGCCACAACAATAGTAGCGTCGCTGAGCTATATATATATATATATATATATATATATATATATATATATATATACATATATATATATATATATATATATATATATATATATATATATATAATATTAAATACTATATATATTCGTACATAATATATACATATTATATACTATATATATATTCGTATATATACATATATATATTCATATTATATATAATATATATATATATTCATGTAAACATGAAATGGCCTTTTAGCCGTCATTAATGCAACCATACCTTACATATAACAGCAACTCCTGTATGGCTTGATATGTTGCCAGCACATATAATATATATATATATATATATATATATATATATATATATATATATATATATATAGGGCGCGGTAGCCAAGTGGTTAGAGTGCCAGACTCCAGACTAGACGGACCGGGGTTCGAAATCCTACATCGCCTGCCCGCCATATATCCAACCCGCACTAGCCAGCGTGGAAGGGTAGGCCAACAGCATGCAAAGCACTGACCAAGGAGGCGGCTCTGGTCAACTTAGACTACGTACGTGCAGGGGGTGCTCAAAATATCTAGGTCAAACAGAGCCGCCGAAAGAGGGTAGGTACACTAAAGTAAAGATGCGACCTACAACATCAGAACTCTAATAAGAGATGAACGCATACAAGAACTCGAAGAAAAACTTAAAGAAACAGGGTTGATGTGGGGTGTAATCGGAATCTGTGAAGACCATAGGACTGTTTCACTACCTTGCAAAGCGGCCACCTACTACACCATGCCAAGGCAAACAACGACCAAGCAGAAGTAGGCTTTCTCATAAACAGGAAATGGAAAGACCATATAGTGAGGGTAAGCATCATCAGCCCCAGGGTAGAAGAACTTGTTATGTGCATAACAAACCGCTACAAACTAAAGATGGTGCAAGTACATGCACCAATAACATCATACTCAGAAGAAGACAAAATAGCTTCTATAATGACGTCGATGAGACTTTGTGGAAACCAAACCACTACACGATAGCGATGGGAGACTTCAATGCTCAAATAGGGAAAAGAACAAGCCCTATAGAAACAGCAACGGGCAAATTTTAGCTCGAACTGAGAAACGAAAGAGGCGACTCCTTGGTAGAATGGGGAACACCAAGAAAGTATAACATCATGAATACCATGTTCCCGAAGAAAGAAGGGAGGAAATGGACCTGGAAGAGGCGACCAAGAATAGATACCACACGAATAGGATCAAAGAAGATCGAATTTCAAATCGAATCGAGAAACCGATTCGAGACACAAGAACTAGACGACGTCGACACCATACGCGAAACCATTACAGACATGCAAAAGGCATGATCCAACAAAGCGTGTCAAGAGTAACTAAGGCAATTAACAAGCCACATAAATCGAGGATATCATCACCAACACGAGCCCTGGTGATAAGGCTAGGTGATATGGAATTCTCAATCACATTTTTAACGTCAGCGGTTTAGCAGAAAAAAATTGTAGAACATATATCTATAGAAAGTCTATGGAAAACGCCATTTTAGAAAAACAGTGACGTATGAGACTCGCCGCCACTGATAGGCCAGTGGTTGTCGTACTACTTCTTGGCAACTCCGTCGGGTGGCGCTGTGACTTTGCGCTCACAAAGCAGCGTAAATAATAACATGGATTTTCTGATTCTTCGTCTGACGGAAATAGCACCGATTCAGAAGTGGCTGGATATAGATTTCAGCCACAAAGACAAAGGCCTGTGTTGTCAGACAGACCAGATGTGCGTGGTGGTGAAGACCCAAGGGAAATTGAAATGACGAGAAGAGAAACAACCAGTCCAGAGGCAGACACGGCGTCGACTGGTGTCAACAATGACATGTACTGTCCGACCTAACCATGAAAACGACCGCCAGCAGCCGCCAAACTTCTCATCACTTGTCTTACATACATATACATACACTATGTTATAAAATAAAATCACTCTAACGAAGAAAATTCACAAAAGTATTTCGATCGCAGATCCCGACGGCAACTCAGGCTCTTCGGTTACCGTAACATCGCTATAAAAGTTAGATTTACACAAAATAACGTTAGGCGGCGCGGTGGTGCGCGCGAATATTTATAAACTTTATTTACTGCATTCGCACGCGCGAAATAGTTTTTAATTAATCAAGTAATAATTAATTATTATCATTACAAAGATCTTCAGAAAATGTTAAGTTTTCTTATAATATAATTATAATATTTTTTCTTATAGCGCCAAATCCATAATTGTTTTTGGCGCTTCACAATATGATGTTATTAAAATATATGCAATAAGAAGAATGGTACCCACATGTAATATTAAAAAAATTAAAAAAATGCATGTGTTTGCATAAAATTACGTGTTGTTCAATGATGTCACATTGTTAATTTTCAGAATATTTCTATAAACATCCCGCGTGTACTGCAAGCATGCAAGCTTATATTATATAAACGATGTTTTTAACAATGATAACGAAACAATAACATATTATTATTTTTGAATGCTCCAAAACCTTCTTTTTCTACCACCATATATTTCCCATATTATATTCATATTCTGCTTAAATTTCAGTGATTTATTGTCCCGATAATTAATACAGTGTTTTGTCCAAAAATAATTATTATTACATATCTGGTGGTGGAAATATAATTCATGAGTAGAAAAATGTATAGCTTCAATAATATTTTCTTATGCATACTGTGTGTATGTGCTGAATGAAAATTATTGTTACGTCGTAATTATTTTACCATCTTAATTATTTATTACCTTTACATTAATTTACCACTATTGTTGTTATGGAATTTGTATGGGTTCTTTTTAATACTGATAGGTCACTTTGTTAATTACATAGACACACATATTTTCATTATTTATTTTGAAATATTATCTGTGGGTAGTATTCTTCTTATTGTATTTTTAATAGCAAATATGTTGTGAAGCGCCACAACCAATTATGGATGTAACGCTATATAAATAAAATACTATATTATAATAAAACTTATAATTTCCTGCAAATCATAGTGATGATAATAATTTATTATTACTATATTTTTTACAATTAATTAAACTATTTTGCGCGTGCGAATGCAGTAAGTAAAGTTTATCAATATTCGCGCGCACAAACGTGCCGTCTAATGGCATTTTGTGTAAGGCCAACTTATTTTTGCGATTTTACGGTACCGGCCAGCGGTCATCGAAATTGCCGTCGACATCAGCGCGTTTGTTTTATGGATTTTCTTCGTTAGAGGAATGCAAGTGATTTTATTTTATAACGTAGTGTATGTATATAACATACGTTAGGATAAGTTTGGCGGCTGTTGGTGGTCGTTTTGATGGTTAGGTCAATCAAATTGGGTCGTCTTGGATAGGCACTGTGTCTGTGACTGTCCCAACGAATCCACCGAAACACTGTTTCAGTTCTGCTCGATTCAAAGGTTAACAAGAAGACACCTTAGTGATACTGTCTTTCACTGTACTGTTACCATAAGCGTATGAGGAACAGTGTGGCATATTGCTGTCGCGATTTCGTGGTAAACCGACGTAAGGCAATTTATAGCGTACCGCTTGGCTCTCTGTTATGACAGCTGAACCAGCAGACGACTCTCTGACGTATTACTTTTCCAAACTGCTGGGTTGTGATTGGTTGCAAGGTCCAAGATGGGCCGGTTCATGGTGTCGGTGATTTAGCTATATTTTCCCACTTTAAAACCACTTTCTGAGGTAACCACTAAGGTGAAAAATTAGATTGTAGATGCAAATGATTAGCTAGTGTAAACTCTTTTAGGTGCATAACACTAAACTGTTGCCTTTTTTTTTAACTTTAAAGGGAGCTGAAACGTTCGAACAACTATTGCCCAAATATAACAATATACCATCCAGAGGATATGTGACTATGATTTGATGAGCAGGGAGCCAATGTGTTGTAATATATATTTTTTCTAACCTTTACATCTTTGGCGCTCTCGAACAGCAGTTGGTTTAAGTCACTCCTATCTAATCAATGTAAAGTTTCGAATGGTTCCGATTTACTTAATTGATAGACATTTCGTCGCGAAAACAAGAATATGGTGCCCTGTTGTATCTGGTTGGCGCAATATACATCAACAAACTATTACTATGCGTTTTTGAAATGAAAAAGTGAAATTAAATTTGAATGTTTTGTTTACCATTTGAACGTGTTGCAGGCGTAATCTTTCAAATTGCGAGCCTTGTCCTGAGCTTAGTAACTAATCACAAATTGGCAGGCAGTATGCGGTCAACAAGAATGTCGTAGTCATAAGAATATAATGTTAACTGAAAAAAGTCTAGGAGCCGGCACCCTCGCTGTAAAACAGGTCTATTGTATCGACTTACAATGGGCCTTACGGGTGTAGCCAAAGCCGGGGGCCTGCACTGCCAGTATAGGCAGTAGGGGCCTAACGTGGAAGTATCGTCTTCACGGTACTTCCACCTTAGGCCTAGATCAAGGGTCTGTTTTCACGTTCTCCTTAGAACAAAGGTAAACATTATTCAGAAATTGGCTAGACATGGGTATCAGTTCGAGTAAGTCTCTCTAGCACAAGGCTAGGTTTTTTCGCAGCGTTTACTTATCGTGCACAGGTCGATTGTATCGGCAATACATTTCGGCATACATGGCAATTTACGCTGTAAATCCGGAAACAAAAATCAAGTGTCCTTAGATTAAGGGTATTCTTTTTGAACTTTGATTCACTTGTCAATAGTGAGGGCTCTTAATTTAATATATTTTCATATCTGGACAAAAGTATGACATTTGACACAGATGACGTTTATACCATAGGGTATTAAATTTTAATCCCCCAAATATCTCTTTAAACGTATGTAAGGAATTCGATTTGACAGCCGCCATTTTATAAAATGATTGTTATGAAGGTCAAATGAAGGTCAAATGTAAAATGTTTGATACATTTGAAATCGCTATCCACTTATCTATGCATTGACGCCAGAATCACGACTCTGGGTAACATATTTCTTAAGATACAGGAACATTAATGTTGACAGCCGCCATCTTTAAAAATGGCAGATGTGCAAGTTGGACAAGTTCAAATATAAAATATTTGAAATTGGAATACTCGAAAATATATATATTGAGCCCAAGATTAGAATTTTATGTGAAGACGTTCTTGAGATAAGGAAACACAAGTCTTTTATTTTAGATGGCAGCCATTTTAAATACTGCAAAAATGGTGGAAGCATAACAAATCTCAGGTTGCTTCCATCAAAATTCTTAAATAGTATGGTATAAAGCTCATCTGTGCCAAATGTCATGCAATGAATATGTATGACGTTTGGTGACATTAACAGACCTCACTACAAGGGTGGCGGTATGTGACATTCAGCTGCACACCCCTACTAACATATAAGGGTAGTGCCCCCTCGGAAGCCAGACACTTGTCGAAGATCGCATGATCTTCGCTGGTTTTAAACTACTAGACATATATCAGATTGTTATGACAGCGGGTTTCTTCAACGACACCACGTGTCTACACCGAGCGACAGGTGACAGGACACGTACATAGTTTACCATAAAGTGTCACTTCAAACAAGCAGTGCGTAATGGATTTCCTTCGGCTACGGCGTCCATCGCTGGTTTAACACAGTGTCCACTGACGCCATGGTAGTCTGTCGTTACGTTGCCAGCAATTATGAATGACGTCATGAGTTAGTCTACACTGGAAGGAGTAGCCTCGCCTAACGCATAACAAATTTAATATGTGAAATTTGATTATAATACACATACGAATACATTTATTTCATGGAAAAAACACAGTTGATACATACACATAAAAAGCCTTTAAAAAGTAAATATGTTAAACATGAGTAGATAAAAATTAAATAATGTTATAAGTTGGATAAGTGTCAAAGTGTAGTATAACAGTTAAAATAATGAGCTATTATTATATAGTATGTATAATAAAATTTATTAATATGTAATTTGTGCATGTAGGTAAACACCATTAGCTAAAAACTGAATGGATAAAATAAATAAACTGATAAATTATATAAACAAATTAATAGCTTAAACAAAATAAACACATGTGCAAGACATAATATCAATCTTACTGGTTTACAGTGTACAGTGATTTGGCCCAGCTACTCCACATTGGACCATTTACTTTATCAATGCAATTGTAGACAACCCTAATCAAGTCGTTGTTTATGTTAAAAAATGCGTTGTTTTAACCATGAATATTCTTACTTCAAATGTACATTGGCTCAGTCCATAAATCATACTCTCGCAATGAAATACAGTCAGCAATCGTGCAGTAAATGTAAGCTGTCTTCACTTTCGAGATTGGTAATTTTTTTAATGGCAGCCGTGTTTACGTGGCAGTTAAATCCAATTTGTTATCCAAATAACTGCGTCACCGAAACCATAATCTTCGTGTCACAGTAGACTAACGATGTACTAACGTTAACGTCATACTTAACGAATTTCACGTGTTAATGAAGTTGTAATGAACGCTATGAATTAACCGACTTTGCAACAACGAATAATAATTACTTCTTATGCGCCAATATCGTCGAAGATCAAGCTCAGTGGCTCGACAAAACCAAGGGATTAAGCAATCTAGTAATCGTATAACAACAATACGCGTCATCGACGTATGGATGACAGTGCTATGTGAAACGTGTCGTCTTGGCCTGACATCTGTGTAGTCGGATTGTCCGACTCATCTCGTCTACATACGTATCTGATTCGACACCAGAAGTACTGAACAAATCACTTTATTATGATTACACGCGGAGAGAGGGATAACACTGATCGACCTCGAGTCTCGTCATCTTCCAAGACTGATCTCTTGGACTGCATATGTCGTTCTATTTACATTGACATACCATCACATCCCTCTTTCTTCAAAACATAAAGACAAAATAACTACCTTACTAATGTTCGTATGTAAGAGAAATCAAATTACAGGTCCAATCGTTGTGGGCGTTTCACTCGTCTTCCGGAGCTAGTGTATTGTTCCGGTTGTGGAAGCTGGAAACGGACTGACTTCTTCTGGGGTAACACGGAGTTACACGGAGGTGGTACGACTTGCATGTCGTCTCTTCGCGTCAAGTCGTCTGTATCGTCCACATTGTCTTGTTGGAACGTATGTCGTTCAGTCGTCTCACGGAGGTGACGACGGTTACGCCTAAGGACATTGCCTGTCGGAGTCAAGACGTTGTACGACCGCAGCTGTACATCAGTTGATATCACCTTGGCAGACTGCCAGGTGTCTGTCTGAGTGTCTCTCACACGAACGTCCTGTCCGGGTATTAGCGGTGCAAGTGGTTGCATAGCTCGCTTAACATGGTTAAGACGTTGGATTTCTTGCCTGTCGGCGAGACGACGTCTGATTTCGTCTTTCGACCAGTGTTCATTTCTGATGATCACGGGGAGGTTCGATTTGTACTTGTGGGCATTTAGCATCTCTGCCGGTGACGGTAAGTGGCTGTCGATTGGTGTGGATCTCAACGCGAGCAGTGCTTTCTGCGGGTTGGATCTCGACATCGCTGCCTTCTTCAGGGTATACTTGACCGTCTGAACTTGACGTTCGATGAATCCATTCGATTGTGGGAAGTGTGGGCTGGACGTTACGTGGTCGAAGCACCACTCGGCGGCGAAGTTTCGAAAAGCCTGACTGCTATAGTGTCCACCGTTGTCGCTCACAACCTTGCTTGGCGATCTATTCTCTGCAAACACCTCACTCATCTTCGATATGATGCGGTCACTCGTCACCTTCCCCTCGATGCGGTAGATAAAAGGGAATTTCGAGTAGTAGTCACAGATGAGAAGATACGTGTCCTCTCGTATGGCAAACAGGTCTGTGCCGACGATCTGCCACGGACGTGTCGGTAACTCATGCTGCATCAGCGGCTTGTGCGCCTGACGTTTCTGTAACCGTTGACACGCGTCGCACTTCCTCACGATGTCGTCGATGTCCTTGTTGATCGACTTCCAGTAGACACAGGACCTCGCTCGTAGCCGGGTCTTCTCTATGCCCTGGTGAGCCTCGTGCAGTTTGCTCAACACTTCCGCCTGTAGACTTAGGGGAATCACCAGACGGTCGCCCTTCATGATAAGACCGTCCTCAACTGCCAACTCGTCTCGGCATGACCAGTAGGGTCGCAACGGTGCAGCTAGGTGGCGTTGGCTATCTGGCCATCCATCCACGATGACGGCTCTCAGCGCACACAGTTCATCGTCGGTCTGTGTCGCCTCTCTGATCGACTGTAGTTTCTGCGTTGAAAACTGTACGAATGACACTTGTATGTCAAGGTCGATCTGCGTCGACTCGCTACTCGGTTGTCTTGACATGGCGTCGGCCAGCATCATTTGCTTTCCTGGCTTGTAGCGTAACACAAAGTCATACGGTTGTACTCGCAGGAACATTCTCTGTAATCTCTGCGGTGCTGCTGCAAGGTTCTTCAAGTTGATCATCTCGAGAGGTTTGTGGTCCGACTCGATAACGAACGATTTTTTGTAGACATACATGTGGAACCTCTCGCAGCCGAAGACGACTGCGAGCATCTCACGTTCAATGTTGGCGTATCTCTGTTCGCAATCACTAAGGGACTTGCTGGCAAACGCGATGGGCTTCCCGTGTTGAATGAGAACGGCGCCGAGTCCTCGGCTGGAGGCGTCGACCTGGATGACACTCTCAGCCTGTGGGTCGAAGTACGCAAGGGTCACTTCACGACAGATGGGAGACTTCGTCGCTTCAAACGCTGCGTTGTGAGATTCCGCCCAGATGAACTCGGCTTCCTTCTTCACTAGATCACGCAGGGTTGCGGTTTGCTGCGACAGGTTTGGAATGAATGGCGACATGTACGTGGCTATGCCCAGAAATTCCTGAAGTTGTGCGACGTTTTGCGGTTCTTTCATTCGCTGGATGTCTGCGGCTCTGCCTGGGTCTGGACGTACGCCGTCTGCGCTGAATTCCAACCCGAAGAACTTCATGTTCGCCTGTTTGATGTCGCATTTATCAATGTTGAACACCAGCCCATGCTGCAGTGCTACTCTCATCAAGTTGTGCAGATGTGTGTCGTGTTCGGCTTCTGTCTTCCCGAACACACCCACGTCGTCTGCAATACTTATCGTTCCTGGGCACTTCTCAAGGATGCAGTCCATCCTCTCCTGGAACACGTCTTGGCTGAGGTTCAGGCCAAACGGTAGTCTTCTGAAACAGTACCGGCCGAAGGGACTGTTGAACGTTGTCAGACGCTTAGACTCGTCGTCTAACTGCACGGACCAGTATCCGTGACGTGCATCTAGCTTGGAGAAGATCACTGACTCAGCAAGCTTGTGGGTAATTTCCTCCAAGGTCGGTGTTGGGTAGTGCGGACGCTTGATAGCTGTGTTCAAGTCTTTGGGATCCAAGCAGATGCGCAACTTTCCGTTCGACTTCCTGCTGTATACGATGCTAGATACCCAATCTGTAGGCTCCTCGACCTTCTCGATCACCCCGAGTTCTACCATCTGGTTGATCTCATTCCTCACGTCGTCTTTGATGTGGATCGGACATCGTCTGGGCGCATGTACGACAGGGGTCACCGCAGGGTCTAGTGTGATGTGGAACGTTTCGCGGAACTTGCCGATGCCCTTAAAACAATCTGGATACAGCCGCTGGAGATCTTCCTTCGAGTTCAACGGCGGTGGATGTTCGCTGACTGCACAGTTCAAGGTCACCAAGTTGAGCTTGCGGCAGGAAGGTAGTCCCAAGACCACTGGACCTGGTGTGTCAGCAACAAAGAACTCTGCTTCGTGTGTGGTTGTCTCATGCACACACTTCAGTCGCGTAGTACCGTTCTGCCGGATCAATTGTCCGTTGTAGGCAGTTAGGATCGTGTCTCTTAGCTCAAGGCTGCCTCGCACAGGTATTCCTTCTGTGTCGATGTTTGACGGGTACATGCGCTCGAACGTCCTCAGCGGCATTACGTTACCCTGCGCACCTGTGTCGACCTTGACACAAAGTGTCGCTGGGGTGTCAGGCCTGTCTTTCAGCGTGATCCTGGGAGTCGTATATACCTCGTCCCTCTCGACGGCATTGATGTTGACGGTATTAGAAGCAAGCGGCTCGAAGTTGTCGCTGAGCTGATCGAATCTGGCGTTTTGACTGATGGAGTGGACACCACCTCGTTGGCGCTCATCTCGGTTGGTCCTTCGTCTTGACCTAGCTCGGGATCTTGGTCGCCCAGAAGAGTGTCGTCTTCCTCCGGCGCCAGACGTCCAACATGTAGCCTGCCGACATACTCGCTGCCAGTGATTGAGTTTCCCACATGCGTTACACCTACTGCCCACTGCTGGACATCGATCTGTGGGCGCATGATGACGTCCACATTTTGTGCACGTAGGTGCCTCCTCTCGACGTCCGCTTGGCTCATGTGTTCTCCGCGACCGGCTGACGTGACGGATGCTGCTAGCGTCTCCTGAGAACTGCTGCATATTGGCCAGTGTTGCTTCATGCGTTCTAGCAACGTCCATCGCCGCGTCAAGTGTTAGTGTCTCATCACGGCACAGTAGCTTTTCTTGCACTTTCCCGTGCCGGACACCCACTACTAACTGTTCGATCAACCTCTCCTCGGTTTCTGTAGTATCACGGAACTTGCATTTACGCGCCTGCGTCTTGCAGCGTGTCATGAATTCGTCAACTGTCTCAGAGCTCAACTGCCTGAATTTTTGCAGATGAAAACGGCTCAGCCTGTAATTAGACTTGGGTTCTATCAGAGCCTGGAATTTAGCCCAAATGACCTCAACGTCTTTCTTATCAGTTTCACTGAGGTCCCACGTATTGTACATTCGCCGACCCTCCTGTCCTACCCATAGCAGGATGTAGGTCACTCGTTCACTCTGCCCTTTTTTAGCAAAGGGCCCACTGAAAATCAGTTCGCAATATTGACGGAATGAACGAAACTCCGTGGGTAAATCAGTGGCTAACTAGTTCATGCGGGGCGGCTCTATACCTGACAGATCACCCATAGCTGCCTATTAATGGCAATGTCTATCACTTACTCAGTGAGAACAAATCGGAGCTGGCCAGCGTCGGCGGTGCCGCGTGCGTGTTGACCTATTTACGAATGTCGAAAGCGCCGGATTCAACCGTAGCTGCCACCATGAAACGTGTCGTCTTGGCCTGACATCTGTGTAGTCGGATTGTCCGACTCATCTCGCATACATACGTATCTGATTCGACACCAGAAGTACTGAACAAATCACTTTATTATGATTACACGCGGAGAGAGGGATAACACTGATCGACCTCGAGTCTCGTCATCTTCCAAGACTGATCTCTTGGACTGCATATGTCGTTCTATGCACTTACATTGGCATACCATCACACTATGAAGCTAAGGATGGTAGGCAGCATTAAAGAGACAGGTGTTTAGACGCCGGCAGAATGAAACTATATTTGCTTCTAATTAAACACTGGCAGGAAGCAAATTCCATATAGTTGGTGCAACAACAGAAAAACCTCGGGTTCCAGCTTTTGTTTTCACCCGTGGAATGTAAAGAGGGTTACTACTGATGTATCACTGCTGTCTGGAATGTATTGCTGGAGTGAGCAACGAATTCAGATATGCTGGTTATGTTCATTATAGGGCTTGATAGGCTATTGAACAAATCTTTAAAATAATGTGATAGTGCACAGAAAACCAGCCAATGCAATTATTTCAGAAGCAGCACTGGGCGAGAAAAACCTGGAAAACGCGTGACTACCCTTGCAAAACATGTTGAAGTTTTGCTGTATCCTTGTTTGCGGTATTGTAAAGGAGGATATCGCAGTAGTCGAGTCTACTGCTTACTAGAGCTGTTGCAGTGGTTTTGGCAACGCTAAGGGAGATATAAAGGCGAATACCGCTATATACTCAAAACAGCAGCGACATTTTTTCGAAATAGGTTTTTTGAAATTGATGTTTTTATCTAACGTTACACCGAGATTTCAAACTGAGGCGGCAGGTGTGATACTCTGACTCAAAACGTGTATCGGGTATAAACCATCGAATTAGTCTCCGCTGCGCTGGGGTACCAATGATGAGACATTCGGTCCTATGTGCAATCAGCTGTAATTTACTGGGGGGTTTTCTCCAAAAGGAGACGTCTTGGAGATAATCTCTGAGCTGATTTGAGAGACAAGTATCTAGTGTGGCCAGAGAAAGGTTGATTTGTGTGTCATCTGCGTAAAGGTGATGATCCAAGTTATGATTTTGGACAACATAGCTTAGCGGTATGAAGAAAACCAGCGCAATGCTGTGCCACATATGCCGTACCAAGTTGATAAATGAACCAATTTTGCCAAATATGACTGATCACGATAAATGTGTACACTTATCTAGTAAAAAACAATGATAAGTAGAACTGCCAATGCTAACTCTCTCAATATATTGTATGTGTGTTTTGTATTGTAATGCATGTAGACCTACGCATGGAGTGACCCTCTAATAAACTATTACTATAGGTTTTCCGGTGCGTCTATTTTTAATGCGTTCTCCGAAATTCATAACCGCCATTTAGATGAACAATACTTCCTTGGATACCCAAGGTTACCATAGACATCTTCTACTGACACATTCTGTATCAAAGACAGCACAGCTGATGATCTACGGACACGTCTTCTTACAGCAAAATAGTAATCACAAATGGAGAAGATGTGGTATGTTCAGAGGCAATATGGAGGAAATGTCACTCAGGGACGGGGTGACCCACGGAAGGTCACACGCACGCACGCACGCACGCACGCACGCACGCACGCACAGCTCGGTTGCTGGTATATTATGCTGAAAACGGTGTCAACCATAAACACTGTTGACATTGACGTTATGCATATTATCAGCTGTGCTCGTGAACGTAGTCTGCTATGGCATACGAATTGCCTGCCTCGACTAGGTGTGTGTGCGCGAGTAGTGTGCGTGGACATTTGGGTAGGTCTCATAATAAACTCAACAAAACGATGAAGTGGATTTTGCCGATGGGAAAGACATGGCGGTTACGTGGTGTAAATAAAAAGGGACGGTTACATTTGAATGCCAGATAACATTAACCAGGAGATATTTTTTGAAATGTTTGTACCTTAAAACCTATATTTTGACATCAAGGTTATTGTTCTGCGATATGTGTAGACCTTACCGTATGGGGAAATATGCATTGAACGGCACCATCTTTCAAAATGGCGGACGGGATATATGAATGTTAAATGTATTATGTCGTTGTATGCTATGTGGAGATCAGTTTGACAGCTTTAAGTAATGCACTTCTTGAAGTTGCATTCGGAGTTAAACTACACTATTTTATAACGATTTTAAGAGAATGTATGTACAACATGAACTATAGTACCCGCATCATGTAGTGGGGTGCTTGAGTGAATGACCTGCGACATTGTTTCAACAAACCAGACACCGTTAGTGCGATCGTGTTCCGTCGAGTCCGGGCCGATTCGAAATGCAAAATAATTAGAACTGGTTTCCCTAGCAGTCTCAATCATGCACCATCTCTCTCGTGTCTGTGTGCATGCATGTGTGAATGTCTGTATACATGGTTGCTGGGTAATATTTTGCCTCAGAGATGTAGTCCTTTTTTCACGTGCGTTGTAGGATTAAACACTTGTTTGTAAACGAACAGCTTTCGCGCATTTTACTGTATGTGCTTCGACCAACACAATCCAAAGGCTTATTTGAGCAGCATCGTGTTTTGTTTGGCAGACAACTACAGATTCAGTCCAAGGCGTAGAGATACAGAGGGAGTTATTAGAAAGTAGAAGTAGTAGGATGGTGCAATCAGTCGGAGATGGAGCTTTGGTTCACTATTGGGCTGGAGACATATTCCGATTAAAATACCGACCTTCTTTTATGCAGACATCGAACACATCGATCAAATAATTAACAATCACATTTTTCGACACTTTATTATGTTGTTTATTATCAGTAATCAAGTCCGGTCCATTTTCCAATTTTAGACATAACACCAGAGTAAAAATACGAAACGCGAATAAGCAATATTAACGACATTTCTACTTTTGTAGTAACATACTGAACGTCTCCTTCTCGACAGTCTGCGGTGGCAAACGCCCCAAACAGCTTATGACTGGGAAGCAAAGAACGACAGGTATACATCCAAATGAATTTAGGAATACACATTTACGACATAACATACTATTATTGTCTAACTACCGCGCAAGCGAAATCGACTGCCGTCACGCTAAAATAACACCGCGGTTTGTGAAGTTACATGCCGAAACGACGAATACGATATGATATACAAATGAGAAAGAAGCACATTAAACCGTTGTTATTTGGGCGACACTCACATTTGGACAAGAGCTCATATCTCATTTCCAAAACGGACATACGAAGCGTTACGACGCCACTAAGTTCCGAAACTGAAAATGTTACGATGTTCAACACTATATTGTGTGGTCGTATGCATTCACAAGGAATTGCCGAATATACGGCAACATTTTGTTAGGAATACTGCTAAAGAAAACAGGTGCCATTTCATGTCGTGGCGTCGTGTTTCGTAGTGTTTGCGACTGTGACTGTCGTGTCACTGCGGTTATCAAGACATTGGAGTTTGACGTCGTCTGTCACATCACATGCAACCACGGACATTAGAGATCATCCGTAAAGTACGTCACATTTTAAAACCCTTGAAGATGCTTGCGTGTATAACTCCGCTAAAATTACATTTGCTTTACAAACTTGACGCGCATTCTACCATTATTACGTTCGACGCATGACTGAATTTTCACGTAAAATAAGCTTAACTCTTGTTATGAAATAAGTAAGATCCACTAGAAGATCACTGTGTATTTGCTAGAATGTTGTTAAAACTTAATAATAAAAAAACTGGCTGAACACTTAATGTTATATATCGGCCTTCGACGAGCCAACGACATTGTTGCAGACTCCCCCTTCCCCAGCTTGGCGTACTTTGTGGATGACCTCTTACACACCGCTGACGTTTGTGGAGGTTATTCGTGATGGTCTGTTGTGTTGTGATTCCCGAAACCCGTCATATTTCGCACGAATCTGTACAGGTGGCGTTGTCGACAGTAGTCGACAGTTACCTTCAGTCAAGCAAGCCCGAGTCTGTTTCACAACGTCGTCCTACGTGGGCTGCTGCAAGTACTCCAAGTAAATGTTTGCAGCGTAACATTCAACAGACCTTCAAGTGTTGGACAAGACAGGGCACGAACTAACAGATACAGTGACCAGAGTCAGCGTCCTCCAGTGTGCAATGTATATATAGACAATATTACTTGGTGCGACAATAATTGCAAATTACACTCCGTGACATAACACATTTCACTGTTAGTTAGTCACTAATGGAATCACTGACACTACGTGTAAGTTGTCCATGCAGGTCGCAGTTTCTAGTGTGTGAGAACAGCACCTCTTTAGCCTTACCAGTAACGCCTGAGGAAATACAGTCGTATAACGTTAGCTTTTTACTGATTTATGGTCGCATCAGGGCACATCCAAACGTACATGTAACAGTCTCGCAGTATCCTATAATGCGTCGGTTCATCTCTCTATGTCGTAGCAACAGCATCAAATAACAAAAACTAAACGCCACCACTGCAAAGATAACTGTAGACAGTGATGTCACACCCGGGTAGTGAACTGCTAGAGTGATGTCACAATTTATCTTAAGTTTGTTCGTGATGTTAGTCTTCTTATAAGACTCTTTTTTATCTGAGTCGGAAATGTTATCGACAACGAAGTCCCATATTCAAGCGGAGACATGGTCACATGGTGGGATATAGACCATAACATTACTGGATGTAGCATTGTTGTTTTCATGTCACACATATTTAGTACACACAAATATTATTCTTGCGGTGGAGTCAGCTCTGACAACGTCGTAGTGAGCCAGTACAGTATTATTTAACGTCGGCCTGGCTTGAAAATACTGGAGTGCCGTACATTATTACCTGACTTGTATTTTCTACTTGACTATTTAGATTGATAATCATTATGCCTGGACCTATTTTTACTACTAGAAAACACTAGATTTTTCAAGACACGGATTGTTCCCCTTGTTTGGCTGAATTGCGGACAAGTTTAACCGAATGTGGTCACTACCCTGGGCGATGCCAGCAGTGTGCGATATTATCGATACAGAGGCAGCGGAATATTATCTCTACAACGCCAACCGCAACGGCAACGGAACAGTAACACCACCACTACCCCGTAACGTGTCTCCTGGTACGGCGACGTCATCCGCCGACAGTCAAGTGAGCGGCCGTCGTCGTACGTTGTCGCTAGATGGCGTTTTGGCACACACACACGCGCGCCATCTGTCGACCAGTCGCTGCGTAACGTAACGTAACGTAACGACCGTCAGCCAGTCGCGGTAAACATCACGATCGTTGTCGCGTCAGAGTCGCACGCTTCATCAGTCACCAACAGTAGTAGTAGTAGTAGTAGTAGTAGTAGCAGTAGTGGCAGTTGTAACAGTCGACGGCGAGTCTCACAGTCCCGGCGCCTGGAGCAGATCAGAGAACACACGGCGGCTTGCAACGAGCGTTTTTGCAATAGTGCTGAAAATGGCGCGTTAGAACCGTCACATTAGATGCACGTGGCAACGCAGGAATAATTGGCGAAACAGTCCAGAGAGAGGAGCCCCATGCAGGCCAAGTACAATATCAGTCCACAAAACGTTGGCGTCATTGGTCCATGCGTCAGTGCAAACTAGCAAGGATGGCTACACTGAAAGAGAACACGTCTTGTCACGTCCGGTCCGTCTAGTTCAATACGGTGATTTCGATCTCAAGTCTTCAGCATCGTCTGCACGTAAACAGATACATTCGTTCAAGTAAGCTGCTCAATCTGGGGCCCCAGCTGAAATTATCGACAAGCATGCACACACACGCACGCACTCAATCATGCACACGGATCCATATACAGCAGTTCATGAACAACTGGACAAGCGATTCGCTATTTGTGGTTGGAAACATGGGGATATATTCTCATCCTCAATATTCATCAAACACTCAACAGCAAGTCAGTTGAATCACGATTTATTGACGAGTCAACTTTCTTTATACATTGTAAAAATATAGCAACTAGCGTGGCTGACATGTAAAACCAAAGACTGTTTCTTTCTCTCTCCCGTTTCTGGCAGAAACTCCTGGTAGCTGTTACCGTCCAAACCAGCGGTTGTTTCACCTGATGTATGTCTCCATTTATTCAGCTATTTCCCACGGTGTCTAGTGGCTATCCCCCGTTACTCACCTGGTTCCACCCTGATCCGTCGAACAATAGTTGTCAGATGTTTTAATTGCTACAACTGACCTCCAAGTCAATGGCCTCGTGTTCAACATTTAAGTTACTTCTACCAGATGGTTTGTTTTATCATGTTTTGAAAGAAAACGGAACTTTCAAAATAGTGCATTAACCACACATGGAATTCTCTCGTAAATTTAGTCGACAGAAATGTTATGTAAAGTGCATGACAAAAATACAAGTTTACTTACATTACATAGACGAACCTGAAAAAAACTGACCTGAGTAAAACAAAATGATAAAACATAATATTAAACATACATCATTGTCAGCTTTTATGTGGAAGACGACATAAGAATGTGCAAAACAATTATATTACGACTACAAATGAGATACTGGTCAATTATGTCCAAAATTATTTAATACAGAAAATGTGTCTAAACAAAACAGCATGACATACAGCCTCAACATATTTACCTGCCAGGTTTATTATCAGAACAGCTCTAACATGACGATATGAAGAGAAGTAATTCCGAGTGGAAACCATACCTGGACTGTCTACCTGTAGACGATGTCATCTATGTGCGGGGTCTCTTTGTGTCTCTCTTTGAGTTGCCAGTCTCGTCGTCGTGTTTCGGCGGTTCTGCCTCAAGGACCTTGAGTCTCATGCCACATATCTGTTGGCCGTGCAGCGTCGATATGGCGTGCTGGGCACTTTCACAACTCGCAAACTTCGCGTAGCCGTAATTACGACCTACAACATGGGTATATGTACATCTTATTCACAGCAATGCACTTAAGTCCGGTTGACATGATGCAATGCCTGGAAACGAAGCAGCTACAGCTATGTTGACGTCACTAAGAAAGGTAAAGGTCTTCTGATGTAGAATGCGATGCAGTTGTTTGCGTTGATTGATGGGCGAAAGGGTTGAGACTATTTTATGGTAACCTTATGGTCCGACAATATTTTTTACATTTATGCTCATAATATATAAGAAATACAGTGTATACTAAACTATTAAAGTAATTAGCCACACTACTTGAAAGTGCTCTGAAACAAGTCACATTATGTGCAAGATATTCACAAATCTGACGGGATACCTGAAGTGTGCATACACTCAGAAATTATCCATCGCCATTTATCTTATATTCCATCAATACAACACTACACATATTCGTAGTACAGATTTAACGAAACATAACCTCGCAACACATACCAGGCATGAAGTAGGCGTCGATGAGGTTTCCAAAGCGACAGAATGCGTCCTGCAGGATGCGCTCCTGGAAGCTCTCCGGCTGACTGACGATGAAGAGCCTCTGCTCCATGGCACTGTCGCGGGAGGCGTACGCCTTCTTCTCAGGCAGCGGCACGTTGCAGTAGCGCACACGCACGTCGCCCGACACCCCCACGGCATTGGGCGCCACTCCCCCCGCCATACCACCCGCGATGCCGGCCTGCTGGAGCACTGCTGTCGCCTGTAGGGTGAGATGATTTACAATCATTGTTCGGTGCTGTGGCCTCGCAATGGAGGGACTTGTCTTAAAGGACAACAAATGGCAACGGTTTCGTGGCATACACCTAATAGTGTTAATATACAGTAACAATTTCCACATACACTCAATTTTTTGACGCCAGCGGTTTACCAGAAAAATATTTTTGAACACCCAGCCATCATAATACTATGGGCTACTCCATGTTAGACGAAGAATGACGTCACGAAGCTTCGGTGCTCTCGACAGATTCCCTGCATATTAGTTATTCATAAATCCGTCGAGAGGCGCTGTGCGTGCGCAGTTTAGGCCCGCACCTCGGAAAAAACCATCAAAATGATCACCTACGATGACCAAACTTCGCAGGGCGTATCTACTACACCTGAACGACGCGCATGCACTTGTTACGTGATCAAAAAAATAATAATTAATGCCTGAAATCGATCAAAATGTGTAAGTCAATACGATCTGACCCCACCCCAAGGCAGCAAGATGGTGGCGCCACCTGATGGAGTTTACTGTTGCAGTAGTGACTCAGCAAGGTGTTATTTACACACATTTTGATTGATTTCAGGCATTAATAATTTTTTTGGATCACGTGACAAGTGCATACGCAGGTGTAGTAGAAACGCCCTGCGAAGTTTGGTCATCGTAGGTGAGGTGCGGGCCTAAACTGCAAAAGTACCCGCAATTGTGAATCCAATGTTCAATACTACCGGTTGTTTCAACGGAACTATTACTGCAACCATATGCCGAATAGTAAGGCATAATTGCTAAAGTTTATACCATAGATTTGACCACAGATTTAGATACACGTCTAAGCAGCTGCTACATGTCACGCCAACTGAACGAAGACTCGAACTTGTTGACTCTTAACGACGTCGCAGGAAGCTGACCGGCTTCAGCAGAGACCTAGAATGCCGCGCCCTTATTGGCCAAGCCAAGTTAACCCGTCACCGATGGCGGCGTCTAGACCATAGTGGATTTTGGTAGAATTTTAGACTTTAAGGTCACATTCTGAGTAAACTGCTAACATTAAAAAATTTAGTATATGTGGAAATTGTTACTTTGTATAAACTCTATTAGGTGTATGATACGAAACCTTTGTGCCATTTTTTCCCTTTAAAGGGATGGTGTAGGTTCAATGCAAAAAGGTCAACCCCAATGTTTGTATGGTTAGCTCGGTTATGTTGGTTCTGACAATAAATTGCCGAGCTTGTAAAGGTCAGCATTTGTCGACTCAAATCAACATGGCTTACACGGACGGAAAATTATCCTTCATCAACATATGGTATGCCAAATTACAATTTGTAGATATTTTGTTTGCTTGTAAAATTGAAGTGTATATACCATTTGCTTCTCTGCCTCCGTGCAATTTAATCAGAGACACCCAAAGAAGTTTGTTTGTTGGAGAAGTCTTATTTAAAATGTAAAAGGCTTCTTACAAACAACCTGCCACGCACTATATCTTGAACATATTGAGTAACACATAATATCAATATTTCCAATATTCCTTTTAAACATCCACGAAAGAAACACAAAACCACCTGTTCAGACAAGAAAGATGTATTAAACTAAGCAAACCATCCAGCTCCAACAACTATAACATCCAAATACTGTACTGACAAACCAAACCAATCACACACCCTTCCAAAAACCTGCCATTAAACCAACTCGCCTATCCACTAAGCTGACACCCATCCAACCACCTCCCCAAACGAGATCCGCTCCCGACTGATAACATACTTTCTCAATGGAGTGAACGAGCTCCTGCAGATTGCCCTGGATGTCTGTCGACTGTGTCAATGACTGGATGTTCTGGCACAGATCCGACGCACTCGACAGCTGGCACGTCAGACTGGTGCTTGGGCCGGTGGCGTACGGGTCACCGATCTGACTGCAACACAAACAACACAATATGTTATATATTATATTAAGTTCGAGTCTGTCAGAAGGAAAAAATGTATGTGCAAGATAGTGTAAAATAAAATATAAATAAAAAGAATATCAAAATATCTATGTGCCCAAAAACACACCTGGGCTTGCAATAGTTTATATTTTATATAATTTAAAATATGTTTTAATTTACAACATTAATAAGAAGTTACATAGAATAAGTTACATTATCTGAACAAATTAAATAAATACATTAATTAGAGAAATAAATAAAATAAACAAAATGTTAATTTATACTAAAACCAGTCATCATCTCACATCTAACTACAACTCAAACTACACTAGTAATACGTGTATAATTTCATCTATTGAATGAAGCATCTAACTATAGTTGAACTGGAATACGTATCTTAGCATTTTGCTCATAGATGTGGATAAATGAAATGTTTAGTTTGACGAGTGAGAACACATACCCAGCGCGTGAGAAGCCGTCCCCTGAAGCTCCTGTTACGACAGGGTAGCGCACGGAGAGACGATACCCAGTGGGGTACTCAAACCCATTCAACTTGTCCTTGGCATAGGCAGCACACTTTGGTGACGAGTACCGCACGTATGCAACACCTGGTGCAGATATTACATTTTTCTATGATCCATACAAATATAATTACATATATATATATATATATTATATATTTAAAATAATACAATGAATTTGAAAAATCAAACTTTGTCATCTATCAGTAGCTGTTTGAAGAAGACTGCTGAAAACATTCAATATGTCATGGAAAAAGTGTACATTGATTGTGAACTAAGTAACGATATCATTCATTCAAATTTTGAAACTTCCCTTTGCTCGGCAGTGATTGCGTATTTTCTGTCATTTGACTGCTTCAGTTCGATAATCAAGCAGGATATTCATAAGCCAACAACATTCAAATGATAATAAAATACGATTCATTATTTAAAACATCCATATGGTCAAGAGGTTGAGCCATATCAGCACTACAGCCCTCAGATTACAACTGTGCATCAAAATGCATCGAATAGCAGATATCATCAATACCACAATCTCAGCCACAACAATGGCCTGTTGTACTGAAATGGTAAAGTAAAGTAAAGGCAGTTCTTATATAGCGCAATATCCAATCCTCAGGACCGCTCAAAGCGCTTTACACTTTACTTCCCTGACAGACCTGTTCACTCAGACACCATCTCGGCTTCTCTGGGAAGCATCCAGCCATATGCTACAATTAAGGAGTTACGGGACACGACCAATTTTTTTTTGAAAAACACTTATAAATCTCTCCAAGACTTGTTTTCAGGGAGTCACTACATTGAAACTAAGAAGATGGCATCTTTAATTTTTTTATTTTCAAATATTTTGGCGTGGGAGGGGGTAATAATCGAACAAAAAAGTCGAAAAATAGCATAAGTTTAAATGAATAGAACACTGAAACCCCTATTGTCATTTACATTATTCAAGTGTTTCTATGTAGGTAATGTACCATTCTAACTTTCTGTGCATGGCCATTTGTCTATGTTACTTAGATTTTTTTTAACGATTTTTTATAAATATTTTATTTTTATCTTCAAATTTTTCATATTCAAACCCCCCTATTATGTGACTCACATGACTGATCATAATTTCAATGCACAGGAATGTAGATATTTATGGTACTGTTGCTATATGTAAAGTTGGTATGCATTACTTGGTTAGTTTTTGAGTTCTATTCACTTTTACCTGAAAAAAGTGATAACTGAGAAAACGGCACTTAAAGTATGAACTGAGACATTTTAATATGTTGCAAACATCAGATCTTACAAATAAGCATCCACATTATAGCCTTACCATTTATACACAATATCTATATGTTTGTAACAGTAATTGTTAATCATTAGCGACATAATTATGTTATTGTTTACCCCTACCCCCATAATCTGTAATGCAAGAAATCATAGCCGATGCACTATTTTAGCCAGTTTTCACTTAGAATACACACTAAATAGGTTGTATCAGGATACCTAAATCAAATATTCACACTGAATGCAATATAGATAGGTTATCATGTAAAGAATCCTGTTCAGATGGTTATTTTACCTAAGTATCGCTAGATTTTGTAGTCCGTGTGCATCCACGTACAAAAAATATGACGCCAGCCAGTTACCATCAACTAATAACAGTCTTTATTAATACATATACATTCTTTTTTTTCCATTAAAATGACAATTGTATCATGTTTTCCCTCCCCATAATATAAACATCATTAGCATAGCTAGTATACTTCCAGAGATGCATCAAGTCTAAATCCGGAAAAATGCAATTTGTGCAAAAGCCGCCAAAGTTTGAGTAACAATTTGGCAATGGCTTCAGAAAATATTTTGTTACTATTAATATTGTAAGTTTAAATGTTCTGTTATACATGTGGTATCATCAGTGAGGATGGATAGAGCAAGTAGAAAGTTGTTTCAAAATTATTAACTTGCTCTCAAGTCATATGCAGTTTGTGCCTATAGTCATGTCGTATTATGTATGCTATTTCAGCAACCTGACGTTGTTCACCAAGGTCTCAAAATGTATTATCTATGTTTGTTATAGCCTCAGGAACAGTTAAAACATTACCAAACAGGAACACAGTCGATTGCACTAACAACTGCATGACTGTTAGGATCAGACACTGAGCTGACAGGAGCAAGTTTCCACTGAAGAACAGCTCCAGAGTGTCATTGATTGCGAGAAGTCATGGCAGTCTCAAGTGTTGGTGATGAGTTTGTGTCACCAATTTCTGCATAATATTTCTAGGACATCAACTGCAGTAACAAAGCAAAACCTCTGCAATCATCCCTGCAAGAACTCAAATGCAGCAACTTGGCAATGGGGATAATCCACCGTCTGAAGAAGGGTCAAGCACCACTGAGGAGATGAAACCGAAGCGAAATATATCATGTATCAATAAAAAGAATTTGTCTAATGGAATGTAAAATTGTACTATGCATGCATGCATGCGTGTAAAAAAAGTAAAACAATATAATTAGCATATGATTATGAGGTACCATTTAGAAATAAATAATTGTATTTATTACAAATTTAATTATATTGAAAAATTCATAGACCATAACTGTGAGGCTTGAAGTCTAACATCTAAGTAATAACTCACATAAAACATAGTCATTTAGCTGAATTTTCTAACTTGTTTACTCCAAAAGATAAAACCCAAAGATATATACACTGACTGAGAAAAACACCAGCTAAATATATCAACAGTTGCAACTGACAATTCAGCAAATACTCTGATCCATTCCAATAAGTAAAACAACACTCAAGTTGTGACCGAGTTTGGCCATGGCCCATGCTGCAAACACCACCAATGATCCCCGCCTTCCCGTTCTACCTCCGGCCGTCGGCGCTAAGCTGTCGCCTGCAACGTATACTCCTATGCATGGCTGCGTGCTGCAGGCAATGCTATCTAACACTGTTCGATATCCGTCTTCCCCGCCGCCCTCGGGCACCGCAGCCGCAGTCGGCATCGTCGCCGTCGACGCCAAGCTGTCGTCTACGGTGATTACGTACGGCTGCATTTCCATCGAAACACGCCGTTTTGCCACCGAAAAATCCCGTTTCGCACACGGATCCCGCACTTGTGCGGCTTTCCATTTCTTTCTCTGACTAAATTCAGGCAAATTTATAACGTTTGGCAGCGAAAGGATCCACACAAACGTCGTCGAAACTGTAGTTAGGCGCCATCTTGTTTATATTCGGTAATGGCAACATGGTGAATCATGGGATACGGGCCACACCTTATATGGAATTATCCAGGTCACCGCAGGTCACGCACACAGCGGAACTTGCCGATGCTGAGTTTTGCTGACGTGTCACAACGGCGAACGCCAAATAAGGAAATAGTCGGTCGAATTGAGCTTGCGTTTATTAGGATTTCCCGTAAATACAGGTCAAAGGGCGGGGATGCCGTCTACGCAATCAGTTAGAGGACAGATTGGCGGTTCTATTCGTACCAAACAACATGGCGAACGGTGAATGTACGGTGGCGTTACTAAGGTCTAAACATCGCATATTTTTCAACAGATCCTGCGTCTTCAAAAATCAAACGGATTTAATGCGCGAAGGCTGCTCGTACACATATCCACCACTGTCTATAGCCAGGTACTCATTTAATTCAGCTGAGTGAACTGGAGCAATGTAGAGTGAAAAAACTTGCCCAAGGTTTTAACGCCGCAGCCAGGATTCGAACCCGGGTTCTCGTAGTCGAGAGTCCGAAGGTCTACCCCTGAGCCACTGCGCTCTAATGGTCAGTTTATAGTACGTAAAACATTGCATTGCAATACAAATATATAATCGTGTCCCTTTATCACCACCTGTTTGGACCCACCAATACTGCCCTGTCTCTCACCTGTGAGTCTGTCAAAGTCACAGTACTCAAAGCCAGGGATGAGGTCCATCAGCACCCGCAGCTGTTCTGGAGTGGCTGTGGTTGACGCCATCACCTCCAGACAACACTCCGCCGACCCGTCACCATACGGCTGACGCATCATGTCATGTGGTGACATCGCTGCATCACACAAACATCACACAAACATCACAATCATGTCCACATTTACACAATTCTTACCCAAAAAAACAAGCAAACCAGCAGTTTCGCCGCGTTCTGACTCTAACAACTCTCAGTATCACGAGCAAGTTATGTCTACCAGGTTAGCGACTAGATTAAAACTTGCAGAGCACAGTGTGACAGTGTTACAACCTACCAGACGTTGGTATGCCATTTATTCCATCTTTGTTGAATTGTTGAATAATACCCTATTAGTTTGCAAACTCAAATTTTAGAAATTTTCAAGACCTTTCAAGACTTTAATAATGCAAAATTCAATGTAAACCTTCAGAAGCTGGTACCCACTCAGCCAAAGTGTGGTGAAAGTACATATGGTAGAGCAATATCTACACTGCAATGAATACCACATTGCGAAAAGTGGGTGTAATTTCTACAAGAAAAGACAGACTCTGAGAAACTTTCAGACACTAGTAGTCGGGCCAACTACAACTACACGATGGCCATTGTGACTGGACTCGGCAACAAGGGTTCGGGCTCACAATGACTGGCCCTGTGGTTGCCAGAAGGAGAGACGAGGGGCTCACAGTAGTCAACGCTGCTCGTCGTGCTGTAGTTGCTGCCACTCGCCCGCGGCGCGTACTCGTAGTCCATGTAGCGGTCACTGTAGCGGTCAGGCACCGGGCGGCTCACTCGGTTTGACGCAAACACCGGCTTGAAGGCTGCAACAGGCGGGAACCAGTGCAGCATCAGAATACATGTGTGGGAACTTCTTGGAACGGTTATTGCATTATGGGAAGATATATAATCAAGTGATGCATTCTGGGACTGGGGCATCATACACAATCAAGAGGTAAATCCACGGATGTCACACCACAAGATCATGAGATGCATTCTGGGTAGGCAAATACATACCAGAAATGCATTACGGGACATCACTCGTGATGGATGCACTTTGATAACCAGGTAGACATACACATCTTAATAAGCATTTATGGGATGGCACACACTATCAAGAAATGCATTTTGGGATGGTGTACAATCAAGAGAGGCAGTTTAGGAAGGCAAGCACAATGACATGCTAGTTCCATTATCAGAATCTGTCATCTGGCTTTGATGAAACCACTGAACAAACCATTAAAATAATGATAGTTCAGCATGTCACCTAAACTGTAATTCATAAAAAAAATGCTAGCAATGATTTAAAAAATGCCTACTCTTTTATTAAGCCAACTGTGCATTAACCATTTAGCCAATCCAAACAGAATGTCAACGACCACAAGTACAAAGACTTAATTAATTACAGAATTTATTGTAAGGCTAATTTGTTATTTTCAAATTCTAATTACAAGACTTACACGAATCACAGTTCTCAAGAGCAAGGGCAGCATGGTATGCACGGTAGTACTTGACGTAGGCCAGTCCCTTGGATTCTCCTGTCTGTCGGTCTGTCAGTATCCGCACATACTCAATCTCACCAAATTGCTGAGGTGAAAGAAACACAGGATTGACAGGAATGCATCGTATCATATCACAGATGTCCATAAAATTGCCAAACATGCAAGAGCTTAATAATAGTATGCCTATATACAAAACTATACATTCATATACCATGTGAATACATCACATGCCATGTGTATATGTATATAACTCCAACAAAAAATTAAAACCAAATTCATTCTGCAAATCCAATCAATGTTGACGTATGCATATTACGTATTTTAAATAGATCATCCATTTAATTTAAACTCATTTTCTGTTATAAAAGCATCAACAATATGTTTAGTCCCTCCCATAAATTGGCATTAGATCTAGACAAACAAACATCAAGGGTAAAAATTAGAAATAATATAACTAAACATGTATTAAATACCTGTTGAAAAATAAGGGATACATTATGAAATAAAAATGACAATAAAAACAAAGGTTCCAAACGGGAAAATTAGATCCGAGATCAGTTTCAAGTTTGTGCAAATGTACACGCTAGGTAAATGCACAACTGTAAATTAGTAGACTTCGTGAAACCAGCTCCTGGCCTCACAGCCATACCTCAAACTTCTCCTTGATGTCGGCCTCGGAGCTGGTGCGGGGCACCATGATGAAGAGACGCAGCAGCTTCTCGTCCTCCTTCGGCTCCCTCACAGCACCCTCTCTACGGTCCGCCGCCAGCAGCACCTGCTCAGGTCAAAGGTCAACTCATCAGTTTCCACATATTAAAACAGACTTATAAAATAGTGTGTGTGTGTGTGTGTGTGTGTGTGTGTGTGTGTGTGTGTGTGTGTGTGTGTGTGTGTGTGTGTGTGTGTGTGTGTGTGTATGTGTGTACCAGGGTTAGAATGTAGCCAAAAACGAGTGGGAGCCAGCAGGGCCCCCACTTTTCAAAATCTAGGGGCCCGACACAAAAAGTGGGGGCCATGCAACAAATGCACATTTAAGTCGCATTGTAACTATAACTTTATTCAACGCAATTCACATGCCACAAACATAATGGCTGTAGCCTATGTAGTAGCTTAATTAGTAAATGCTAATGATAATTTCAAGATATCAATGGAGGGTTGTTAATTTTCCTCTGAATCGGAGCTGCTTGAAACCTGTAGATCTTCCTCTTTTGGGCTGCCTGCGTTTGTAGATGGCAACATAAGGTTGCCTATTCCTGCTCCCCCACCCACCCACAACAGCTTAAGTGACTGTGCGAGGTCCCGTTCCTTCCTTCATTTTTACTGCCAGTCATGTACTTTAAAACAGTATTGGCCATAAACTGTATAAACCAAGGATTGATGCCTATGTACCTATATACCTATTGCCACAGCATTATGGAAAATGACAGTTCAGTTACATTGTAGAACTTCATAGTAGATTATGTCTAAGACCTGTCTATTTCTAGTAACACAATCCTAGGTTATTAATTCGTTTTCCCTGGCCTAGTCGACAGGTTTGTCCACCTCGGCAACCCCTTGTCAATCAATTTTAAACCTGACCAAGGGCAGCAACCTTCTGTCCCCCTTCACCCCCACCCCCTCCCCCCCCCCCCCAGCAGCCAGGATCATTTACTGGTAAAGTGAATAATGACATTTTCTTTGGCTTGGCCTCTGGGATAGGAAGTTGTCAGGCCATTATTTATCAATTTTACAGTTCTTTGACCTGGGGGCCAGCTGGGCCCTCAGAGTTCAACATCTGGGGGCCCGACAGTAAAGCCCAGCGCCGCGCCCCCCCCCCCCCGCTAAATTCGATTTAAATGATTCGGCAGCAATAAATTTCATTATAAATGATTCGGCAGCAACTACAGCGTACTACGATTATGAAGTTTTTATAAATAACAAGGAGCAATAGTAAATTCATGTATACCACGATAATGAAACATTAAATATATTTGTGATTACATTAGCGTTATGCTATCTGGTTAGCATACTTCAATACCAGTAACCAACCCACCTCTTAGAAGTTTGGCAAATTCAACAAATTTCTTGCTAGGTCTGACAATTATAACAAAATCCATCTTTCTTTCTTATCTGTCATGATAACAAACACCCCAGAAACCATAAAACATGTGAATGTCACACTGTCATGTCACAAGAAACATGCTTTGAACAACTTACCAGCTCTAGAAAAGTCAAAGGTCAATGTGTATAACTGTACATACACAGATCTACCAAAACTTGCTAAATTGAGCAGTTGTTTACCTTGACTGGTTTTGGATGGTTGGGCAGTGATTTTGCATTCATCTCCTCAATGGCCAAGGCAGCTTCTGATGACTTGGAATATGTGATGTACACAATTCCTGTATCAGACAATATAAACACAGCTTAAAGCAAGCTGACAACGTTTTGGAGTGTTTCAATAAAATTACAAGATTATCAATCAATGCAATTTTTTTTACATTAGTGACTCACACTGACATCATTATATGATGTGAGAGCTATCTTATTGTGTTTAAAGGCAAACAAAAGTTAACTGTTTCGTGGCATACACCTAATAGAGTTAATATAAAGTAACAATTTCCACATATACTCAATTTTTTAACGTCAGCGGTTTACTCAGAATGTGACTTTAAAGTCTACAATTCTAACGAAATCCACGATGGTCTAGACGCCGCCATTAAGTGAAGGGTTAATTTGGCTTGGCCATTCAGCGCGCGGCATTCTATGTCTGACCCTTAACCTGCGACGTTGTTAAGGGTCAACAACTTCGAGTCTTCGACAGTTCGTTCAGTTGCCGTGACATCTAGCAGCTGCTTATAGACGTGTATCTAAATCTGTGGTTAAATCTATGGTAAACTTTAGTAATAATGCCTTACTGGTGGCAATCTTGTTAAATCATACGGTTGCAATAATAGTTGAAACAACCGGTATTATTGTAGAAATTGATTCACATTTGCGGGCGTACTGTTTGGAATCCCTCCAGTCCAAGTACAGTTCACTTTGCTCGGTCCATTTTGAGGAGAAATGCTTTGAAGTAGACATGTAGTCATGTATCATCAGTTGATGGGATGATTTCAGCGATACAATAATAGACAACTTTATATTTACCGTCATCAGCATGTTACGCGTGACGTCATTCTTCGTCTAAGATGGAGTAGCGCGTAGTATATGGATGGCTGGGTGTTAAAAAATATTTTTCTGGTAAACCGCTGGCGTAAAAAAATTTAGTATATGTGGAAATTGTTACTTTATATTAACTCTATTAGGTGTATGCCACGAAACAGTTAACTTTGTTTTGCCTTTAATCCTGCAGTAGTGGCTAGGACAATACATCTGCATGCAAAGTGTGTGGTGAATTTAGTAAACATTCGCCCTGTAAATAAGTTACAGTGTGAGAAAATCTGACCTAAGAAACACAAATGATAGTGCTCAGGGCAGTGAAACCAAAATATACTGAGGTGATATTGATGAAATCAAGGAAATTTTATTATTACGTAAAACAATGGGCTCAGCGAACACGAGTAAGAGGCAAAGATATGATGCAACACTGTGGGTCTGGGGGCATAGCCCCCTGGAATTATCTGGTTTAACCTAGCTTCAAAATGTGCATTCTGAAGTGTGTTTTAACCCACATTCCCTAGCATGAGGGGAAACAAATAAAACTACAAGTTAGCAGCATGTAATTTTTTTTAATCACAGCACTATTTGTTAATAATCAAAAAGGGCTTACTCATGATTATTTCATAGAACAACAATTTCTTTGTGAACTTTCCTAGATCATTGGAATGCGCACCATCAGAAAACTTATTTTTTGTTTTGGGGATGGCAGGAGGATGGTCAGATTCAGCTTTTCTAGACTACAGATTAAAAAAGTTATGGTCTGTTTAAAATATTAATTAAGAAAATTCCCTTTAGTTACACGTTAATGCACTTTTGATGCTGGAAACTTCACAGTTCAGAGAGTATTTACACATCGTACGAATATAATGTGTGCTCTGGCAAGCTGATGTCCGGCTTATCATTTAAATGTGGTATTAATTGCAGGCTAGATTTGTGCTGAAAACGTATCTGTTTTAACAGAAATATTTTTTTGAAAACATTTGATTAATAATGACTAGATCAACCTGTGCTGTTGATGGCATAAATAAAATTGACGTTATTATTATCAGCGTATCCACTGCATGTGGAGATTGGAGGGTGTGGACTGTTAGTGAATTACAATGTGAAATGTAATTTACCGACTACCGAGGCCCGTGGCCCAGCACAGCAGGTAGCCCTGCCCCCCGGGGAATCAGTTTAGCCAAATAAAACATCGGAAACATTACATGGTTTATGATGGTTATAACGACATATGTCATTGACTTTCGTCTGGGTATGGCTATGGGAGCCGATGCGATATAAGAGTGCTTTTGTCTAATATTAGCCTGTTCGGAAATTGGCTTCTAAACTTCTCTGAGATAATCCCTTATCCTAGGGCAAAGGGGCCTCTGTATTTTGCGGAACGTTCCGCCGGATCTGCCGGAACTCTATGTTTCCGGCTTAAAACACATCTATACGCTTCGTATCAAATTGATACTTTATGTATAGTTTAATTAGGTATGTGACAAAACTCTGGTTTCAAGCGCAGCGCACTTCGGCAGGAAGCCTCGTTTTCGTTTTTCTCAATGCCGAGTGCTGCTCAACGATAGCACTCCAAAAATCCGTTTTATTCGTGTTATTGACGTTCTTCCCATATGTACACATACTTCAATGACGTTATACACACATCGCCATTTACAATTCTGTCAGTCTTTTGAAAAACGATCTTTGCAAATTTTCGCAGTTTCGTCCGCAATTTTGCATTTTTTTCAACCATCAAAACGCTCGACGATTTTGCAGAAGGTGAGTAAAGTATCTATCTAAAGTTGGATAATATGTTTTATTAATTATTCATGAATGATTCCCCAAAAATTGGTGGCAATTGACCGATTCCCATGGCCATTGTTGGTCCCCCTGTAATGGCTCTCAACACGACCGAGGGTCGATCTGTAGGATTTTCACCCTTCAAATATCGTCCAAAATATGTAATCTAGCCACGAAATACGAATCAAACTTGGATATAAAGATGAAATAAGATGTTTAAGAAGGCATCTAGGGTGATATTTTATCAGAATACGCTTTTTATAAGCAGATGATGGGCGATTTTGTAGGGCATATGTTCTGCTAAAAATAGATGCAGCAGGAGAATTTAGGTCACGTGACCTAATTGGCGCCATCTGATTAGCTACTCGCCTGTGTTTTGTAAACATTGCCATGTGGTCTGTTCAGCTGATTTCTTTTAGACATGTATTTCACTGGTTTTTCCAGGGTTTTTGCTCATAGTGAGTTGGAAAGGATATTTAATTTGATGTGACTGAGATCTTCTCTATTCACAAACTGTTCATTGATGATGAAACTCAATGACAACAAATATTTTGCATTTTATTATAATTTCTTTTGTCATTCACCCTATCTTGATGTCTTTTTTGGATGATGTCAGCTTTATGGCTCACAGTTTATCTAGACCAGTCTACTATTATAAAAAACTTAAACAGAGGTGTGGTAGTGAGGGTTCCTACATGCCTATGGATGACTGATTGCCCTGTGGGCTGGGCTCCTGGGTGACTTCTCTTAGCAAAACAGCATGCTGTATTATGCAATTTTAAACTGTGGTAGTAATGTTTTTATTTAATGTAGGGATGAGGGTGTATGGGGGTCATTCTACTTGTTTTGTATTTATACTTTTGTGAGATTTTAATATTTCAATAATGCTTTTAATGTCTATGTCTGTGTTTTAGTGTGATTTTATAAAACAAATTGGTGATATTTGCCTTTGCATTTTCGTACAAGCAGAACTGTAATTTCCCTGTGGTGATTAATAAAGTATTCTTAGCTTATATATATATATATATATATATATATATATATGTATGTAACCGGTAGGGTTACTGCATATATTGTTAACTGTAGTATGTAACCGGTAGGGTTACTGAATATATTGTTAACTGAATAGATTGTTAACAGGACTATGTAACTGGTAGGATTACTGAAACTGTAGTTGGGGAGAACCCATAAATCACCTCCCCCTAGCTGTTTACCCCATGGTGCCATGTGTCATCAAGGCAGCCAACACAGAATGGAATCATATCCTGTTACCGCTGGGGTGCAAGGGTTGCACAATCAAGAAGGATGCAGATAACAGATTGCCTCCCTAGAAAAACTGCGTGTTGACATGTGTCATAACTGCCAGCAGGCCCAGACGCATCCTATTTACTACCATTGAGCAAGAGTTCTGCATTTAGCTTTCATTCCTAGAAAAACCATGGACAGGATGTAATTCCTGTATAAAAGAGCCGTGTTTTGGACACTCTCTATCATCCCTTGTAAAACGCAAGAAAGACAACTTGTAGGAGAGAGAGAGTACACATAGTACGGCTACTACCAGTGGTAGTACTGAGCCGTATTCAGCTACGGTGTAGTGACTGCATTCCTAGTTGGGGTGAGCACACATGACAATAAATGGTCTATTAATTTACGCGTGTGTGTTCTGTCTTCAATGGTAAATCCCCCGTTTACATATATATATATATTTTTCAGTCATAGCGTGATAGCCATCATGAAGAAGAAAAGAACAGCTCCACTACCCGAGAAGCCAGGCGTCGTCCGCCAACATATACATGATAATTATGATTGCTCCAGTCTTGGGAATTCCAACATGTTGAAGAATGGACACGTGCTGAAACTATTCATAGAGAATGTGAAGTCCATTGCAAAGACCATTCATGTCAATCATTCCCAATTCCCTGGCTACCATGTTGCTCCAAATGACTTGAAGCTGGTTGTTATTAAATTTGACAAATTCAAACATATGGACAGAAAAAGGGAAAAGGAGGATTTCATTGTGTTTTGTGAGACTCTTTTTAAAGTCAGTACCAGTGCTACTGCATTACCGGTAGTTGCTAATCCTATGCAAGTTGATGCAGTGCCAGATCCGCAGCCTGGTCCTTCAGATGCAGTGCCAGATCCACAGCCTGGTCCTTCAGATGCAGTGCCAGATCCACAGCCTGGTCCTTCAGATTCGGTGCCACATCCGCACCGTGGTCCTTCATCTGGACAGGTTCTCACGCCACGTAAAGTATTACTTAGAAAGCGACTACATTTTGTGTCAAATCGACGCAGGGCGGAAAAGAAAAGGTATCTAAAACGCGTCAGAAAACTTAGGGCAAATATTGATATACAAAGGGTGAATCAGATCAAATACCTCAATCAGGACATTGCACGCAAGAAACTCTCTATGAAAACAAAGGATGCGACAATTACATTATTAAAACGACAAATTATGGGGGCGAAGAAGGACGCAAATCTTTCCTGTGATGCAGAACTTTTCAAACGGCTTAAGCGTACACATAAACGTTTGAAGGACAACCGAAAAAAAAACACATTGGTCCAAAGAAAACAGTTTCAAAGGGGTTTGCCAAGTTAAAACAAGAACTAAGTGCAAAGGATGAAATTATTCGAATTTATGAAAATGATATGTGTGCACTCAGGGATAAGCTTGAGGAAGTGGAAAAAGACAAGAAGGAGAAGGAAACCAAGAGGGATGGCAAAACATACAGTAGTGCAATGCGCATGCAAGTGTACGATGCCATCGTCAATATGGTCCCTACCCAAAACATTCCAACGTTAATTGCAAGTTACGCAAAACGCACAGGGGACAAACTAAGTGCTATTCCTTGCCGAACAACTGTCGAACAGATGGCCAGGGAATTGGACTCCTTGGCGGATCTGAAAACCGCAGAAATGTCTATGAAGACCAGCAACCTCACTCTAGGATTCGATGCAACGACCCAGGAGCATGTTCATCTAAATAGCATCCATTTCACCTCAAAATCAACATGTGAAGTAGTAGCTATTGATGAACTTGCCGGAGGCACAGCGGAGGATTATTGTGATCACGTGTGTTCATCGGTAGATAATCTTGCGGACGTGTATGCCGACTACCACAAGGAGGATTATCAGTTCTGTCGTTCGACGATTATTGGTAACATAGCCAATACCATGACGGACAGAGTGGCTGCTAATCACGCAGCAATTTCGAAAGTCAGCGAGAAGTGGGGAAAAAGTTTAAACGAATTAAACTGCCATCTCCACCCGCTGGACACGATGGCAAGTTCCTGCAGGTCAGCATTGAAACAAATGGAGACGGGACGTGGAGAACTGTTTGGAAAAGATTGTCTTGCTGGAAATCTAGTCTTGTCCATAAACAAATTTCGTTACAAAGCAGGAAAAGGGGACCCAAAAGGGTTTGTTACGTTCTTGATCGACCAAAAGCTACCAAAGGGAATTCTCCCAAGGTATCGTGGAAATAGACTCCACATTTTATACCATATCTGTGGGCAACTGCATCATAATTACAGTCTCTTCTTGGAGTTTTTCACGAAGGGTACAGTTTCATGTGGGAGGCTTCAGTCGTGTATAAGGACAGATTTCACCAATGAGATAGCCAAAATGCAAATCCAGTGTCTTGGGCTCATTGGCAAACTTCTGACGGGACCGTGGATGTCGATCTTCTACGCAAGTTCCAGCTCCGCTACCATTGACCACATCGAAGGGATTGGCGTCGTTAAAAATGTCATCTCGGAACTGAAGAGGACAAGAGAATCACCACAGCTTGCTCTGACTCGCAACTCTGATTTCTTCGGCCGACCCCTTAGTGAAGATCCCACCCTTGTAAGTCTCCAAGGACAGCCTTCCAACATGGACCTATTTGCCCGAATGATGTCTGCTTGCTTTGAGGCCATCATTGCTGTACTTGAAAGGCAGTATCAACGATACTTCAGTATGACCATGACGGATATTCTGAAGGAGGAGACCAGTTCTGCCCGCCTACATAACATTGATGCAGAGGAGGTTATGGGCATGTTTGGGGCCATGCAGGAGCGAGCGAAACATGCTAGCATGGACTTCCTTGTAGCTAGGATGCGTGCCAAAAAAAATGCTGTTGTACCCTATTTGGATGAAATGTATGAGGATGAGAGGGAGCGTGCTGTGAGCTGGGCCATAGGGCGGGGCACAAAGAAGAGACGGGTCGCAAGACAGAAACAGTCTGAAGTCCGGGTAGAACTTTCACGAAGGGCAGCACTCAAGCAACAGAAGAAGAATGAGAAGGAGAGGAAGGAAACAGAGAAGAAGTTGCATTCGGTAGATATTGGCAAATTGCGGACGGAATTCCCCAATATTTCGGATGAGACTCATCAATCTTTGCTTCAAATTCTGAACGGTACCATTGTGGAACTTGACATCTGCCACACATGGTATGATGGAGACACAAATGAGCAGGTTGTTTATTCAGGGAGGGTTGAAAAACTGAAAAAGACCAAACTGAAGAAATGCTATGTAATTGCATACTGGTTGGACAATGAAAGTTACGAAGATGCAACAGACTATGAGATGACTCCGTGGGCCCTTGGGGCAGATCTTCTGTATGAGGACTTGGTTTTGTGCTGATGTGGAAATAGAGACTATGATGACATGCCGACTGGAGTAGAGAACTAATTGTGAGTGTTTCTTGCTAAGAATTTTCCAATGAATACCAACTTGGTAGGATTTCGGTATAGTAATTTTTTAAGTTTTTGTTCAATTTTTTATTTTACCCGAACTCGGTTTAGGGTCCAAGGTATTAAAACAACTAAATCTTATAATTATGTCTGGGATGTTGGTATTCATTGAAAAGCTCTTGCTGAGAACTTTCCAATGAATACCAACTTGGCAGGATTTTTTTTTTAAAGGATTTTTCAAATATTTTGATTTTAGCAGAAGTCGGTTAAGGGTCTAAAGGGTAACAATTAAATCTTAATTATCTCTGGGAATATTCATTTTCTTTAACATTTATAGGAATTTGCATTCCATAAGCTTTAAAATGATACCTAGTTTGCTGAAATTGACCAAGGAACAAGGGAAATATCCCTCCTCCAATTATACCACAAAATGACAAAACGGGTCACAAAGTCTAAGTTGTTTCTCTATTGTTTATCATTATTTAGATTGACCGGAAACAAGCTAATTTGGATCCTTTAATTGGCTTCCATTTGCTTATTATTTGTCCTATGAAGCTGATCTTAGTATCATGGGAAAGGTCTTTTAAAGCTCTTTCCAATGATATCAAAGTTGGGGTGATACTGTGAGTTTGATTTTTTTTGTCACATACCTAGTTTAATATTGCTCTAATGCAACTCCTCTGCAAGTATGAAGACATACTATATTGAATAAGGTATATTTATGAGCGCCGGAACGTCGAGGACCGTCAATATTGAGCAAGATGGCGGCTTTGTTATGGCTGTTCCACGCATTGAACATACTCGACGGCCATCGACGTTCCGGCGCTCATAACTATACCTTAATCAATATAATTATTATGTCTTCATACTTGCAGAGGAGTTACATTAGAGCAATATTAAGCTATACATAAAGTATCAATTTGATACGAAGCGTATAGATGTGTTTTAAGCCGGAAACATAGAGTTCCGGCAGATCCGGCGGAACGTTCCGCAAAATACAGAGGCCCAGGGCAAAGCCCTTTTGTCTAAAAACCCAGCCGGGTTAGACAATGTCATGTGCTGTAATGGCAAGCCGCAGCGCAATTCACCAACCTTTTGCCTCGCCTGATTTTCTATCTTTCACAATGTAAATATCTTTGATAGTGCCATATTTTTCGAAAGCTTCGCGAAGATCATCTTCCGCACAATCTTTGCCACCCAGGATAAAAATGCGGTTATAGGAAACTTCTCTATCGTCAGGCATTTTCACGGTGTTTGTAGAAACGCTAAATCTCAAAAAATCTCAACTGCTCGTTGTAGGAAGTTTCCATAAACATTGCTCCTGCAACATCAAAAGCTATTTGACAGCCTAGTTGGTGGCGCCGACTCGCGACTAATTACACTAAACAGGTATGAATGACATTTATTTCCGAATGGTCAATACAATACAAAGAAAAAATTAGTACACACAGTATGCAATAACGCAAACAAGCAATTGCCCATGGAAATGGATGAATATGGAAGTTCCATATTTGGGAGGGAGCAGACTAAAAGGCAGACCAGAATTGGCAGACCGCGCGGAAACGGCAGACCACATTCACAAGGATGCCACCGATCGTACGCTCCATGTTTACGACGAATACATGGGGGCCTTTACGTTCGTGGTTATAGCAGAGAGCGTAAAGGGGAGAGATGTCACTCAGCCGGTGGCATTTTGGATTTTGAACTGGTGGCGCACCAAGCGGCTGGGTGTCATGCGAGTTCATAAGCAAACCGGCGTGCTTTCATTCATTTGGTTAAAAAGCGATCGACTGCTCGTACGTTGACTTGGGGTGTGTGTGGGGGGTGGGGGGTGGGGGGTGGGGGTGGACATGTAAAGATAAAAAAATTATATTTTTATGCGCCAAATATATTGATTTTCAAAAATATATACTATTTTATGGTCATTTCACGGCTACATTATGATAGGATTCATGAAATCTCAGATATGATCATTATGCCTGGTTCTTTCTTTACCATGTCCCCAGACAACCTCTCCCTGTCAGCTGAAGATATGCTGCAGTCAATAATTATGTCCATAGCCTGAAAGTGCATTTTAAAATTTGTAGAAATTTTCCGGTTTTATATATATACATCTTGATACATGTACTGCCTATGGACACACAACTGGTCCATTGTAAATTTGAAAGGATGTATGTACAGTAAATTATGATGTAGCCCTAAGTGTCTTTTTCTACTACTTTCAATCTTTGTATTCTAGTCATATTAATATTTACTTCTTGTTTTGGTACACATGATGTTTAACATCTCACCTAAATTAAATTGTGTGTCTATTCCTAGTCATATTCATAACTTGTTTTCATGATGTTTAAATTGTATTTTTTACACCATTGCATACTTTTGTATTTTTAATGTCTGAAGGCTTCACCTCAACAGTTTTATTACTGAACGTGGATTCCTTAATAAATCAATCAATCAATCAATATAATTCAGTTCAGACAGTTACTGTCCAATCCCAATTTTTAGAAATATTTCATTCCTATTCTGAAACAGATCAAAAACATGAACAAAAAAGACATGGGTACAATAATACATTTATTGTAGGCATTAATAGCATGGGTACAGATATTAAAGTTAGTATACACTTCAAATGAGCCCAAAAACATGCCAATTTGGTTTGATTTGCCAACATTTGCAGAAAGTATTCAACATCATCTTTCATTTATCAAATACATATAATTTTGTAATCAAGCCACTTCAAATGAGTTTTTTTTAATTTTTGACACACACGTCTACAAATAAATAATGTCTGCACATGTCCATCTATGTTTAGAATTAATGTAATTTCGCAGATGAAAGATGCATATGATACATACAACCTGTGCTGTATATTGATACATGATAGTCATGCGCCACACAAAAAGTAAAAGAATATGTGCCAGTATTAAAATGTCAATACATTGTTAGCTACATGTACATTTGTTCACAATATTCATTATAGTTAGTCTTCAGTTTCATTGAATTGGCATAGTTTGCAATTCATATCGTGTGACTGCAAAATATAGCCAAAATGTTGGTTGCCATTTACAATATTTAGTGTCCAAATGACATACAGAATTATTTCTGTGTTCTCACAAAAACGTTACAATTATTGAAACATACTAATGTTATCAGTTGATTATGTAAAACACCTGTATAACCCCTCTTATACCTTAGTCCAGCCAGGGTTATATGTATACTGTATGGTGATGTACTATATATCTAGTCAACTGTCTCAAGCAATTTACAACAATACAATCATCTGGTCTGACATGAATATAATCAAGAACATTGATTTTACCAGGACTGAAGTATCTTGCTCAACTACATGCTCAGAAGATGAAGTTCTGTCCTTGGGGGGCTTGCGTTCTTTCTGGCGATCTGATTGATTGCAGCTGAATAACGTGGGAACTGCATCCCATACCAGCTTGTCACGGCTGTTGGCATTCATAAACTGTGAATCGGTGAAGTGTTTAGCGCATATCCGGCAGTTGTTATAGAGATACCCGCAGTATCTTTTCAACAGATCTTCCTTTCTAGAGTTTATAACCCATCACTTACTCCTGAAATATGAAGTGCAAAAACATTGAATTACAGCCAGCATTACACATTTATTGCTAATATTTTGCCAATGTACCTATTCTATTATCTAGAATTTAGATACACCATGTACATGAACAAGGACAAGTAGGCCAGTCTGGACACATGATACAGTGTCAGTGATATTTACTCTTAGTTCAGCCCACCACAAGATCCGCTGGGACATACTGTTAATTTATTGTCATTGATAACCACCCCACCCCCCCGCCCACGACAGTACTATTACTTGGCCCAACTACTACTAAACCCGTCCCAGCCATACGGAGTGTTTTTGTTTACATCACCAGCTGACATCCAGTCTGACACTGACTGGGGGGGGGGGGGGCGTGTCGAGGCGTTGCATTTATGCATTTATGTGTGTTATGCATGGTATTTCTTTTTAGTTTGTATTGATTTAATGCCTACCTGTCTTTATCTTTCGGTAATCTGAAGAATGAAAGCTCTGCGTTGACGCTTTTGTTGTTGCTGCAGCCAAAGGCTGAGCAAAACGAACCGCCGTGCCTGGCGTACGCCATGTTGATCTGACTTTTGCAACCCAGCCGCTTGGTTCGCTGCGGTCTATGTTTTAAAAATGGCGTCCAATGGGAAACAGCGCATGTAATTACAGTACTAGAAGTTAGCATATAATGTTTGAAAGGCGAAATAACAATTCTTGGATTTGTTGTTTGTTTTTATTTTCACCAACACAACACAGTAAGTATTCTTAGTATTACTATTTCACCACAATTTCCGATACAAACAACAATCTCATATATATATATGTGTGTATATATATATATATATAATATATATATATGTATATACGCATATCTATATATATATATATATATATATATATATATATATATATATATATATATATATATATATATATATGTGTATGTGTGTGTGTGTGTGTGTGTGTGTGTGTGTGTGTGTGTGTGTGTGTGTGTGTGTGTGTGTGTGTGTGTGTGTGTGTGTGTGTGTGTGTGTGTGTGTGTGTATAATACAATGTATATACCATATGTATACCATGTTAAAAAATAACATCACTAGAAGCGACAATATTACAATATCCATATTTTACCTTACCAAAAAGGTAAAGTAAAGGTTTTTACCTTAAAACAAATAAAATATAATAACAGCTTTGGCCAATTAAACTCAGAAATCAGACTCTTCATTGAAACACCGTAGCACCACACATGAGGATCGCACGCGCAAACAACAACAAAGCTTGTAAACATGGAGCGTACGACCGGTGGCATCCTTGTGAATGTGGTCTGCCGTTTCCGCGCGGTCTGCCAATTCTGGTCTGCCTTTTAGTGACTAAAAGGCAGACCAGAATTGGCAGACCGCGCGGAAACGGCAGACCACATTCACAAGGATGCCACCGATCGGTACGCTCCATGTTTACGACGAATACGTGGGGGCCTTTACGTGGGTGGTTATAGTTGGCGCCTTATAGTTGCTGTTTTTACGGTATTCTTGTGAGGTTGAGATGTCTTTTAATAATAACATACATGTAATAAGCAAATGTAATTACAGTACTAGAAGTTAGCATATAATGTTTGAAAGGGGAAATAACAATTCTTGGATTTGTTGTTTGTTTTTATTTTCACCAACACAACACAGTAAGTATTCTTAGTGTTACTATTTCACCACAATTTCCTATATAAACAACAATCTCATATATATATATATATATATATATATATATATATATATATATATATATATATATATATATATATTATATATATATATATATATATATATATATATATATATATATAATATATATATATGTATAATACAATGTATATACCATATGTATACCATGTTAAAAAATAACACCACTAGAAGCGACAATATCACAATATCCATATTTTACCTTACCAAAAAAGTAAAGTAAAGGTTTTTACCTTAAAACAAATAAAATATAATAACAGCTTTGGCCAATTAAACTCAGAAATCAGTCTTTTCATTGAAACACCGTAGCACCACACATGAGGGCACAGAGCACTGTTGGTTTTCCCATTGGCGGCCATGTTAACGTTTTGTCAGATTATAAGGAAACTGGATTTTAACACAATCACTGCAGTCATGTCACTGATATGCTGATCAAATTTCGTCAAAAAAGCATATCTCAGGCTCTCTTAAAATGCATGCATGTGTTCTGACCCTCAATATTGACCAAACTGAGCACGCTTTTCTGCATTCGCAGGGTCATGTAAGAAAAAATGGCTAATAAAACACTACGCCAACTACACTCTGCCTAACATGCGTCATTGCACTGCAGATATATCATAGCACTTAACCTACTGGTATGCCTGTCCTACCCCAGATAGCATGAACACGTTAATGTAACGTTAATGTAACGTGTGCAGAAACGTTTGATTAACGTTTAATATAAACGTTAGTTTACGGTTATTTTGCTCGTTTTTTTAACGTCGATCTACGTTTCATCTTTAACCGAAATTTAACGTTAGACTAACGTTAATGTAACCGTTACAGTAACGTTAGTTTAACCTGTAATGCCAACGTTAGTTTATCGTTATTTTGCTCGTTTTTTTAATGTTAATGTAACGTTTAGCCTCTAACCAAAATCTAACGTTAGAATAACGTCAATGAAACTGCTACAAAACATTTAATGTAAACGTTAGCCTACGGTTATTTTGCTGGTTTTTTTAAGGTTAATGTAACGTTTGGCCTCTAACCGAAATCTGACGTTAGAATAACATCTATGAAACTGTTATAGAAACGTTTGATTAACGTTTATTGTAAACGTTAGTTTACGGTTATTTTCCTCGTTTTTGTAACGTTAATCTACAGTTCGTTTTAACCAAAATGTAACGTTAGACTAACGTTAATGTAACCGTTACAGTAACGTTAGTTTAACCTATAATGCAAACGTTATTTTGCTCGTTTTTGTAACGTTAATCTACAGTTCGTTTTAACCAAAATGTAACGTTAGACTAACGTTAATGTAACCGTTACAGTAACGTTAGTTTAACCTATAATGCAAACGTTAGCTTATCGTTATTTTGTTCGTTTTTTTAATGTTAAAGTAACGTTTAGCCTCTAACCAAAATCTAACGTTAGAATAACATCTATGAAACTGTTATAGAAACGTTTGATTGACGTTTGATGTAAACGTTAGCTTACGGTTATTTTGCTCGTTTTTGTAACGTTAATCTACGGTTCGCTTTAACCCAAATGTAACGTTAGACTAACGTTAATGTAACCGTTATAGTAACGTTAGTTTAGCCTATAATGCAAACGTTAGCTTATCGTTATTTTGTTAGTTTTTTTTAATGTTAATCTCACGTTTACCTTCTAACGAAACTGTAACGTTAGAATAACGTCAATGATACCTTTACAGAAACGTAGCATTAACGTTTAATGTAAACGTTAGTCTACGGTTATTTTGCTCGTTTTGTAACGTTAATCTACGTTTCATTTTAACCGAAAGGTAACGTTAGACTAACGTTAGTGTAGCCGTTACAGTAGCGTTAGCTTATCGTTATATGGTCATAAATTCAACATGGACGAATAATATAATTCTTGACTAATTTGGTGAATAAAACCAGACAAGTCCTTTTACGTAGCAGCTTGTTCACAAAGCAACATTTAATGAACAGCGAAGACATTAGAGTACAGTCCAATGTAGATGTGTAGCTGGCTTTCACGGCATAGCGGCTACTTCGGATCGCTTCCTCTCCTCTCTCTCCTTCCTGCCCACGTCCCTCTCCGTAGCGAATTTCAGCCACAGCTTCAACTCCTGCTCCACCTCCTTGTCTGTTGCCTTGGCCGTCAGTGAGTTTTTTCGCACAGCTCCTGTGTGGTTAATAATATTATTATTATCAAAGTAGTCTCTCTCTCTCTCTCTCTCTCTCTCTCTCTCTCTCTCTCTCTCTCTCTCTCTCTCTCTCTACCTATATATCTATATATCTCTCTACATATCTCTCCCTCTCTCTACCTATATATATATATATATATATATATATATATATATATATCTACCTCTCTCTCTCTCTCTCTCTCTCTCTCTCTCTCTCTCTCTACCTATCTCTCTCCCTACCTATCTGTCTATCTATCTATCTATCTATCTATCCATCCATCCATCCATCCATCCATCCATCCATCCATCCATCCATCCATCCATCCATCCATCCATCCATCCATCCATCCACCCATCCATCCATCCATCCATCTATATATCTATATAGCCGTCCGTCCGTCCGTCCGTCCGTCCGTCCGTCCGTCCGTCCGTCCGTCCGTCCGTCCGTCCGTCCGTCCGTCCGTCCGTCCGTCCGTCCGTCCGTCCGTCCGTCCGTCCGTCCGTCCGTCCGTCCGTCCGTCCGTCCGTCCGTCCGTCCGTCCGTCCGTCCGTCCGTCCGTCCGTCCGTCCGTCCGTCCGTCCGTCCGTCCGTCCGTCCGTCCGTCCGTCCGTCCGTCCGTCCGTCCGTCCGTCCGTCCGTCCGTCCGTCCGTCCGTCCGTCCGTCCGTCCGTCCGTCCGTCCGTCTCTCTCTCTCTCTCTCTCTCTCTCTGTATCTCTCTCTCTCTCTCTCTCTCTGTCTCTCTCTCTCTACTATTGTGTAGACATTTTAATTGCAAAATTTATTAGTTTAACAAGATGACACATGTAGACTAGGAAGTCTTAAGCTTATTGGTTGGGAGTGAATGGAAGTAAAATAATTATTTCCTATTCCACTTTCTTCTACTTATATATATATATATATATATATATATATATATATATATATATATATATATATATATATATATATATATTAAAATGCACTTACGGGTGATGACTTGTTTCAGCATCATTTCTTCAAAGGCCCTCTTCTCCCCCTTCCCCTTCCAGTTGAATCCTCTGGCACACTTGTCTGTGATGAGTGACTTCATGATGCGCCGGGTGCACTCTTTCACTGAGCTACCGCCAATCATGCTCAGATTGGTGACCTACATACAAGCAGTAATAACAATGATACATTAGCAGTAATAGCAGTGACACAAGATATGCAAGATGATATTACGAAATTGCCTATGTCTAGTGAACAACTGCATCATTATATTAAATTATTACAAGTGGTATTTCTATAAAACAATATTGTAACAAACAAAATGTCGACGGAACCCCTATGTATCAGAAGTTTTAACTAAGAAATCCAGTAAAACATGTGAGTGAATATGTCAGCTGCTACTACAATTGTGACGTAGTACGTCCATAAGCATAAATACTTGTTATTTGTTATAAACAAATATGTTACTTAACGAATGTTATAAGTAACATATATATAACCCAAATATGAGTTTACATATAATAGAAATACTTGCAATGCAGGTCTGGTTGGCCGGATCTTTCAGATGCTCTTCCAATGCATCAACTTTTGCGAGAGTTTGCAAAGGTAACTGGACGTCGGGAGGAAGCTGGTGTCCAGGCAGAGGTGTCTCGTGGATTCGGATCAGTTTATCCAATTTCAAGTTTATGGATGCTTGACCTTTATCCATTTCAAGCAGGGACGACTTCATTTGCTCCAACTTCCCCAGCATGTGTCGCTCGAACGCTGTTGCGTAACACAGAGTAAGTTGTTTGAGTGGTTTCACATTAGGCCATATATTGCATCAAAATATCTACTGATTGAATAGAACAAAAACGTAATTGCATCAAATAAAAACATGTTTTAGCGTTTAGAGATCTAACGATTACACCCTCTACACTGTTGTTGTCATTGTCCATATGGAACTTCGCAAAGCTAATATGACCATTATTTTTGTCATCTTCTCTTATGCCGATAATTCCTCTTCAAAAAAAAACCTCCACTAGACATTTGCATGGTTGTTACACACAAATACGCGGGCGAACTCACGCACGTACACATACCGTTTTAATTTTCTATAGCGCTGATTAACAGTAGACAAATGCATATGCTGTTTTATGTCGATATATAGGACAACATTTTGCATTCACCTGAAAAGGGAGGAGTGGCAGGAGATCCCGACTGGCGGGCGTTGCGAGGGGTGTATGCCGGCATTCTGATGGTTGAGGTGCTAGGTCGGAGCGATGCAGGAAGAACTGGTACATCGGGTGGTTGAGCCAGCTGTTTAGATGTCTTCCTATTTCTAGGCTCTTCGTCATCACTTTGTTCTTCGTCATCATCACTAAAGATGTTTCTGTTTAGTCTGTAATGAATAAAAAGATAAACATAACTCTTATTTCAAAAGAACATTGTTATGTTCACGCATTAAAAAAATAGTATACACATATACATACGCATGCACGTATGTTTTACGCATCTATCTATGTACATACATATATATAATATATATATATAATATATATATATTACACAAAATCATGGCTTAAACGATAATAATACACACACACATATATATATATATATATATATATAATATATATATATACGCACATAATATATCTGTATTAATATATATATACATATATATATATATATATATATATATATATATATATATATATATATATATATATATATATATATAATGTCACGTTATTCACTGGTACCTTCGTTTCCTCTGAGGGCGCTGGGTGTTGTTGCCTTCCTCCCCCATGTCTGATTCCAGATTGGAGGTGAACTCCGCATCCTCCAACTTTTCCCTGGCTCTTGTGTAGTCATCTTATGGGGAAGATAAGGGCAGCTACTAAGAATCCAGCATAAGTCGAAAGAATCTGAGTCAGGCTGAGATTAAGATGAGTGTACGCCATTAGAAACGTAATTAAAAGTAAGCGCTAAATGCCGTAATAAATATTCAATTGATCATGTATTTTCAATAACATTTAACTTGCACATATTAGGGTACATATTATCTAGACAGTATACCAATTACGCTTACTTTTATATATGGAACTTAATCAAGTAGACCCATCTTGCCAAAGACACGTGAGTAGCCTAACTTTAACTTAATCTTTTATTGTTTCATTCCACACAGACTACACAATGTTTCTTTCAATTTAGGCTACTTGGGGACGTGTGTGGGGTCTGCTAGCCATGCCTACATAAAAATAGAATCATACCTGCGCCACCCAATAGGCGGCAACTGTACGACGCCCATTCGGATTCCGGATTCGTCTTGTTTTTTACCGACTTGTTGAGTTTGTCGGTGTTTTTGTATGGCGGCCAATATGTTTTTAGAGTCTTTGTTTCGGTGTCGTGGAATATCCACGATGACGGCACTATCGCAACGTCCTTGCTTAGGATAAACTCCACCACTTGATATGCTGTATCCATAATCTGACGGCAAGCTGAATGTTTCGCAATAAAAAATGAGACATGAAGCTTTGATGATCACCATAATAATATTGTTACAAGTGTTAAGAACGAATGTGCTGGTATGGTTTTACAAAAGTAAAGTACAAACTAATTTGACCTATACAGTTCAAAACCTAATGCTTAGAATGAATAAGAGGGATAACTACGTACTCTTGCTTATATGGCAAAATAACATTTTTGCATTTAATGTCTTCAGGCCATCCAATTGCGAATTCAGTGTCTAAATTCCATACTCTATAAACACCCAAGAAGTCTGACTTGATAGGATATACAAAAAAACTGCTCCTATCACGGAATCTTTGATAAATAATTGACACCTTAGAATCGATTAATAAAATATTACGAACCAAAACAATTTCATTGTTCAATGTGATACAGTTATTTCTTGGATTCAGGTTAATAATGAAATTTTCCATGTGAAGTACTTTAAACTGTTTACAAAATGGAACATTTTGAGGGATGTAAGCAGATTTATGTGGTTTACCAACTTCAAGATGAGTTGTTTTTTTGCATGCCTTTTGCTTTACGTTGCGTGTAATTTCAGCAAATCTCCTTATAACCTGTTCTAAGGGCTTAGACGGTTTCCGAACTTTCTTTAGAAGGCCATTCATAAAATTTTCGAATGGAAACGCCGATATGTCGTCAAGGGGACCATGGTTTCTGGCATCGTCTCCAAGATGAATCAAATTATGAATATTATAACTAACCATATTAGCTCCATACAGATCTGAGAAGTGTTGTACAAACAACACCAACAACTGACTTGCATATTCATTGTACTGTGAACATAACTTTCTATCAACAAGGATATATATGGAGATAGAAAGCAGAAGAAAATTCTTGTACATTTCATCGGGTAACTGGCCTGCTAAGACAACTTGTCCAGTATACAATAAAAACTGCCGGAATTCAGTTGCCTTCCATCGCCTGAATTCATACAAAGACCGTGGCCTCCTAGGAAATTCTGATGGAATGAAATGTTTCAATTGCAATAATCTATCAGAAATGGAAGAAATAACACTAGCGGATTGTCTGCAGTGAAGAGGGCCCCTTATCCACAACATAACGAGACGCCGCATGACACCAAGACAAACTAAGTGCATGTAGTCAAGCACTACCTGAGAAACCAACCCCAGACCTCTGCCAGCGAGAGGGGTAAAACCCATGTGATGATCCTCATCCTGCATTTCATCAAAGGTTGCATCTGTCCGCAGCCTTGCATTTAACTCTGGAAACGTCATTTTTCCATTCCAGACTCCCCGTTGTGTGCAGCGTTCACAGCTAGAATAACCAGAGTGTTGCTTAACATTTTTGATGAACGATCTGGCAGGTGCGTCACAAACAAAGACTGATATGTCAAATTTAATCATTGATCCATTGTATTCCAAGCCAGATTGTTTTAATTCGTCATATTCTTGCAAAAAACTTTCCATAAAGTCCAAATTTTTGGGTTTCGATTCCCCATAGAAAAGCCCAATCAAAAACGGCTCACTAAAATGTGGCTTGTTATCAAGCATTCCTTGTATTGGCCAAAACTGACCGTTTGTGCTCTTAAATACGGGAACCCCATCAATATTCACTTGCATAGACAACGATTCAACAGTTGGGAGGTTTGGGATCTGTTCGATGCACTTCATGATTCCTTTGGCAATACCAAAATGGTAATAAGACCCGCCAGATAATGTCTTAATGTCGTTTTCAGTGGCAGATGTTGTCAATGTGCCTAGCAAAGTTCGTGGATCTTTCGGTAGATATGAATGCTTAGTTCTTAACACATCAAGCAACAACGACAACGTGCTGAGTGACACGGAACATTCAGTTGCCCATTCAGCTAATGCGCTCGCGAATTCGTGGGTACTTTCTGCTGACTCTGCTTCACTGTCCTCGCCTGATGTATCAGACTCAGTATCTGACACGTCAGAATCATTTTGTTTCGTTGGAACAGAATATCCAAAATGCTGGTGAACCTGATTCAAACTCAATTCAGAATTCACATCAACATTAACAAAATCGTCATTATCCTGCGACAAGGTTGAAGATGCTTCTTCGTGATATTGTGCAATTTGTTCAAGATTTTTTTCAACACTGGCCTGAAGCCGTCTACGTTTCGTCCAGTAAGATGTCATACTGCTAGTGTAACAAAAATGAAAGCTTACTTAATAATTATAGGAACACCAACTATATATATCGTCTTAGAACTTCCAGAACACACCCAATAAATCACACATACAGCTGTCAAAACCACCCAGCACATTCAACTGTTCAACTTACAATCAATTACGAATGGATTCGTCACGGCTGATTAGCAGTTACTTTGATGTGTGTAGACGTCTACGTCAAGGACAGGAATCAATGTAGGATATATCAGTATCTGAAATTGTGAATAACAAAATAGAAACATCATTATAATACAAATGTGCTTCTTGACCGATTAACTATATATATATATATATATATATATATATATATATATATATATATATATATATATATATGCTGACAACGTTAATTAAAATTAGACCTTCGTTAAAAGTAATACATCAGTACAGTGGGTGCGCGGGTTCAGCGACGAACATTAGCGATTGGTCTGGCCAGATACTAAATGATGTTCACATGTAACAAATCAGCCCCTAAATCTGGTATCAGTTAGGTCAAATTAGGAACCCTGACCACTACACCCCTGTTTTGTAATAGTAGACTGGTCTAGATAAGCTGTGCGCCCTAAAGCTGACATGATTAAATTCTAGTGCGACATTGCTAAACCTCCTCTAGTACGTTGATTGGGTTTAACCGGTTTAAACTACTGAGCAACTTTAGATTTTGTAATGTGAATGCTCCTCGGGAATTAAGCAGGCTTCGTACCAGATACAAACTATCAATTCACTGGATTAGCCTTAAAACTACGTTCACGATTCCAGTTTTAATTCGGTGAAAAGCCGGTTTCAACCCATTATTCACTGTACACGCTACAAAACCTAAGCCGGTTAAGTGGTATGAACTGTTACCTCTGTGTATCATTACTCATGAAACATCCAAAGAAGGGAGTTGGCAGTCTGAAGCTGGTTTAACAATTCATGATGTAACCTGATATACCTACGTGCTCAAACCAAGGGTAATGCAACCATTCAAGGTTATCATACTACAACTAGTATGCATTAAATTTAAGAAAACTAATCCCGATTAAACCAGATTTACTATAGTATAATTCAAACAACTACTCTCATAAATCAGCTTTCAGAACGTAATTATTAAATTATACCCCGCGCAACCACTGACCAGA
>OZ024854.1:39342574-39397574 GCA_964017155.1 Oasisia sp. SBJ-2009
AGATTGCAAGTCAAAGGCAGCGATTCTTCTATGAAGGTACGCATTAAGTGCATTAACGCAGTCAGCAACAAGAGCGAGTAGTCGGGGGCTAATTCACTCTTGTGAACGTTGACTCGACGCGGATTCTCTAACTTGTAAGATTAGAATAAATATAAGTCTTAGTGTCACTGACAAGGGCTCAAGGCAAGCCAGTTTGAATTGACAGTCACCATCGCCATCGCATCGCCATCGGCATCGATATCGCTCAGCATCACAACCTGTGTAAGTGTGTTGATATGTATCGGTATTGTATTTGATTACGCAGGATCTTGTTAATAAACTTAGTAATTGCGAAAGTACATATCCAGAGAGAATAGATGACGTGAGGGACGAAATTTAAAATAAAATTGACATGGGGGACTGGTAATAGGCTCTTGTCGGTCGGGCAAGAAACGTTGTATTTTTAGGGGGAGCATCCGTTATCTCGTGTAACAGAACGTCAAATGGAGAATTATTTTATATTTCACAATTATTAAAACAGTGTTTTGTGACTCATATTTCAGTACTATTACTGAATGTTGATTTCTATTATATGTTATGCAAAATAATATAAATTTGTATAACAGCGATGATTGATGGTGATGATTTTTTTCAATAAAAAATAAACATGAAAATAAAATGTTAATACAGTAGGTGTACATTATATCATGCAAGTATTACATATAACATTCTTGCACTTGTTTCAATTGTAGTCAATGCCTGGCTGTAGTCTATGTACCTGGTACCTTTCAACTCACACATGCCAGCTGTTTTCAAATATCAAAATTTTCATCGCAGCAGTATCTGAATGCATAATACATTCGAATTATAATATTGCTACAGGCCACACTACAATGCAAAAGTGACACAAGGCAGAGGAGAGGCTAATATTAAGACAGTCACATGGGTATGGCAGATGCAGTGATGATACGTAGTCTGTGGGAGGCTCACATCTGATCAATCCAGGTAATTTAAACATTTTAACAATCAACAATGTATAAATTATCAAAATATTTTAATATGTCCATTTAAATATACATTTGTTTTCATTAACATGTTATCTTGAACATGGAAAACTAGAATAACCTTTGCTCTTGTATAATGCATATTATACCCAGTGTGTCAACACATACATTAATGCACATACACTGTGTGAGTCGTGGGGCATGGCTACATAGATCAATTTTTAAAATTACCTTCAAAATGGTGCATTTTAAGGATGTTTTAACTTATTCCCTGGGAAATAGAGAGGAAACAAATGCACGGCTACAAGTGTAAACATGTTTATAGCAAGAAATACCTATGAGGTGGCCATCCTGGCATATTTTGTGCAAAATGGCTTAGAAAAACACTGAGGTGGTCCACCTCACTCATCATATAGCAGGGGAAATACTGAAGCGGTGACTCAAGAAATCAATAATACAGTTTTGAAGAAGGTAGACATACATATTATGAATGCTTGAATATTTTCTGAGGGAATGTGCTGTTGGCATCACAATAACCGTATTTTGTCATTTCCAACATTTGCGTTGACCAGACAACCTCACATATTCATGTTTTACATAAAATGTCAAAAATGAATATGTGTACACCATGTAGTAGTTATTGCATTGCATCATTATTTACTTCCAACTCCACTACCACGATGCATGTTGTTTGTTTACTGAAACTGAATACATGCTTTTCTTTACAGGTCAACAAGAAACTGAACAATGCTTAATACCACTAGTTCAACAAGTTACAGGACAGTTGTATTTGTGGACAGGACTATACAGCTATGAGCCGTGCAAGATGCTGCATATTAAATGTCAAGTATTCGAATGTACTCCACAGTACTGGTGGTGTGTACACTGGCTTCCATGCTGGTCAGATACCCTGACTGACTAGAATGTAGAATGCAGAGTGCTTGACATGTGAATATGGTGACGCCTGACTAGCTTTGCAGTGGGTGATGGAACTGTGGATGCCATGGTCTGTCAAATGTGGCATGAGCCTTTGGTCAACCACTCTTGACACTGTAAGACAGGTTCGACATTCTTTGGTGAACTACATCAGCTTGGATATCGATGACATTGTGTGAGTTCACTCTCTTTGATGATACTGCATACCAGCTTCCTGGCATTTTGCTGTACATCCACATCTGCCTATACAAGAAACAAACTGACAATTAACATGGCTCTGACATGTATGATATTTTATATGTGACGACACACGTAGCCAAAGTCAATATCATGGTAATAATTCATAGATGGAGTGAGTACAATACAAATGTACTCGAGTACGAGTACGATTACTTTGAACATGCATTATTACGAGTACTCAGATAACAAATGTACTCGAGTACGATTACTTTAGAATGTACTCAAGTACGAGTACGATTACTTTAGAATGTACTCAAGTACGAGTACGATTATTTAAAAATGTAATCATGATTACTGGTACTTTCACGATTACTTTAAAGGACAAAAAAAGGCTACGGCTTCGTGTCATACACCTAATAGAGTTTATTCAAAGTAACAATTTCCACATATACTCAATTTTTTAACGCCAGCGGTTTACTCAGAATGTGACTTTAAAGTCTAAAATTCTAACGAAATCCACGATGGTCTGGACGCCGCCATAGGTGAAGGGTTAATTTGGCTTGGCCATTCAGCGCGCGGCATTCTATATCTCGGTCAGCTTCTGGCGACGCTTTTATGGGTCAACAACTTCGAGTCTTCGACAGTTCGTTCAGTTGGCGTGACATCTAGCAGCTGCTTATATCTAAATCTGTGGTTAAATCTATGGTAAACTTTAGTAATTATGCCTTCGTGTTCGGCATACGGTTGCAATAATAGTTGAAAAAACTGGTAGTATTGAAGCAATGGATTCACGTTGGTGATTTGCGGGCGTACTGTTTGGCACTTTGCTCGGTCCATTTTGAGGAGAAATGCTTTGATGTAGACATGTATCATCAGTTGATGGGATGATTTCAGCGATAACAATAATAGACAACTTTATATTTACCGTCATCAGCATGTTACGCGCGTTGCCGAGTTGCAGCCATTTCATGACAACAGCCAAACCCTATGCAGGGAATCTACGTGGAGAGCGCCTCGATCACCGTCGTGACGTCATTCTTCGTCTAAGATGGGGTAGCGCACAGAATTTGGATGGCTGGGTGTTAAAAAATTGAGTATATGTGGAAATTGTTACTTTATATTAACTCTATTAGGTGTATGCCACGTAAAAATTAACTTTGTTTGTCCTTTAATGAATATCCTGTTTCTAGCGTAAATGTGACCTCCATGGAATCAGGTGTCATTCATTTTCTGTTGCTGTGCCAATACCTAGTGTTCTAACTGATTACTGCTAACTGCTATCCACTGTCCAGATGTTATTATTATTATAAATCATCAGATGACTTTCTCATGTGTTGAATGAACCACTTAATACTGGATTGATACTCAAGATGTCCATATATCATGATACTACAAACTAAAGGTATCATAGTGATACTGTAACAAAGTGTTATCATGAGTGTCAATTTAGTGGTGGTTCAACTATGTCAATGAAGTATCAAGAGGAAAATATTAAACTTCTGAATCAAATACAAATATGATGCATTTAAGAATTTCAAATGTCCCCTTTTAAATGTCAAATACACATGATCAAATATAAATTATACAATAACAACATTTCAAATCCCAGGGATCATATTAGCAATAATATCCAATTCAAATATGTCATATATCAGATGGGACAAACAGAACAGTTGGGGATTTCGACAGGTTTACAGTTTACACTTACTTAAACATAATGGACAGGGATTTAGCAGCTAACTGCCCAGTCATTCACACCATACTGAAAGAGCAAACAGTACAGGTGGGGCTTCTAAAATTACAAAGCAAGATGTTAGGGGATGCTTATCTCCTGCAGTGATTCCCTGGGACTGTCACAATATAACTTGTACTTTGTACTAAGCAGGAGGGTGGGGAGATGTGGCTTCTCTGGGAAGAGAAGGTATTAATTAGGGAAATCTGACTGAATATTTATTTAACTGAAATGCTCAACAGAAAATGAATACCTCGATTATTATTACATTTATTAGATTACTTCTAATATTGCTATTTTTATAAGTCTAATATATTTGCTTGCAACTGTTCATATGAAAAAAATGTAATCGTGAGAAGTAATCGTGAGTACGATTTTATTGGTTATGTACTCGAGTACGATTACTTTCCCTCGTACTCGAGTACTCAAAAAGCACTCGTACTTGAGTACGAGTACATGACTACGAGTACACTAGTACGATTACTCCATCTCTGGGTAATATAATTGTTTTATTCGTGTTATAAAATGTGCATGCCCACATGTTATATATACATTACTCAGACCTGTTATATTGAACATTTCTACTAATGTGGGAAACATTCTGCCACACTGAAATTAATATGTGAAAATACTAATTGTACAAAAGAAAAGTATTCACCATTATCTCTAGTCAGTACTCTTCATAGAATTGAGTAACATATAGCAATTGCACATGTATCTCTCAGCCACGTGGCAAGGACCCTGACTAGTTTACCCACTTTTTATGTGTAAAGATACAAAACATTAAATATATTTAAAAACAAGTTATTTTATATCTACTGATTTTTTTAAAATAAAGTATAATCTAGTTACTTTATTTAATACATTTATTATTTATAAAGCACAATATCCAACATGGTCACAAAGTGCTGTGCATATTTGTTCTGTACATAATGTTATTATATGTACATAGTATGTATATTATGTTATATATTTACAGCATGTCTCTGTAACAGTTGTGTGTGTGTGTTATGGGTGAACCTTCGTACGACAATACTTTCAGAATATTGAACAACTTTCCCATGACATGTATCACTAAGCACAAGTTTGCTAAAGCTAATGTCTTATCTGTGAAAGGCATAATTTGAAAACCTAATGAATGGGATTAATGTTTTTGAACTAATTAGTATTTGATATGCCATGTGCTGGATGCTCGGTGAAACGAAAGTAACTGGTTTTTTACATTTACCTAGTTAACACGTTTTCAACTTTGTCCTAAGTTTTTTATTACTGCTTTGCTTGTTATCTGATGAAATAAATACATATATCAAGTGCAGTGATTGTACCTGTAGTTATACTTATATTGTGCTTGCCATTATTTTGTAGTTAATTTCATGAAATAGTTTTGATAAAATGTTTTTACTTTATGATGTCTTTACTTATATACAATTTAACAAGTACACCCACCCATTAATACAGACAAATAAAATATCACATAGAGGGGCAGATTCAGAAATCGTCTTGAGGGCACAAAAACCTACTGGCCTTTGAACCAAATTGTGTCACAACTTATTATTATCACTTAAACTGGGTCATATTTCAAACAATATTGAGGCACATTAGCATTGATCTATTATAAAAAGTTCGTAGGCATACCAAATTCCTACAGCGTAGGAGGCACATCCACAGGACCCCGGGCCCCTTGGATTCACAAATTACATACATCTGTAAATTTGTTATAAAACTTTTATAAAAAAATTACAGGTTAAAAAATAAAAGGTTTGTTGAGAGAGTAAATTAATGTATATTACAACAAACCTGAGATAAAGAGCTTTTCCGCATGCCCGCACACCTCAAGTTCTGAAAATGTGACACATTTAAATTTTAATGTACTTGAAAAACTTGCAATGTTATGAACGATCACCTCCCAGGCTTCCAAATGCAAGCAATATCTTGTTATTTGATTATATTAATGTTACTAATAAATTAAAATAATATGTATATACCTATTTTTATGTATTAAATTATCATAACATTTTGCTTAATGTATTAAATTATTATTATAAATGTATTAAATATTGTCATTATGAATAAGTGTAACGCAGGCCTAATTATAACTGTTAGTGTTACGGATCACTTATAATGCATTTACATTATGCCTAGCTACTATTAGGCTAATTAAGCCTACAGTGGTAGTTAATTAATCTTAGCCTTAGGATATTAACCTGCTACCTATATAATAATAATAATAATAATAGTTTTTATATAGCGCTAATTCCCGCATGGCGGATCGATGCGCTGCACAAGAAAAATACTAAAATTAATATTATTATAATTATATATATATGTGACATAAACATTACATAGTTACAGTATTATAATAAATCACTGGCATGTGATAGTCATATAGGCGGCCCATAGTCTATGCCTGGCGTAGTCATAATCATAGCATAGCCATACCTTCAACCTTGCCATTTTGTCGTACCATCATGGGCCTGGCATTGCCATGGCATTGGGCTTGGCTGAATAAGCGCCAAGGTTGAAGGTAAACAATAACATAAATTTAATAAAAACAACAGAAATATCAATGACGTATACTCATACGATTAAATATATATACGTGATTATAGCTGAGCAATTCGTAATTACTAACCTATCTGGAAGAACATATGTGCGATCAGTGACAGTTCGCTGGCCGTCGTCGCCGACCCACGGCCACGGTGCCCGTAGCTTGCAAAGGGCACTTTCACTGTTCCGAAGGCGAAGTCATTCTGTTCACTGCTTAGTTCTATATTCTTTCCCAATCATGCGTCGATGCTGTCTTTGTCTGCTTAATTTGCCGTGTTGGTGGCATATAAAAATCATATTTATGCCTACACTCGCCGTTTCTAAACGTAAACAACTCGACAGTGTCAATCTCGCCCCAAGCCTCGTTCGCGTGAAGACTAAAGCGTATACTGCTCAAAACTGCATTTCCATAGTTAGGAATCGTACATAGTTTCTACACGCTCCGTGTAGAAACAAAAATCTAAAAAGTTCGCATTTGTTCTATTAATTGAAGAAAATTTAAGTAACATGTCTGCATAAACCAACTAGTCAATCATTCGGGTGTATTTGATACATCCGCTTTTTGTGAAATGACTAATAATCGCTAGGAGCAAACGATTTTTACGGGAATGAGTGGATTGAGTATCTTTAAACCTGGCAGTAATTAATTTACACAGCCACATGTATAGATACGTGCTAAGTTAAAATGCTAACTATTAATAATACTATTAATCAAAGGCACCTGTTGTCGGTATCCGAGAGCTTTGTATGCCACAATGCATTGCGTGCATGGCAAAATGGTGATGTCTTTTGAGACGGGCTCCATAAATGGACCTTGTGCACGTACGTTTGTGCGATTAGTTGGTAAGCTATCTCTGTAATCACACGATTCTTTACACTTTTGCATATGAAATGAATCCTGTTGAATCCAACTAAATAAATAGTCACAAAACATAGTCAAACATAGGCCATTTTAACTGCCTAATTACTAAAACTATTTCTACGGATTATCATGATATTTGTACAGTTATATTAATTTATCTTTCTTTTTTTTGTTTGGAACTTTTCATAAACATGATTTTGCAAATAATATTTAAAGACAGGGCTTGTCAACGTGACCCAGTATGGCTGCAAACATAAATAATAAAAACCAAAATACGACACCAAGAGGAAAAAATCATTAACCACGCATAGACACCATAAAATTTTTTTTTATCAGTGCAGAATCATGGACTGACATTATAACAACATAAGAACATATATAAATGAACAGGTATGTCGTGTGATAATAAACTACAACCACTAAACCCAGACCCCTGTCTCCCCATGTTGTCTGAAGGGATTGGGCGGCACATTCATCTGACCTCCATAATTCTGTCATGAGCATGAGATTATCAATTTATTTAATAAATATATATTATATTATATACATATATATATATAATTTAGTTAAATGTGTATTACTAGTACATTTGAACAAACTAATTACACATTATTTCAGGGACATTTATCTGTGCATTTGTATTTCGTTGTTTTACAGGGGTAACCCAAACACAACGGCCGGAACATGCTAACCCCTGCATTTGAATTACATCAAGATGAACATTTCATAACAATCATAATAAAGGCTCCATTTGCCAAGGTAGGAATACATTTTCAGTGTATGCAAATAATTTGTGTGTATTTGTGGTGATTCTAAAATATTTGACTGCATGTCATAGTGATTGATATATTAAACAATATAGTTATACCCACTAAAATTAAAACAATTTTGTTTTCTGTTAACCAGAAATACCCGGTGTAATATGGTTCCTAATCAATATGTGATCACATCTGTATTGGACCTTTTGGTAGGAAGTATTCAAAGTAAAACAACTGTTGTATGCTTTTCTATTCTCAGATCGCCGAAACAGAAATCTTTATTGAGGACAGTGAGTTCAAGTTTTATTCGAAGCCTTACTATTTGAGGTACGTAGTTTGCTAACTCATACCAATTTACCATACATCTTAATTAGCATATGTGACTTAGTGTTATTTATTACTTATTAATAAAATTATTTCTTATAGAATTATTTGTGATTACAATAAAAGGCACATTTAATTTTAAAAGTATTTTTAATGTAACAAAATTTGTAAACATTACTAACACTTTGCAAACTTTAAACATTTCGTTGCTAGAAACAGTATATGTGTAATACATACTTTTGTGTATATATATATATATATATATATATATATATATATATATATATCACAGGTTTGATATGTCCATAAAATGTGATGCCAAACCACCAGCCACCGTCTGCAGTACATGCAGTGAGACATACAGTTGTGAGTGTGTGGCCCCAAATGGCATCTAAAACCACAGCTAATGTGTGTTGCCCAATTCTGATATGCACAATATCTGTATACATGTTCCACCACTATCATTTTATTTTTCTAGTGAGTTGTGATATGAACGTATCATTTTACGTATGCGACCACCCATTATGACAAAAAATGTCATCAAAGCCTCAAAGGCATCTGTTAAATTTCTTTTCTTTTGTAGACTCACTCTGCCTGGGAACATAGTTGAGGATGGACGAGAAACAGCAGAGTACAAGGCAGAAACAGGTGAAGATAAGTTCATGTTCACAGTGTGTACTAAGTACAGTGAGCCATTGGTTGAGAATCATGTTAACTGGAACACTTCAACAATTATTGTTTTTTTTAAATAAGTCGGTATGTAATGCTTCGCATGGGATTTATTTTCTGCAAAATTGTACTGATTCACCATGTCTTCATCCCTTGAGATATTCAGAAAGAATAGTGTGTTAATAGAGGCAATAACCATATCAAATAACCCGTGTGTTTATCACAAATTATATATATTATAATAGTGCATACTAGTACAACCTGATCTTATTTGCAAAATTGTATCTGATAAAACTGCCATCCAGTAACCACATTAACTGAAGTAAATTATATTTTACATTTGTTATAAATCGGGTTTACAAATTCTCTAAGCGAATACATTCGTAGATATGTTTCCGAAACATCTAGTGCAACGCAAAAACAGTCATTGTGCTTAATAATTCCAGGTAATAAGTAACAATTATTTAAATTTTATGCCACTTGGCTCCACAGGACTCAGTACATAGCCACAGCCTTAGCTTTGCCACATGACATGTGACTGTGTAGTTTTCTTACATTTCACATAGGGGTGTTCAACGTCCGAGTGGCCAAGGCAACTGCTGGTCAGTACTTTGATGGTCTGGACATGTTGACCAAGCTGCTGGCTCCAAGTGGACACACGTCTGCGGCTGGCCCACTCATAGAAACCCTAGGTGAGTTAACCACCCTAGTCAGTTATCATCATGATGACTAAACATGCTGGTACTTTCCATAAGCCTTGATCTGAATGAATGTGAACTGCACCTAGCTCACATTTTGTGCAGTTACTCACTATGAAGAAATCTAGGTTTGCAGATGCTTGTGGGATAAAATATTAATATCATTTATGAATTGATTTGGGTTTATTTTTTGTGATAATAAAATTATAATTCTATGTTAATACATATAATTACTGATATCAATACTAGCTAGAATGGAATGAACTAATAAATGAACGTTTACAAAGCACCACAAATCTAGAAAAAAGTCCAGCCGGAGTGCTAAAAATACATGAAAAAGATTATAAAACTAGCTGAATAGTAGAAATTGACTAATACATAAATTACTTGTTTGACAATTTATGAATGTGTCTAGGTAAAAACATGATTAGGGTGCTAACAAAGAGCAAAATAATTACCATTGATTGAAAAAAGTGTATAAACTGTTAAAATGTCCTTGTTGCTGCTGTTTACAATAATGTGCAAATGGCCAACATGAAAATTGTGTCTTTAACACTGGTTTTTATTGGAAATTATTATTAAGTGAATAACTTTGTGTTTGTCAAACAATTTACTTTTAACCCATGCAAGCATTAGTAAAGATTATGTAGAATCACTGATGAGTCATATTTTCATCAGCCCTCATTGTTAATGTTGTCATCACTGAATGCCCACACATAAATGCAATTCAAATACGACAGTCCAACTGTAGTCCTACTCAGTGTATAAAAATTTAATTTATCACCACCCAATTAAATGTATTAACTGATAATGCAATAAATCCAATATGGAATAAAAACCAAGAATACATATTATTAACTAGTATTTTTATTTATTTCTTGGTGTAATTTTCTTTCAGACAGCAAGAAGTACCAGGATGAAGATGAAGACTTTGATTGGCAGATTGAGCAGTGTGCCTATGATGAAGAGGAGGTGTTACTGAGAGGCCCAAGTTATGGCTTTGCCAACCAGAGATGTGGCATACTTAAACGACTTCAGGTAAGCCAGTTGTATGATTGCTAAATATGATTTCAAGAAAAACGGTTTTGCAAACATGGTTACATGGTAAAGGTGGCATTTATTTAGTTAGCGATGAAGTTACTCTACATATGTAATGTTAAACATCGAATATTGGGATAGAAAAACAAGCATGAGAAAGAGAGAAGACAGATGTCACCGATGTGATTGAACAAATGAGAAGAAAGAAGTGGACCACATTGATACATAACCAACGGACATTGCATATTACCATCTGGAACCCTTTCAAAGAGAAACAACCTAGATGAAGTGAGGAAGACTGAACAGACAAACTAGAGTACTAGAAAGGCACCATCTAGCAGAGGATAGCGCAAGAAGGCTAATCTGGATAGTTCTTGCATGAGACAACACGTTACCCTACAATGGTAGCTGTGGAGCTACCACTGTAGGGCCTTGATGTCCACAAGGCTGCTGTGTAACTCCTCCATTTTGCTGTGTCAATTACCACATTTTGCTTCACCCAGTGGTCTCCAACTCAGTTGAAGTGAAGTATGTTTTGTTTCCTGTTGTCAGTTTTGTTTACTTTCCACGTTCCTCATCCATACAGTGGCACTGGTTAGACCAGAGTACTGTCTAGTTTGAGCTTTGTTGCATAATGTGCATATGCTTGACCTGCATATCTGTTTGAGTTTCATGATGTGACTTTACCAGACGGAGATCCCCGACATGATAGACCTGGCTGACGCTGACAGTGTCTTGCAGAAGGACCGAAGGGAACTGAGACTCGCTGATGAGCAGGAACATTTCGATGACGACTACTATATGTAAGAATCAATCCGTGAATAGGTTATATCTTCAGTGAGCTCATTGTGTCCTTTGAGGAAGGAAGGGTTATTTGTTGTAAAATTTACATCATTTGCGTCCATCCCAGAGATGTTGAGGTGGGGTAGTTGAACAACTCTGTCCGTGAGTTAAAGAGTGTGCTATGAACCATGCTAAAGACTGGATACCGTACTATATACAGACTTACATGTACCTTTTATGTATTAAACCAATCAGATTGAATTTTTTATTTTTATTTACAAGTTATTCACACAAGCTTTTCAAAAATAATATACTGTTGCTAAAATCATTAAAAGAATCAGTTCGATTGTTAAAAATGCATGCAAATGCAAAGATTTTATTTTTTATTATTCATTGTTTTACAATGTAGAATTGGACCAGTGCTATTTCTCGTCAGGTTTCCTTATAAAAACAAATTTAGCCATTTTTCTGATGATTGCATCAAAACTCAAAAACAAAAAAACACATAGAAACTGGCTTGGTGACGCAGATTTTAAGTACTATGATTAGTGTCAAATGAGATGTATTTGATTATTTGCTGCAGTGCTGACCTGTATGAGAATGAGGCTATCCAGTCACTTCTAGACTTCCGCCCATGGTGGGAGGATGTGTACAAGAAATCCAAGTCTGGAGCAGAGCCAGAAGACATTGGTATGGTCATACAGCTTGAATTTATGATGGCTTCAGGATTGGGGTGAGGGTAAATAAGTCTATGCATCAACTCGTTTCCAGCTCATGACGTTGACCTATTTATTTTATTTGTGTTGTGAAATTATATTTAAAAGTAATATTTTTATTTGCTCTGGTACACTTAAAATTTCAAATACAACCTTGATAGAAAATTGGAAATCATTAGATGGTAACTGTTCAAATTATATTTAAATGTGCAAACATGCATGTTTAATGGAGCAAAAAATAATAATTTTGAGTAGTTTGTACGAGTCTGGTGTAACTCTTATTGTTGGTTTTGCAGTTATTTTTACTGATGACGAAAAGGAGAATATGAGAAAATTGCCCCGCAAAGAATATATCCTTTTTATAGTCGCTTGCAACTTGCTGAGTCCAGACAGGAATACTAATTGCTAATCGCATGAAATAAAAGCTACAGTGGCACACTACAACAGATATGCTGTATTATTGCCATTTCTAATAGATACATTTTATTAATAATATTATAAAAGTGAATATGCAACGTAGCTCTAACAAGAAGTGACATTTAAAAATACTGTGTTAAAAAAATAAAATGGCTTTTGGGTAGAATGATGAATTATCTGGTTTGCAGGGTTCAAATAATTTCAACTGAGGCTTATCAAATGTCTGTGAGGTTTTGATGTCTGTGACCTGACCTTGACCCTAGTCACATGTGCTTGACGAGAGAGACCAGCGTGCGGCCTTCCTCAGCCTTGTAGACATTATCTTTGCCTACGCTTATGATCACAGGACAACGGAGGGAGAGAACAGTGTGAGTGCTGGTTACTTATACGTACATCTTGTTGACATACTGGTCTGTCCCCACTTGACATACTGGTCTGTCCCCACTTGACATACTGGTCTGTCCCCACTTGACATACTGGTCTGTCCCCACTTGACATACTGGCCTGTCCCACTTGACATACTGGTCTGTCCCCACTTGACATACTGGTCTGTCCCACTCGACATACTGGTCTGTCCCACTTGACATACTGGTCTGTCCCACTTGACATACTGGTCTGTACCCACTCGACATACTGGTCTATCCCACTTGACATACTGGTCTGTCCCACTCGACATACTGGTCTGTACCCACTCGACATACTGGTCTATCCCACTTGACATACTGGTCTGTACCCACTCGACATACTGGTCTGTCCCCACTTGACATACTGGTCTGTCCCACTCGACATACTGGTCTGTACCCACTCGACATACTGGTCTATCCCACTTGACATACTGGTCTGTCCCACTTGACATACTGGTCTGTCCCCACTTGACATACTGGTCTATCCCCACTTGACATACTGGTCTGTACCCACTCGACATACTGGTCTGTCCCCACTTGACATACTGGTCTGTCCCACTCGACATACTGGTCTGTCCCACTCGACATACTGGTCTGTACCCACTCGACATACTGGTCTATCCCACTTGACATACTGGTCTGTCCCACTTGACATACTGGTCTGTCCCCACTTGACATACTGGTCTGTCCCCACTTGACATACTGGTCTGTACCCACTCGACATACTGGTCTATCTCACTTGACATACTGGCCTGTCCCACTTGACATACTGGTCTGTCCCACTTGACATACTGGTCTGTCCCCACTTGACATACTGGTCTGTACCCACTTGACATACTGGTCTGTCCCACTTGACATACTGGCCTGTCCCACTTGACATACTGGTCTGTACCCACTCGACATACTGGTCTGTACCCACTCGACATACTGGTCTATCCCACTTGACATACTGGTCTGTCCCACTTGACATACTGGTCTGTCCCCACTTGACATACTGGTCTGTACCACTTGACATACTGGTCTGTCCCACTTGACATACTGGTCTGTCCCCACTTGACATACTGGTCTGTACCCACTTGACATACTGGTCTGTCCCACTTGACATACTGGTCTGTCCCACTTGACATACTGGTCTGTCCCCACTTGACATACTGGTCTGTACCCACTTGACATTTTCTCAAATCTGTAGTGACACTCCATGGTGTAATACCACTATAATTAATCAAAATCACAATAATAGTCCACAGACTTTATGACCCTTTGGCCTATTTCTTGATTGGTGGGTAATAATATAAAATACCTGTAGATGAAGGCATACTGCTCCTTGGAACTACTGCGTCCCAGCCGCTCACTCACTACATAGGCAAACACTTCTTTACTGAAACATACGCAAACAAGTCTCACTTCAGATCACTGGGACATAGGCCTGTCCCACTTGACATACTGGTCTGTACCCACTCGACATACTGGTCTGTACCCACTCGACATACTGGTCTGTACCCACTCGACATACTGGTCTGTCCCCACTTGACATACTGGTCTGTCCCACTTGACATACTGGTCTGTCCCCACTTGACATACTGGTCTATCCCACTTGACATACTGGTCTGTCCCACTTGACATACTGGTCTGTCCTCATTTGACATACTGGTCTGTACCCACTCGACATACTGGTCTGTCCCACTTGACATACTGGTCTGTCCTCACTTGACATACTGGTCTGTCCCACTTGACATACTGGTCTGTCCCCACTTGACATACTGGTCTATCCCACTTGACATACTGGTCTGTCCCACTTGACATACTGGTCTGTCCTCACTTGACATACTGGTCTGTACCCACTCGACATACTGGTCTGTCCCACTTGACATACTGGTCTGTCCTCACTTGACATACTGGTCTGTCCCCACTTGACATACTGGTCTATCCCACTTGACATACTGGTCTGTCCCCACTTGACATACTGGTCTATCCCCAGTAGCACCCATTTATACGATACACAAGAACAGTCATTTAATATCAGTCCACCAGTTCTGTACGTGATATGTTTAATTACATTGGCATATGTATGAATCAGTCAGCAATGTTTTATTCAATATGTGGCAATTTAGCCATATTCAAAGCTGTTTGTATCATTGCATGAGCCCAGGATCGATGTAAGTAACTATAATATGTGTTCTGGCTGTATGACGGCAGGTTGAGTCTGGTTGGACCATCCGCAAATTGTCTGCAACACTCTCCTGGCTGGAGGTAAGAATGTTGGTTTCCTGCTTGGGTTACAATGAGAAAAATGTAGCATAAATGTAATTTAAGATGGTATTTGACTTACTTTTTAAAATGTATACGATTATAATGATAACGACATGCACACTTGTAGACAAATTTGACTGTGGAAGATTTAATTTTTGAGTTTATATCAACTTGGCTACTTAATGAATGAGATTGTAACAGTTTTTATTAACTGTTCTTTAGGGTAAAATTAATTGACTGACATTTAAAAACATGGTTATATATTTAAATGTAATTTATTATACATTGGAAGAACACAATTATAGCCATGCAAATGTGTGTCTGGTAAAACAGATTTCAGTATCAATCTATCTCAAACCTACTCTATCGCGTTGGCACATTACAGTTTGTTTACTAAGCAAAACATTCTTCTGTAGCTTTGGAAAATAAATATTTTTGCAATTCCCTTGAAAAGGTGTGCCATGTAACATTGTCCAGCTTGCCTGTAATAATGTCTGTCTGTCTGGGTTTTGTCAGACCTACAGTGGGCCAGAGGAGGTGGTCACTGCCTGCTATCGTCGCTGTCTCTCCTACCCCTTGTATCGGCACTGGAAGTTGACTGCCCGTGTGTTCAGAGATGTCCGTCATATCTTTAGTGCCGGTCAGTTGACGCTTGAGATAGGCTGTCCAGAATTACCCCGTATTGACTATGTGTTTTAGGACACCTCAAAATAATCTTGTTAGAAATTCACTTACTTTGGAGCATAGTTTGTGAAATGTACACAACATTTTGACCCATTAACTAGGAGTCTTGGTCTCCTACTGGTGTCACTTGGGATGGCTCACATTTTGGCGGGATAATTTGGCTGACCTGGGAATCAAACTGGCACGAGAGGAAAGTGAAGGATGCCAAACTTAGAGCCCTGACCATGAAGAGAGAGCAAGGAGCCCACCTGCCGTCATCTACAACCAAATGATGCTGCCAAAACCTCAGCCATCTCAGGTGACACCAGTATGTGACCAAGAGCTGTCGAGTTGAAACATTTAACAAACCGCCCAAAGTAAGTGAATATCTTAAAAATAACAAAATCTTGGAGCCATGAACTATATATTCCACAATTCATTTATCAGTTGTCCAAAAACAAGTACTATAATAATGTATGTTCTGTGTATTTAGACGCAAACATAATAGGTGTCTGAAATGTACACTACAGAATTTTTTATAAGGTCATAAAACAGTGTCCAAATACACACAGTCATTGTACCCAGCGATAACATTGTCCATTGCACATTGGTTTATCCAGAGCTGTTATTGTGACTGATTGTTAAAATGTAACGAGTAACCTAAGCAGGCAGGTAAGGGTAGACCGTTAACCATCTTACACTGAGGAACAGATCAATCACAGTAGTTATCATCCAAATGTATTCTTCATTCCCGCCAGCTGGGTCAGTTCTACAATCAGTGATGACATTTCCCAGTAAAGTGGAGCCATCTAAAAACAGCTGCCCTCAGTTTGTCCACTTTTGCGCATAAATAAATAACTATATTTTCATGTGTCCTAACATTGTTGCCAATGAATTGGTAGATGACAAACCAATGGTTTGTCATCTACCAAAGAGAACGAATGTAGAAAGACACAAGTGGTACCTTTGAGAAGAAACAATCAAATAGTTTGTGTATTGATATGTATATTTGTCTTGTCACTTGTGAAATATTCTATGTACTTGTATAAATAAATAAAAAATCATCACAGTAATTACCAAGAAGGAGTAATTGGTTCCATTCACTCTGGACCAGGTCAACGGTGCCTCCTGAAGTGTCTGCTGGACGTCCACACCCTCCTGCTGGACGGCGACTCTCGCTACATCTTGAATGACCTCTACATCACAGACTACTGCGTGTGGATCCAACAAGTCAGGTACAGTCCTGGAAACATCCTAAGTCTGGACCCAAGTCAGTGGTGGGAAGCGCGAGACCACTGTATACGGGCCAAACACATCGACTAGATGAGATGACATTGTGGGATGTAATAGTGATAGTGCAGAAATAAGAACTTCAAACCATCAATCAGGAGAACTTTTGAATAATTTTAATCATTCCCTATAGCTCAAGTTCACGTGTCTGTAATAATGGATTCGGTACTGATTGATTCTTGCAAAATGTTGTTGTAGCTAACTATGCTTCTTAAAAATGTTGCTTTGTTAGTGTGTTAGCCATTTGACAAAGACATATTTCATGGTGTCTTTTTTTGTAGTTAACTGAGATTTTATTTGACTGGAAACGACATTGAGAGTTATATGATGAATGACAGATAGATGTGCTAATTTACTTTTTGAAATCAAACTAAGATTGTGATACTGTTACTGGTATGTTCACATTATAGTTCCAACATGTAGTAATCAACATGTTACTTTTCAGTGAAAAGAAGCTAGGTTCATTGGCAAGAAGTCTGACAAAGGTAGAATATAATTGCATACTATTCCATAATATATCACAGTGTGGTGTAGTTTTATAACATACTATGCTGATGTAAACTGATGTCAGTTCATATCATCTACTAATAATTAATAACAATCAATAATTAGTTTTAGTCTTTAAACATTTGTGTCCTTGCCATTTGACTTTATGTGTATACAGTGATTGAAACAATCACAAAGAATTATACTTTGTAAAACTGGTTTCTATAATGCTACCTACTGACGTTGGCTAGCAGTGTAATAAGCTTTGGCATTGTAGTTAGGGGCACAGATTATTGTTCCCCCACTTGAAATATTATGATTACTCAACTCTCACATTGTAAAGAGGCATGACCACAAAGAATCTTTCGTCGTTGTTTTTTACCCTTGTACAACAACTTTGTTTCAGGTGAAGGTCACAAAGAGTGATGTTGACCTTGAGTTGGAGTTGCTGGAGCAAGCAGCTGAACTGGCCGTGGAGGAGCAAGAGGAGTCAGCCAATCAGGTCACAGACAGCATGGCGGCCATGACAGTTGCACCAGAACCCGGCCCCAGTAGTCCAAGATGCCAGAGAGAGACTGGGCTGACAGACGATGACAAACTGGCCAGGCTTGCGGAAGAGTTACAAATTAACAGCAGCCGTGATGTTACTGAAGAAGCTGCTTCGTGTGAAGGTAATGAAACAATCGGGAAGGTGCATGAAAACCAAGAGAAACCCAAGTGTGAAGGGAATGGTCATCACGTTGGAAAATGCAGGGAAGGCGTACTAGAATCACCTGAAGACAATGACTGCTCCCGTGACATTGTGCAGAATACCAAGGTCAGTTCAGATGCGAAGAAGGGACCCATTGGGTTGTGTGCAGCAGACTCTGCCAAGCGTAGCAGTGGTTCCAGAACAGATACTTCCCATGACGCATTGGGATCACAAGATCGGGGCAGCAATGTCGATGAGTCAGAGTTGGGCTGTGAGTGCAGCGCGAGTCAGCACAGAGATGACAGAGAGAGTGGCGACAGCACATGCAGCGAGACTGCTGCTGGGGACAGACCGGTATGTCAACAGGATGCTGCTGGGGACAGACCGGTATGTCAACAGGATGCTGCTGGGGACAGACCGGTATGTCAACAGGATGCTGCTGGGGACAGACCAGTATGTCAACAGGATGCTACTGGGGACAGACCGGTATGTCAACAGGATGCTGCTGGGGACAGACCGGTATGTCAACAGGGTGCTACTGGGGACAGACCTGTATGTCAACAGGATGCTGCTGGGGATAGACCGGTATGTCAACAGGGTGCTACTGGGGACATACCGATATGTCAACAGGATGCTGCTGGGGACAGATCTGTATGTCAACAAGATCCTCCCCGAACACAAATCAAGGATGGGGCTTCGTTAAATTTCTGATCTTGCACACACTGTGTAAATGTTTTGTAAAATAAATGGAAAAGCTGCTTTGTTCCTGTCGACTGGTGTATTATTGTGATGTTGGATCAACCAGGACAGTAGATTACCAGGGTAAAACAGCAGTATGGTCAGCAGGCTTGATAAATATAAATCCTTTTGCCTTAAAACATGTAATTTAGTATAATGTACAATTGATTGAAAATTCATTAAAAAATCTAACACCACAGGTGAATATGATAAGCATGGAATACATGTGGTGTATATTGAAATATACTGTTGAAAGTTTCCAGTGGATGGCTTGCTTCCTGAAGACAGACATACGTTGTTATGCCCTTTTGATCCTTAAAGAATAATAACTGTAGGTGCTTTTTAGAAGCGTCAACATACGCACCTGCGGATAAAAAAAAATTACAAACTAGAAAATAGTATTTTAGAAACGATTGAAATAGGCAAGAAATAATTTTTACAATATTGTTTCAGTCAGAAGTGTTGTGGCAGTGATAATTTTGTCAGCTATCTCTCACCTCACCTCACATGTAACTGATAGAGGGGTGAGCTTGCTACCAATGATCTTGGGTGCTATGTTCCCAGTCCAGCTGTTGATGACAGATGGGGAAGGACAGATGAAATGTACCTGAGAGCTGCAGATAAAATGTAACAAAAACAAATGGCCCCATTTCCACATCTTTATATACAATTCACAATCATGTACAAGTATTTTCCCACATGCAATAATCAGAAATTAAAAGATCATCCCCTTATAAGAAACAATAACTGTGTTGACACATCAGAGTTGGCTCTGTGTTGTAGCAACTAAAACCAAAGCACTGCCATTTCATTGCCACCCATGGTTACTCTGTTGGAGTGAGAGTAATTTCCTCCATTCTGTTGGCAGTGTAACTGGCTCCCACAGACAAAACCAAATCTGTTTCGAGATGAGTTTAACTCTGATGTGTCCACAAAAAAACCAGCAATTTATGGTTTCATCTTGGATACAATGACATCCACACCTACTTTGATGCAAGTTATATTTTAACACTTGTTATACTTTAACCCACAACAACCTCTTGAATACAACACAGATTGTAGGACTAGTGTCTGATTAACAGCAGGTCTATGTAGGACCACCTTCTAAATGTTTCCCAAAGAATACAGTATATGTAACATACTTATGATCATACTGTGCTTCTGCTGTTACACATTTCTCAAACAGTGCCACATAAATGTGTATCTCGATTCCGGGGAGACCGACTAAATACTAGTATTTCTGAGATCAGTGATTCTTAACCATTTTTGACTGCAACCCAAATTCTTGTCATAGCAACTTCTTACACGTCGATCTGCTTTTGGACACAGACTGCACATCTACAGTAGATGGAACATCTTTTTAACAGGACATTGTATTGCAACATCATAATTCATACAGGTATGCTATAAAGAAACTGTCAGGCGTGACTACAAGGAGTATTACAACAAATGGGAGTCTTCCCTGTAAATGTCTTGTAAGACATGAGGAATAAACCTTTGAAAGCAACCGTTTGTTACTTTTGTCAATCCCCAAATATTTTTTACCATAAATATTTCATGACTTCTGACACCCGTGGGCAGAGAAACGTGGAATTATAATCTGGGTCAGATTGGGAGGGTGTACAAACGTGTTCTATCAAATGCATCATTTTCTCTGTGGTATTAATGCTTAAAGCAATTTAATGACGGTATCAAGAACATTTTTGAAACTACCAATATGTGATCTAGCTGTCATACACACATACACCACACTGTAGTGACTTCTCATTTACTGCTCGTCTGCACAGGCAGATGGGGTACCAGTTTAGTAACACCCGAGTCTTCTTTACACATTAACAAAGTCATGCATATACTGTACATTAACAATACCAGCAAACAGACTATCACAAGGTGACTGTAAACATTTAATCTGACCCAACTACCTGACCTATTTATTTACTTTTTGACTTACAACCTTCCACATATTTAAAAACATCACAGAATACTAGTAGATTCACAATTCGTTCGAGAAATTCCCAGATGTTTTGTTCCGTCTTCGATCCGAAAAACTTGCGATGACCTGCGACCTACTTGCGGTCGCCAAGGATACGGAGGATGTGGAGGAAGAGGTTTATGATGTCGAGATAGAGGTTGATGGCTGCGTGGATGTACTCCTCTGCAGACACCTTGTGCATCACCATGTGGGTGTCGTAGATGATGAAGAGGGAGAACAGGACTGCTCCGGCAATCGCAATTCCAAGGTCCATCATCGGGCTTGGGAAAAAAATCTGAAAGCAAGATTGTGAGACTAAAGGTTTGTTGGTGTCTGACATTTGATATAAGTAATTTAGAATTCCAAGCTTTTTCACGCCAATTAGAAAATTCTAGCCTTTGAAGGCCTGTATTTTTAGTTAATGAAACCCTATGCAAGTTTTGGATTTCTATGTTCCATGTGAATCCTCTTCTAAGTCGAGCCTGACTCCGCCTTAACACAGTTTAACTTTCAGTACAGCAATTTAAATCCCCAGCTGACATATCTAATTCACTGTGTGTACTGTGACCTAGATGTTGTGTAGACCCCCACTTACTGACTATTTAACTGTGAATCTAAGATCAAACTAGCCATTTGTAAATTGAATATCTGTATTTAAAATGAATTTTGGGTAAGGTTGGCGATGTTCCATATTTGTACAGATTTATTTTAATTTCAGAATAATCTGAAATAATGAAAACAAATTAGATATTGCATAATAACAAAAAACGATAAGTCCGAAATAAGTACAGGGGTATTTCATTTAAGGTTTTAAATCATAGCTAACTGATAGGAAGTAATTTGCAAACCTGCATGAATCCAGCTATAATGATGATCCACAATACAGAGAACAACCTGAAAAAAAAGAAACAGCTGTCAATAAGCATGCTTGTTATGAATTTACCTTAAATTCATTGTATGGTAATATTGCTTACTCTACAACTATATCTTGCATAACAAATACGTCACCACACAAGTTCATTAAATGTTATTTAGTTTATTTCCAGCGTTAGTTCAATCTACCGGTAGCTTTGGCTTGTGTGCTATATCAAACAAGAAATACAATAACAATCAATGTCTCAATAATCGCTGTTGGATCTATTGCTTACCCACGTTAAATCTCTATCATGAATTCCAAGATTACGTTATGTGATATTTTTGAATTCGTTCTATCCAAACAGATTTAATATGGGTAAACAATGGACCCAACTGCAATCATCAAGTAACACAAAGACACCAAGGACGCAGAAGAAGGGGATGGCCACAGGTGAGGTGGATGGACTGAGTGAGGAGGGACATGGGAAGAGGAGAGAGAGAGCACTATGGAAAGAACGTACTAACAGAGTGACACAGCAGTCCTTGAACTCTGACAGGGATCAACGACACAAACAACAACATAATCATAATTCTGTTAATCAGAGGTTGTTTCACATGTGTGGGAAGTGAAGCTACTGCTACAGTGGGCAATGTATAAAGGCATGCGAGAGGAGGCAAGTCACTTCCAAGGAACATCTATCTGCATGTGGCACGGCTAACTGAGGAAGAAAAGGATCAAACATAAAAAGACACCATTCTCTGTGATACAACTTTTTATACTACTTTCTTCCTTCAAATTTGGCATAAAATCTCAAACACATTAGCTTTATGTGCAAAACAACATAATTTTAATTCTGTAATCAGACGTTGTTTCACATTTGTGTGGGAAATGAAGGTACTGCTACAGTGGGCAATGAATATCAGTGAACATATCCTGATATGCACCCGGAACCCATTCTGGGTAAAACTGGTAAAGGAGAAGTACTGGCTTACCCTGCCCCCCATGAACTGAAGTCTCTCTTGCTCTGAAGTGCATAGGTCGTCAGTGCAAAGGTTACGGCACAGGTGAGGGCAAAAGCTTCAAGAACCACTTGAACTTTGTAGAACGTCACTGCAAAACAAACGCCGGTTATCTAAATTGAAAGATAATGTGATGAAAACAGCAGGATTGTTTTACAAAACTATCTTGTTAGAAAATCCAGTCATAATTAAAATACTTAACTTATGGTGTTGTACAGTGAAAGGTTTCTTGAAGCAGTTCACGGACATATTCATATTGAGACATGATTGCACCTTAAATGACCAAAAACACTTCTATGTTTATGATATATAAAACTGGTAGAATAAATAAGTCTAAATATGTCTTTTTCAGGATTTTAATACCTATATTCTGCAAAGCATTGTAAGATTTTGTTGACTAATGATGCAATTTTATGACTATAGCAAAGAGGACGAAGAACAGTAATTCACCTTGTATTCTGATAATTACGTTGATAATTGTTGGTTTCGTGTATGGTATTTTAGTTTCACACAGTTCTGTGCATCAATATTTTGAGAATAAGCCTTTCAACCAGCTATGCTTTATATTGATGAGAAGTAAATGACACTTACCGACAGTTCCAACAAGGAAGGATTCACAGACGGTCTACAAGACAACAGGATATAGTGTTATTGTAAGTATTATAAAAAAAAACAGTCAAGCACCCCAGTCATTGTCCATTGACTAGATTATTTGTTGGTGATAACTAAGTTAACACAAAAAGGTTGCTGCAAGGCAACATTTAAAATTTAATTTTTAAACTTGAGATAAAGCAGTTATGAGCTAGGCTGTATAAAAAATTCACAGCATATTAATTTTGTTAAATTTCTGATCATCTCCTTCTTTGTGTCTAAACACTTACACATGTAACAGTAATCTAGAAATGTATCGACATTTTAAAGTAATACCTCAGGTGACTGATGTAGACCTAAAAATTACCATGCTCTGTAAAAATAGGTTAATGTTGACAACTATGAACGATCCCTTAGTGCTACAACTGCTCTAAGTACTTACCTGGTAGAACAAGTCTACAACTGTACTTAGTACTCCAACTCACCATCTGTACTTAGTGTTACCAACTACTTAGTGCTACAAATGTACTTCATGCTATGACTGTACTTAGTTTTACAACTGTATTCGGTAATGACAACTGTATTTACTGCTACAACTGAGGTACAACTGTACTTACAAAGAGTGCGAGAAGAATGTAGTTAGTTGGCGTCTCTCGACTCTTCACCATCAGGGCAAATATGAGCACAAACGACAGAATGGCCGACACAAGCAGCAGTGCCTGGCTGTGGACAGGACAGAAGCAGACCAGTGATGCTCACACTTACTGCTGTACATCATAACAAACACTATCTTACATCATGTTTTTCATAAACTTACTTTAAAATTGTTTGTAGGAATTTAGTATGCAATAATTACACTTCCTCTGATGTGTAATTGTAGAACAATGCTAAAATCACATAACATAGTCAGTAAACCCTGTTCAAGAGGCCATCAATATATGACTGACCACATACGTGAGTCTAGGATGAATCTGCAAGATAAAGGCAAGGAAGTGAAAGTTTAATCTTGGTTAAGTGACAGCTGATTACCTAGGATATGAACCTAATATCGCCTGGTCATAAATCAGGTACAAATCCAAAGTGCTGTGCCAGTATATATTTAGTTAAACCTAGTTTCAATTTTCATTAATTAACACATTATTCTCAGATAAACAGACCAAGTCACCTGTTTTGGACAAACTCTTTGACTGGTTCACACATCATGAAGAAAGCACCAACAAGTGTGGTGAAGAGAAGCTGGATAGAGAGGATGCCGTACACCTTGCGCAGGAAGCCTGGAAACAGACACGTCACATTGTACGTGTATGTCAATCAGCAACCTCAGTCATCACATTCATAATGAAAGTGCAATGCTATAACTCAAAGTCAGTGAGATGCGTATCATCATCATTCTGTGGTGGGTCATGTAGAACAGTAGAACCACAAGTAAAAAAATTGACTTTTGATAAGAATATTGTGATGTATGTCAAGATAATTTAGTGAATTATGGATTTAAAATACTGTTTGCCTATTCATTTGGCGTTGACAGTGACAACTATTTGTGTAGATATTCATGTCAAAATTGAGAAGAACATTTGTGACCCGCCACGCCAAAATGAGACGCTTCTCGCTGGAGCTTATAATGATATATGAGGCAAAACATTACGGCACTGATTGATTTTTTTTTCGAAAATGACTTTCCAGCGGCAATCGTTCCCAAATAGTATAATCTAACATATCTAAGTTGTCTAAATGTCACGACTAAAGTTTAAATGTGTTTATCTGGGTGTGTTGTGACTCCTATCAAACATGGTTTAAAGAGTGATTGTTTTTGACACAACAAATTACCAACTTTCTCTTCAGCAATAATCCAAGTAAATCGTCTCCGATGGCGCTATGTTTGGTACCACCGGAAAGCTGGATTTCAATTCTAAACACTGACAGCATTTTCATTAAAGACTTTCCATAAATTTCCACCTTAATGGGACTTTCGTGAAGGCTAAGCGTCACCTCGTGACAGAAATTAGCTCCGGTCTTTTATTTATGCTCGTTTTCCTTGACAATTCACTGTTAAAACAAACTATTTCAGTATTATTATATGAATTTGAGCAAGGAAAACATTGTCTCTTATCTTCTAAATAAAACTGCTCGCTGTGGCCTCAGCGATATGAGTCTTAGGGACGTGGCAATCGATGATTTCATGCATGACAGTGACTGGGTATATTTGGCACTTTTAGTTTACCGACTAGCTCTATGCCAAAATCCGGCGGTGTTACCTAATTTCCCTCACCAGTCACCACTAACGATACAGTACGTAAAGCAATCTTATATAATTATTAATTTAATAATAATGTATTGAGTATGTAATGTAATGACTAGTATGATTGCTTTATGAAAACTCACTGCGTAAAACTTTCAAATACGCTGACTGCTGTCACTTCCTATGTTTGCATCTGACATGTCACTCTCGTCTCAGACTAGATTTGATGATCATGCCTGCCTCTAAAGTGTTGTATTGGTGCTGTCCATAGTAAATTTTAAATATGGGTTGTAGGCTTCGAGCATAGATATACACTATCATAATTATTATGTATTTAAACTGGTCCATCTGGAGCAAAACATGTCTGCAAGAAGTGAAATCATCACAAATAAACGAGTGAAAACTTTATAGCCGTTTTTCTCAAATTAGTACATTTTGCATTTTCGACTTTCAAATAAGTGTATCTCTGGAAATAATGTGACTATAAGTAACATTGAGGTATCATTATTTCTGTCTGAATCTGCTCTATCCAAATATGCAATAAAACACATTACCATTATTTTCGAGAAGCGTCTCATTTTGGCATGCTGGGTCGCATTAATTCAAAAGCACTCGAAAAGTGCAGAAAATTTCGTAAAATTATTACAAAATCACAAAACAAAATCATCTTTACCATGAATACTGGTGTTCGATTTGAAAAGTTAACACCAGAATTCAATCATGATCACATGATACAACATTTATTTCTTAGTGTTTGTGTAAGATATTTACCAATTTCCCAAGTTCTCCACTATATCTGAAACACATTGCAGGAAATTAATAGCGACAATATTTCCCTTTAACCATGTACTCACCCATGCGAATATAAACAGCTGAGCTGGCGACATTTGAGCCATATGCAAAATCATCGATAATCGAATGTTTTTCTGATGGGTCAGGCATATCCTGACCAAATAATGTCGACATGGTGACTTGTTGAATGTAGATTGCACAGATTGGACCTTGTATTCTGGAACATAAAAATTTTTCTCTATCAAAGCTGATCCATAGCAAGCACACAAACATGAGCTATTTGTCTGTATCTGGATGAATAATTCCCAAGGCCAAGGCCAAGCTATTCGACCATATCTGGTCAAATAGCCACGGTCCATTATTTTGAAGATATTCTGTAAATGAAGCAATGTTTGTTAAAGCACTGAACCTAGCTAATACAACAGCCAGTGACAGCATCAACCATATTTTCCTTAGTCCTTGCTAAAGTAGTTATTTACATTGTTTACACAGACACGTGAGCACTATCATTCAATAGAGTAACTAAGTCTAAGACCAAGACCAAGTCAATCAAGTCAAATCTGCATGGAAATAATATTGTTTTTTGAATGTTATCAATGTTCCACAACGCCTCATGTACACTCATGTTCTTTCCGATTATTTATGGATGCCTATACATCCATAATATATATTCCCTACATTTTCGAACATTCTGGTAGATATTAAATATCATCGACTTCGCCATTATATAGCTATGTGGAAAAAAAATTAAAAGTTAACCCTTCCCAACATAATTGGTATCATTGGAAAGGGCTTGAACATACCTTTCAGATGATACCAAGATCACCTTTATGTGACAAGTATTAAACAAGTTATGGGTGTCTATACGTCAGAAATTAGGCTCGTTTTTTGGCCTTTGTCTTAATGGAAAACAGTTAGCAGATCTGATGTAACTTGTGACCCGTTTCTTAGTTTTCTTGTGGTTTCATGCTATAACTTTCTTATTTCTTGTTCGATTTTTAAAATCTTGGTACCATTGGAAAGCCTAGGAAATGAATAAGCCAGTTTAAAACCAATTAATTTATGATGTACATATTTAATGTTCATGTAAGGCAGCCAATCTGGATCCTCAACCTATGGTTTTGGGAAAAGAAATATGTTAAAAAAAACGGGAAAAAACTAGTTCCTGTCCTGATTCTGAAATATATTGACAAAACTGCCTAATACAATGGACAAACTGAAGAATATGGCAAAATCAACACTAGCATGTGGTGCCATTATTGATAAACAAACGATATTGACGAATCAGATTGCTGGAATGTGGTAACGTGACCTCCACTCATCAAATCAGCCTCCAATTTAGAGTAGAATGCACGCATCAAAATCATCAATCATCGGCGTATCCAAACTACACTTATCACTTACCTTAGTAAATATAAATTCTCAGGACTTTAACACTATCGATAATCCACAGTATTTTGTAGCAAAGTGAAAAATAACAGTATAAAGTCACGTTATTTTCACCCATAAATCCGTTTTTATCGCCTTTCCAGAGCCTATGTGTACTTTTGTGCGGGGAAAAACATGATGAGAGGATCGATCAATTTTCTTCAAATTCAGCACACACATTGTAAATAGACTGAAGAATAAAATATTACAGGTTTCACAAATAATTATGCTTACATTCAATGTGATCGTTGATGGTTTTATTCAACTATCTTGGTAAAAAACAGCACTAATTTCCGCCTGCCAAATTCACAAACTTATCGGTTGCCGATTCACAAAATAAAACTACGAGGCTGCAGAGGAAGGTGTGAACTACATCATCAAAACAAGAGTACATAGCCTTTTTAGAACACAAAGCAACACAACACTGCGCAAGGTACAGTATTTTGACCGATCTCCGCCAGTGGTGGTAGTCATATCACGCATGCGATCCGCAGATCGAGGCCACTGCGGTAAGCCAGTTAACCGCGTATTCACACATAGCTACATTATATGTTGGGACAAGCTGGCAGGGTGATGATCACGCCATCCAATTCCAATCCGTTCTAACAGTACTGCATTGGATCATCATAACCATCTTACTTCTTTTATTTGACAAACATACATCTGCAAGACAAGTTTATAAAATGGCCATCACCAATACATCGTTCACACAAATACAACTACCGAATAGCTTCGTTTATGTTTACCTGTCACGAAACACGGAAACCCACACTACAGTAAAATGGCTAGTAAGTAAATAATAATATGACACCTGCAATTAACTAGTCCGGAGAACGCCTAAGAAAATAGTGCTACGGGAATCATATATTCTGCTCGTTATATGTAATTTTGTAAGAGCATTTTATAGCAAAGAAACATTACACAGCAAACACTTTTTATAATTAACTGATACAAACGTTATAAGCAAAGTAATAGGCTACATTAGGATGACATCAGCGCGGACTACTTCGCTTCTCGCTGTTGCTTCCCCCTTGCGGATAGTTCTTTAGCAATCCAAGCAATCCACAAGATGGAGCCACATGAGTGAGGGCGACAGATCGCCTCAATTTTACAGGTTCTTTGATGTGGAAGCACTTTTTAGCCCTTTACATCATATGACGTAATACCACAATAAGGTGTTCGTCCGCCATTACCCGTGTGATGAAACAACATAAATGACTGTGTGTTTGAATTTCTCTGATGGTTTGTTTCGTGTAGAAATGATTTATTTGTGCAGCAATCGAGGCAAATGAGTGTCTGGTTTTAGCATAAATTAAGGAGTGTCATGTTAGCGATTGGCTTGTAAGAAAAGTAGGTATTCGAATTTCTCGAATGTTATACAGCACGCGTGTCAGGTGTGTCATATCTAGCCTGGGACATTCTGAAAATATAGCTTTGGTTAGCCGTTTTGTCTCAGAGTAATTTTTGTGTTTTCTTGCGTGGTAATTACACTAATCCAAGACTAAATAACTGCGACACGAAGGTGTAGTAAACCTTCTCACAGGCACAGCGTGGCGAGAGCATCCTCGCAAGCTAGGCCTACGGATCGTTGTGCAGTTGCGCTGCGCTACCTTCGTGAAAGCTGGTAATCAGCAGAGTGACTCAGGAGATAACGTGGGGCTCAAAGGTACTGCACTTGGATGAAAGTGTGTGTGTGTGTGTGTGTGTGTGTGTGTGTGTGTGTGTGTGTGTGTGAGTGCGTGCGTGCGTGCGTGCGTGCGTGCGTGCGTGTGTGTAGTTAACATGGAAAGGACGTTGTAAATACTATCGATGAACCAAACGCCTTGCGTTTGGCGCCTATTGGTGCGTTTAGTATTTCTACCGGACTGTATGGTAGTATTTGGAGCTCCAAAATGTTACCATTAGACACGAAGATACGACTGTTTAGCTGCTCCAATGCGAAGTCTGTACTATTGTGTGGAGCAGACACATGGAGGACAACTAACACCATCATCCAGTACAGATCGTCATCAAAAACTGTCTAAGAACAATGCCCGAGACCAGCTGGCCAAACACCATCATCAGCAACAGTTACTTGTAGGAGAGAACACACCAACTGGGTGCTGGAGATGAGCCCAGAAGAAGACAACGGGGATGGATTAGTCACACGCTCCGGAAACCAGCATCAACTATTAGCTGGCAGCCTCTGACATGGATCCCAAAATACAAGAAAAGAGGCGTCCAGAGAACACGTGGCGAAGGAACCTCAAGACACACACTGACATGACAGGATACACCTGGAGGTAGATTGAAATAAAAGCCCATGACTTACGAACACTGTTGTCAACGGCCTGTGCCACAGGAGGGACGATGGGTATTTAAGGAAGTTCGGAATCAGCGGCTGAGAGAATCGGAGAATTTGAGGAGGAGATAATATGGAAGAGTGGCAGAGGAGATAATTTAGGGGAGCATGGGAATGGCTACCGATAATGGAGGAGAGTGGGTAGAGGTAAGAGTGGATATATAATATTATGGTGGAGTGGAGGAAGCGGATAACTGAATGAGAGAAATGTTGGGGAGTGAGACACATATCCCAGTATGATGTGTTGTAGCAAAATCAAAAGGGGAGCCACCCTGTAAATCAACGATACGCATAACAATGAGTACGATTGTTTTATTATAAAATAATAAATTATACACACATGTTGATAGGATGTGATGTTACATCGCTCCTGTTACTATTTAAATGGGCACAATCGCTCATTCAGTGTGGTTTTTATGAATAACTGATTTTGAATAATTGTCATTTTGTATAAAGTAACAGCACAACGTTTCAAAAGGTACACGTCTACAGCAAGTTAAGTACCAATAGTACAATATAAATATCTCTATACTAAAGTATTTACCTATGGTTTGGACAATAATTAATATTATAGGTGTACCATCTTTTTTATTACAGATTAAGACCTAGCATTTAGACCACAGGAATTGTATTAATATAATGCATGAGATGAGGCCCTTGCTTACAGCATATGAATTGTCTGGTAAAATAAATGATGGTTTAAATATTTAGGAAATACAATGTAGTGCGATCAGTGACACCCAAATAAGTTGGGTGATAATGTCTTGAAGGCGTGTTTTTCCAGCAATGGAAGTCGCAGAACCACTGGCTCCAACTTTAGTCTGCAAAAAGACAAAGAGTGATCAAAAATGTGCTCAGAACATCTGGCAGATTGTTTAACAAGAGCTAACAAAACATGACCACAATCTCCACAGGGACAAGGAACTAAGCCGTTGGCGCATCGAGTGTATACTATTGTTATTCGATTCGAGATCTCTGTCGATTTTGCTTTAAAAACACATTCCATAACTATATACTTTGTATATAGTGATTGAAATTTTAACTGGATAAAGTAGCTGTTCCGTTAATTTATGATACATATATTTTGTAATATGATCTATCTAATAAACAGTCTACATGTTCTTTCACTAAAATACTCAAATATCCCCCCCCCCACACACACACACACACACACACACACACACACACACACACACACACACACACACACACACACACACACACACCCAAACACACACTATATTTTTGGTATATGTCAGTTGTACAAATAGGTATGCCAATGAACAATTAATACAATATAATTAATTACACCCTCTTGATCAATGTATGGTGTTAAAAACCTATGTGTACAGAATACTAAATGCTGAGAAAGAGAAAACATTTGTCACCACAATATCACATATAAACTTCATTAGAACGTCTGCCATGTGACAGCTGTACATCTCATGCCACTAATCTCAATGAACAATATTCAATTAAGCTAGTAAACTTACAAAACTGATTGTGCGGAGGCAATCAAAGCTGATGTAAGCTAAGATAATTAAATGACTTCGAACGATTGTAAAATAGATCAAAATAGTTACAACAAAGATGTTTGAATGGGTAAAATCGTGCATTCTCTGCACCACTTAATCCAACATGTATTCTTGTTCTATAATATTTACTTGTGTTTACAAAACAATTAATGTTATTATATGCATTTTGACTACACGTTTTGAAAACAAAATTGTGCAGTAAAAACAATTATATTAATATCTTGCATATTTCATTTTGCCTTGATATCGAAATAATATTTCTCATAAACTACCTTATCACTAGGCTGCAGAAAACTGTCGAAAAAGGCAAACAGAAAACCATATGTAATTGTGTGGATAATAAAATTGGCAAACTAAAGTACCGGGTTAATGAATTAATAATGCACTAATGAAAACATATAATTTGCGAATACAATTAAGAATAGCATGCCAGTAGCAGTACTGCCCAGTAGTTTAAAAGAACAAATCCTGTTGAATACACTAAGCCTGTACTTTATGGACGAGGCCGTGTTGGTAGGTAATCTAAAGAGACAACGTTGTTGCTGCTAGAGGGACTCTACTCGAGTCGGCGGCATCGGCATCAGTGGTGTCATGTGGCACAGTACTCCTATATATCGTTTTTATAATATTTTCTCAGCCTAAGACTTTGTTGTTGTTACCGTACATTGTGGTATGTCTATCCATGACTGAAGCTGCGGGCCCAGTCCAGTTCCATATATATAGCGTCATTTATCGTAACAAATATGTACTGGATGTATCTAACTATATAACTTATGTTGTTGTGTATGCCACTACAGTAGTTTTACAAGTTTTTCTCTAGAATATCTTCCTACCTGAAGAAGACACAAGAAACGAGATCTCTAACGTATCATAATTAGTCAACCGTTGCGATGTACGTGATTTCACAAAAATTGCCCACACTAACAATATTATTAATTCAGAGTAGACCACTGGCTCCTCGTGAAGAAGATTACATAAATAAATAAGTAAGCAAAATCACTGGCATGATATCGTTAACTATTTGTAGCTGGTTAGTAGGTGGAAAGGCCCAAAACAGGCCGTCTGTCCCCTTTTAAGAGATTTGTAATATGAGCTGTGTGACTGCCAGCCAGACAAGGTGGGTGATAACATTACAACGGCTTACAGAGTATGCTGTCGAATGCAGCTTCATCTCTATTGGGTAATGGTCACTGACGGCCTTCGCCTGCAAACGCAAACACAACGGGTGGTGACTTAACAATACATAACTTCTATCGTGCCAATATCCCCAGAACCCGAGCTCAGTGGCATAAGTGGTTTAAGCATTATCGTAGTTAAGGGCAGTGCAAAGGTCATCATCAATTGGAAGAGTGCGCTTAGAATCTAGGGTGGATAGACAAAATGAAACAGGTTTTCAGGTGATGGTGAAATGTAATAATGTTTTCTGCCGATTTAATCGGTTTGTGCAGCGACAGGGAAAGTTGAAGTGTGTTGCAGTGATTTTAGGAGTGGCACTGAGTGAGAGAAACGAGGAGACTGGGACGACCATTGGCAAACCATTTTGGATGCGTTGAAGTTTAGCAATGTCTTTGCTGGCAATATTATGAAGGAGGGAATTACAGTAATCAAGTATGCTACTAACGAGAGCTGTTGCGAGTTATAGCGACTGAAAGAAACATATACCAGCGAATGCGGCGACGATCACGGATATGACAGAAACAGCGACGACACGTTTCAGAGATCTGTTGTCTAAAGTTGAGGTTATGAGCAAAGGTAACGCCTAGATTCCGTACAGTGCTTTGGTTTCTGGTGCCATTGAATGTGGCTTAATCAGGCTAGGGACAAGAACAGTTAACAGCCCAGAGCAGATCAAAGTTGAAAATACAAAGTAAATATACAGAGTTTAGTTCACACTGTTTACTACCAAGTAACATTAAATAAAAATGCACGAGGATGTTTTGCAGCGTGGCATCAACAAACACGCAATACGTATTTATGGTTTCCTGAAAGTTACCATGCACACAAACATTATAAAATTAAGTTATACAAATGTAAAATAGCAGTCAACAGTCATCTCAAGTTAGGACAACTGTGCTCCTCTTGACATAAAAAGTTCAACTTGGTAACATCATAATATTGTCTGAACATTATCTGAAAAAGTAAAAATAAATAAGTGTTTTTATATACCTGGTATATGTAATTAAACATAAGTAAATATATTATAAATTATAAACAACTAATTAAGTAAGTAGTAATAGATACGCTTGGCACTATAAAACTAAACTGAATAAAGAAAGGGTAACGGCTTATAAAAAACGAAAATAAAATTAACTGGCGACATAAAAACTAAACTGACAGTTATGAAATACATACATGTAATTAAATGCAATAAGTATATAATAAATTAGCACGGTGACATAAAACTAATTAAAGAAAATACTGTGTAATGGTGTATAAAAATGCGAAATAAACATTTATTAACTAGCAATATCAAAACTAAATTACAAGGTATATACATGTAGTTAAATAAACGCAATAAATTATCATGGCAACCTAAAATTGAACTGAGTAGAGTGTCATAGCAACAGATGACACGTGACTCATGGCGTGTGGGTAAAATACATTTTTAAACCTAGCTGTTCTAGACGTAATACTAATTCTAAAACGTTTGATGGCTATTGTGGAGTGTGGACCGTAGGATGTGAAGGGCATAATGTTAGATATGTTAGCATATCATATATATATATATATATATATATATATATATATATATATATATATATATATATATATATATATATATATATATATATATATATATATATATATATATATATATATATATCAGTCAGCTTGTTATATATATTCCATACAAACAACCATAAATTGCTAGATCACATTATCTGATGATTGTGTAAATATTAGCTTCGTGAAAATTATATATATATATATATATATATATATATATATATATATATATACATACATATATATATATATATAATATGTATACATATAATTATATAATATATATATATATATATATATATATATATGTGTATATATATATATCAATCAATCAATCAATCAATCAATCACTTTATTGTCCTTAAAAAGGATATGCATTGTACAACTCATGATCTACAATATATGGGATGGTCACAACAAAATGCAATTGAATTCCAGATGTATCCACTATAAGAACAGTTCAACCGGTTGACAGCAATATGAATAATTTAGCATTCAACATTCTAATGGCCACAGGCACAAAACTCCTGCCATAGCGAGATGTTTTTATATACACACACACACACACACATATATATATATATATATATATACATATATATATATATATATATATATATATATATATATATATATCTCTCTCTCTCTCTCTCTCTCTCTCTCTCTCTCTCTCTCTGAAAAGACACGTTATGGACACTTTATACATCATGCATCTTTATCCTGAAAAGTTCTTTATATCAAAACTATTATCAGTTAAACAGTTTTCTGACTACGCACCAGAAACACTGTGAAGGAGTAATCAGCACTGAATGTTCATTAATGCGCAATAATTGTGGAAATAGTGTTACCTTGTTAGGACTTTCGATGAAAAATTGCCCTAGTGAGAACATTTAAAAATAAATTCTCTCTTAGCATTTGTGAAATCCTACATTCTTCACAAGCTTTGTCATGTCCATCTATGGAGTTCGTAAAAACTACAAGAAACTGCACTTTACGATTACACACAACACTTTAACAAATTCACTCCACCATTGGAACTTCAGCTGACGGCCTTGTGAAATTGTTATCCCCTGGGAATTACAGGAACTATAAATGTATGAACCATTCTCATAGAGTAATGATGCTGAAATTAAGTAACACCGTCCTCAGATGCCAGGGATGGCTGGTGCAGTGCAGTGCAGTGCTTTACAGTGCAGTGCAGTGCAGTGCAGTGCAGTGCAGTGCAGTGCAGTGCAGTGCAGTGCAGTGCAGTGCAGTGCAGTGCAGTGCAGTGCAGTGCAGTGCAGTGCAGTGCAGTGCAGTGCAGTGCAGTGCAGTGCAGTGCAGTGCAGTGCAGTGCAGTGCAGTGCAGTGCAGTGCTTTGCATTGCATTGCATTGCAGTGCTTTGCATTGCAGTGCAGTGCAGTGCATTGCAGTGCTTTGCATTGCAGTGCAGTGCAGTGCATTGCAGTGCATTGCAGCGCAGCGCAGCGCAGTACTTTCGACTTGTTTCATTAATGCATAACCATTTAATTTCTGTAGTTGCTCATACTGCAATGGATGAAGCAGACGATGATTTTATCATGATTCCACACTAACACTTCCCAAGAAACCACAGGGAATTCAATTTATTTGTTCACCGAAAGAGGTAACCAACTCCATGTATTAACCATGGTTTTTATATACAATTAGTAGGTCATAGGCCAAAGTTTCAAGGAAGTGACTGAACATAGAAATAGCCGAATTGACATCGGCACCTGTGAGGAGAGAGTCTTACAATGCTCCAAAGTTAGCATGTTAATCAAGAGATGACCATATTTACTGATAGTCGGGGCGCACGGGTCCAAATTTTGGAGGTAGTGGATACCTCGTGCTATTTTTGGTTGTCCTGTATTTTATTAAACTTCAAACCCTCTCGAGTAATGTTCCAGAGGGCAACCCTCACTCCGAAAATTGCATTTGTATACAGGCCCTTAATATATTTCTCTTTCCACATTTTCATATTAACTGTATAGCAACAAATTTAAGTGTAGTATCACATAATCAGGAAAGACCAGAACTAATACCTGTGGAAATATCGTGTTGATACGTTTATTTTTGAAGATGCCAGATACAAAACATTGGACAAAATAACGATAAATCAGTTCGGTTTCGCAGTTGACATCACACAAATGGAGTCATAGCTATCTTAATATGTAGTAAGTATACTTATGTAATATATCAAAATGATGTACAATCATTTACCTGAATATTGCAAAGCAATATATATATATATATATATATATATATATATATATATATATATATATATATATATATATATATATATATATATATATATATATAGTAAAATGGAGCTACGTTATACGCAATCACGCGCCAAACATGTACTCCACCCCTTAAGTGTTGCGCAATCGTAACGTGACGCAAATCGGAATGGATTTCATTGATGTATAATTTTCGCGTTCCTTATGGTAATATTCACTATTAAAGACAGAGTACTGATGCATAACCTACCGCTGGTTATTAATGCGATGTTTGTTAAGAAAATATAACATTATGATAACACGCATTATTTGAAAATTAAAACATATCAAAGTGCTACTCAATCACATCTTAAACATTGTTCTGAGTCATCTGTGTCACTCTTGTCACAGCCATTGTTTTTAGCAAGAGTCCGAACAGGTATTACTCGCCCACATTTGTTATCGTTCCATTTGCACTTGCAAGCAGCACAACGCGGCAGTTGGAATTTAGCGCCTGAACAATTACAAGGGCATTTGCTGGCGCACGCAAGTTGTATACCATTGTGTAAGTTCTGGTAATGGCGGCACCGTCAGAGATACTGGTTCCAAATGTGTGGAACCCATCTTCCAACCGATTTCTAATAGTTTATTCTCCATCTTCAAGTGAGTCTCTTTCAGCACAGCTGTCGACTATCATGCCTTACAGCCATGACGCATCGATCCATCTGACTCAAACAAAGCTTGCGGTACCTTAGAACATTCATATTCTCCGATGGCTTCGGAGTGGTGTCGGGGTTGAATGGTGTCGGAGTGGTGTCGGAGTGGTGACACTGTTGTCGGGATGGAATTTCGCAGGTGTCAGCTCCGGACATTCACCTTCTCTATCCCTACCAACCTGACCTCAACAGGCTGCGTCGGGTTCGCAGCCCGTCGTAGTCGCTGGGCCACTGTTGTGCCGGACATTGGGCAACCGACCTGATAACGGAAACGACCACGGACTGTCCCTGGACCTGCGGAAGAATTTTCGCATGGGCACGTGGAATGTCCTATCCTTGGGCGAACAAGGATCCGACATCCTCGTAACAAAAAAACTCGACAGACTCAACCTCTCCCATCACTGCACTCACTGAAGTACGCTGGCCCGCCTCCGGATCTAAATCTGTCGAGAACTCCACCTTCCTCTGGAGCGGCCGCAGCGACAACCAAAAGTTAGAGGGCGTCGCCCTTGTCCTCGACTCAGCTGCAAATAAAGCTCTGCTCTCCTGGTCGCCCATCAACGAACGCATTCTAACCGCCTCCTTCAAACATCAGCATGGCCATCTCCGCGTAATCGCGTGTTATGCCCCCACCAACACTCACACTGATGCCGGTAAAGACACATTCTACAACACCCTAAGTGCTCTTCTCGCATCCTTTCCACGACACGACGTCATCACCAACATGGAAGATCTCAATGCAACAATCGGCACCGATAGAATCGGTAACGAATCCGTCCTCGGCCCTCATTCATCTGGAGTACGAAACGACAACGGTGAAAGGCTCCTCGATCTCTGTTCTCTCCACAACATCAAGATCTCTGGTTCGTGGTTCCGCCGACGCAACATCCACCGATGGACATGGTACTCAAACGACGGGCGCACAAAGAAAGAACTGGACTACGTCATTGTCTCCGCACGCTGGAAACTCGTCCAAAACCGTCGTGTGTCCCGCAGCGCTGACATTGGCAACAACGCTGACCACCGTCTAGTCGCCGTATCATGCAACATCCACTTCAGACGTGCCACTCCACCACAGCTAGTCTCTGCCCCAGTCAACATCGAGAAATTGCATGACCCCGCAAGCTCACTCCAATTTCAAATCGCCCTCACCAATCGTTTCGGCATTCTATCCAATCTGACATAATCCGCCGACCCCATAGAGTCCATCTGGAATGCAGGCGTCGCAGCAATCACCGAGACCAGCCGCACTGTCATTGGAACGAAACGAAAAAAGAAACATCATTGGATATCTGACGAGACCCTCGCTATCATTGACGAGCACCGCAAACCCCGCCTCTCCGGTGACAAGACAACCGCCAGACAACTAGCCCTCAAACGTAAACAACTACTAGGATGCGATGAAAACTCGTGGTATAACAAAGTCGCCGACGATGCTGAAACTGCTAGTAAAGCTGGAAACACCGCTGAGCTGTACCGTACCATCCGTACCCTCTCTGGCAAGACATCCGCTCAACTCCCCTTGTAATGAGCAAAGATGGTGACCAACTTAACGAACCTAGCGAACAACTGTACAGGTGGAAGGAACACTTCGTGGAGCAATTTAATAATACACCCCCCACTCCTGATATCCTTCTGCAAACAGAGCCCGCCAATGCCGTGCCAAACGCCACCATCGATACCGGGCCTCCAACATCAGATGAAATCGAAACAGCAATCAAAAAACTAAAGAACAACCGCGCTCCGTGCATCTGTGGAATAAGGGCAGAACTCCTGAAATATGGCGGAAATGCAATTGTAACCTGGCTCCTCACACTCTTCACTCTCGTCTGGGAACGCTGTTCTATCCCCGCTGACTGGACACTCGCCATCATCCTCCCACTCTGGAAAGGCAAAGGTTCAAAATCAGACTGCACCAAGTACCGCGGTATCTCTCTGCTATCGGTCCCTGCTAAAGTGTTCGCGCACATATGCCTGTCACGCATTAAAACACTCCTGCTCCGGACCCCAACAGTCTATCATCGGCCCTCAAACCGTAGAGACCACCAACAACTTCACCTATCTCGGATGCACCATATCTCACAATAACAGCTGCAACGATGACATAAAGCGCCGGATAGCAATCGCCACCTCAACCATGTAAAAACTCTCATCTGTCTGGCGTTCTCCTCGTCTCTCACTTAAAACCAAATTACGACTATACGACTCACTCGTCATCTCTGTCGTAACTTACAGAGCTGCATCATCGACTCTCACCAAGGCTCAACAACTTCGCCTCGACGCCTTCAACACCAAAGCCTTGCGCAGAATATTGGGTAACCGCTGGTATGATCGTGTCACCAATACTGACGTCTACGCCCGAACCGGACAACACCCGCTAACCACCACCATCCGCAAACGTCGTCTTGGTGCCTTCGGGCACATATGTCGTCTTCCACCAGGCACCCAGGGCATCGACATACTGTCATCATCAGCTCCCCCCTCCTGGCGGCGTCCCCGTGGCAGACCACCCCTACGCTGGACAGACCAAATCTGTGAAGACATCCAACTCTCACATGATGATGCTATGGCCGCAACCGGTGACATGGCAGGCTGGAGGGCAATAACACGGGATGCTACGCGTACCACTACGCTCGCAACATAAGGATGGTTTCCTCAAGATTAACATCTTTCCCAACAGCTTTCTGATGAAGAAGGCGTATCAGCATGACAACTTCATTGATCAGCTGCTACGTCTGCTTCTGCGGTACAGTAAGATAGTATTGAGGATGCAGTTCTTCAAATATACTGTCACATACCTTTTGGACTTCGAGTTGTCATTCAAATATTTCTGGAGCTCAGTTTTGCAAATATATTCAGCAGTTTCCAGAATGTTCATGATGGTTACAGTGGCTCCCTGTTTCGTGGCAATATTTAGCATGTTACCGGAGTCTACCGCGACGGGATTGATCATGTGCTGTTTTTATGCATGCTTGATTGATCATTTCCTGGTTTCCATATTCGTGGTATTGTTCGACACTCCCCGCCTGCCGATGGTTCATCACTTCTTTGAAATGGGATGATACCTCAGATGACACAAGCTTTGTGTAAAGCTACTTGGTTCGTGCGTTAGCATCCATGGATATTTGCGTAAGCGCACTCGCACTTTCCTTCACATCTATGTTGTATTTCGTATATTATTGTAGGTAAAACACGGTGGACACCACAATAAGTTAAAATGACTGATACGCTGTAAAACATGTCATTCAAACTTTATAACGCACCTCATGTATTTGAAAACAAGACTACATTATATTTAATTTACAAAATAGACATAACGTATATACGTTACGTCTAATTTGTAAATTAAATATAATGTAGTCTTGTTTTCAAATACATATATATATATATATATATATATATATATATATATATATATATATATATTATATATATATATATATATATATATATATATATATATATATATATATATATATTCAAGTTATTCCAGAGATGATGTTAACTTCAAACCAAAATGAGGGGGTGAAGTATACATTGTATGATGTTCAGATATATTTTACAATTATATGGTATAAATCAACCGAGGAATGAATGGGGATACCTTTAATATGTTAACCATATATTTTGAATATGTAGTAAGGTGACTACGGTACATTTATATGAAATCGACGACAAAACGGAAATGTTTTTCTACTTATTCTTCAATTGTTTATTTCTCGTTGCATATATTTATATTCCATAAACATTTGTTTGTGGTCTTTATTCCTCTCACCATTTCGGATATATTTTGGTACAGAAACTAGCTAAATTAATTAAATAAACCTTGAATATTTCATAATTAGCCATTGTGTCTTAACGGTCATTCAGACACCTTCAGACATGAATATATGTGTAATTTTCAAGTGCCGTGGTGTGTTGCTTGGGCATACGATGGGAAATATATCAAATTTGGGCGAGTAATACCTGTTCGGACTCTTATTAAAAACAATGGCTGTGACAAGAGCGACACAGATGACTCAGAACAATGTTTAAGATGTGATTGATTAAACCTTGATATGTTTTTATTTCGAATAATGCGTGTTATCATAATTTTATATTGCCTTAACAAACATCGCATTATTAACATGCAGTAGGTTATGCACAAGGACTGTCTTTAATAGTGAATTATTAGCATAAGAAGCGCGAAAATTATACACTCAATGAATCCACTCCGACTTGTGACACGTCACGATTGCGCAACACTTAGGGGGTGGGGTATATGTTTGGCTCGTGATTGCGTATAATGTAGCTCCATTTTACTATTGCTTTGCAATATTCAGTAGGTAAATGAATGTACATCATTTGATTTATTACATAAATATAGTGATTACATATTAAGGTAATTATAACTCCTGTTGTGAGATGTCAACTGCGAAACCGAACTGATTTTTTAATATATTGTCCAATGTGTTGTACCTGGTTTCCTAAACAATAAACGTATCAATACGATATTATCATAAATATTAGTTCTTCACATTCCTGATTATATGATATTACACTTAAGTTTATTGTTATACATTTACTGTGAAAATGTGAAAGAGAAATATATGCAACGTGGCCATTAAAATACCACATAGGCCTGAATGTAAATGCAATTTTCGGAGTGAGGTACACTGATTTGAGAGGGTTGCCCTCTGGAATGGAAAGTTTGAAGTTGAGAAAACGACAGAGCAACCAAAATAGCACGAGGTGTTCACTTCGACCCCCGTGCCCCCCGACTATGAGGGTGTATGGAGGCAGCAGAAGGAAGGGTGAAGGATGGTTTACCTCTTTCTGGCTGAGCTGGTAGGCAGTGTCAAAACGGAACACACCAACACTTTTCACAATGTCAATGAACTCCTCGCCTGTCATCACAAACCTGCAAACGACCAACACATGATGACCTGATGATTTGTGTGTGGTGTATTTAAATACATAAATAGTAATCTTCTAGCATGTATTTTACATTATTTCCTAGAGAGACTAAAATGTTGGCTGATTCGCACTGAAATGTGCTGCCAACTAGCACAACTTGATTGGAAAATGCTTTTCTTATGGCGATGAACAACAGTAATAAATTAGTCAGTAACCGGAATGAAAAGAGTGGAAAGAAACAAAATCGGCAGCCAAAGACCAGTTTATATAGCGGACTGGAGGGTGAGGGGATGAATGCCCCCCAACAATAGCAATTATAAAGTGTTAAACAGCTAATGCAATATCTCAAATCCAGATGGCTTCTTCAATCCAATGCACACACCTCTCTCTCTCCTCTCTCTCCCACTCTCTCTCTCTCTCTCTCTCACTCACTCACTCACTCACTCTCTCCTCTCTCTCTCTCTCTCTCTCACTCTCACTCTCACTCTCTCTCACTCTCTCTCACTCTCTCTCTCTCTCTCTCTCTCTCTCTCTCTCTATCCACCATGTTCGATCCCTCCCACTCTATCACACAGTTGTGTCTGTCTACACGATCTGTTATTGCCGACTTGTCGAATAGTTTCTTTTCTCCCGAATATTACGTCTAAACGGGATCGTTTCATCTTCTTTCTTGTGTTCACCTAGCCTTATGAAGATACCATTCCTGATGAAGACCACCAATGGTGGTTGAAATTAGTTGTGAAATAAGAAATCATGTTGTAATAAAGTGTTAGACAGGTAGCCATGCATTGGACATGCATCATTAAACAACTTCACACTTGTATGTTACCAAATTGTCTACAAATAAAAAATCATAGATACTCAGGTACAAACCGATGTACACTGTGCCGGGGTACCTGGGAATACCTCCTGAGGCCTTATGGGTAAAGTATGATGGTGGGACTCCTAAGTGACACAAATGTACATCATAGCCAAGTGTGAATATTCTCACTGGCACGGGGGTCAATTTGAAATTAAAACTGATTTCTTAAAGTTATTTGTAATTGAATTGTTTTGCAGCAGCCAACATAATCCAATGGCATTAACCGGTTTAACTGACAAAACTGAACCATGGTGAATTATCTGAAGATCTCATTAAATACGATTGTGCATACAATTTTTCAAGTACAAATAAAACTATATTAACGTGACTAAGAATAAAACAATTCATCAGGATATGGAATGGAAATTTTCCTTAGGTTTTGAAATTGATCATCTGGAATTGGAATCGATTTATTTTTCTTGGCAAGACTTAATTGGAAGAGATTTTCTGGAATTGACCAGAATTTAAATACACATGTGACTGAGCCTGGTGATAATTAGCCCAACAATTGAGACATGGACCCATTTCACTAACGTTGTTCAAAGCTATTAAACCCGATTTTGCTATTAAAACGTCACATCAACGGCATGTTGTCACTGGTGTGTCATGAAAATAATGTCTACAGTGATATGGCAATGGACATTTTGTTTAAGGATGAATTTTCCTTAAGAGCTCTATATCTTAGAGAAATGGTGCACAGATTACCTGTCGTAGGCACAGTCACTTCTACCCACTGTCGTATCGACGTCATTCCCAATCCACCAGCGGTACTTGCGGTCACGCAGCTTCAACTTGCTGCTCTCCGCATTCGACACATAGGAGCAGTCCGCATTGAAGTCACCCATGATGAGGATGTCCTCTTGTTTAAACTTATAACGCATCGCCCTGCGGACATTGTCCAGGGCGTTGATCTCGGCCACTGCATCGCGTGGCGATACGTGGACGCCTACCAGAACAAGATCCTGGGGATCTGCAGAGAACAGTGATACGATAACTTCAGTGTGTGCGTGCGTGCGTGCGTGTGCGCGTGTGCGCGTGTGCGCGTGTGCGCGTGTGCGCGTGTGTGCGTGTGTGCGTGTGTGCGTGTGTGCGTGTGTGCGTGTGTGCGTGTGTGCGTGTGTGCGTGTGTGCGTGTGTGCGTGTGTGCGTGTGTGCGTGTGTGTGTGTGTGTGTGGTATGAGTGTGTTTGTGTGTGTGAGTGGATGTGGTGTGTTTGGTGTGCGGGTGTGTGTGGTGAGTACGTGTGGTGTGTATATGTGTGTTTGTGGATGTGGTGTGTTTGTGGTGTATGTGCGGATGATGGTCGGATCCAGGATCCAATGCATTGAACATATTTTTTTACATATATACACAGACACATACCAAACCACATAACACATGCAGCACACACGCATGCATGCACACATACATAAACAGTCATACCCACACAATATACAGTGAGTGACAATAAAAATACACCACATACATATACACACCATCAATTTCAAATACTAGAAATTAAAATTTGTATATTGCAAGACGGCAACACAGCTTTGCTACGTGTCACAGTGCAATGCTTTATGGCCAACTGGAGACATGTTGCAGTAGATCTATGAAGTATAAGATATCCTCAGAATATACGCGTTTGACAACATTTTTCGCATAAACCACTGACATGAAATTATTAATTGTAATTGCATATGGATAGTTTATATTAACTCTTGTAGGTATATACTATATATAGTAAACAAAAGCAAATGTGTTTTAACCTCTATAATCAATCATAACTCTGACAACATATAACAAATGGACCAACAGGCCCTAAATTCCTTTGGATAATATTGTGAATGTTATTTGCTCGCTCTATGGTGTTGCTGCGGGTGAAAGCATGGCTTCTGCCACGTATGCCCTCTACACCAAAAGGATAAATGGGAAAGTTGTATGTGTCAAAACTCTTCCAACGATAGACGCTAATTTGGCATATCACATCCGGCGAGCACATTACCAAGTAATGCTCTGGAAGGCAGCAGACCAGCAGACTCGGCCTACTGTTGACATCGCTGTTACGGCTGGGAGTTGGTCAGTGGTGCAGGGTGTGTGCCAACTCCACGCATTGCAAGAGGACCAGCAGCTCCTCCTGTCCTCATCCACTTTCAGTTTAGAGACGAGAGAGGATTTTGTCCCTGTCCTCAGACATCCATATTCATCAATGATTGATGCAGGAAGAGCGCACAATTCATAGTCAAAGAGTGTTTGAAGTTCGGCTTGTCGGTGCTGCCCTACTGTGATGAGAACACAGAATAGTGATGCCACGTCAAAGAGCGTCTTATCACCTATGGCAACTTGGCATTTGATACATTCCATGGTTTTGACTTTTCTTTTCAGTGGAGCGTGGAAACCACCAGGTAATGACGATCTGAAGTCAAGGAACAAGCTCTCCCCCTTCTTGAGGGTTTCCTGGACATTGACAGAAGCATTCACCACTTTGCCATTAATGATGTTATAGAGGCTAGAACTTGTCATTTGAGAGGATGGGAATGCTTCTTCAAATCATCGTAAACACGAATTCCTGTCATCTGTATCGAGTATGCGCCTCTTCTCTCCTTCCTCATTACGTTTCTCCTCCTTCGTCTCATCATCAGCTGAATACATGGACTCTATGGCGAGTGTGACATGGGCACAGATGGGGTAGGACTCCACCCAAATGGCCACTTGGTTTTCTGACATGGTTAATCCCTTCAAACCTCCAGGAATCCTACCCTTCTTGGTGTATGTTTGCTCTCCAAACTGGTCTACAGACACAGAATTCCATATGCCTGGCCTATGACGACATAGATGAGCACCTGCTAACAGATCCATCTTGGCATCATCTGGCAACACATGCTGCATTTCAATCACATGTCATGTAATGTATCTAACATCGGGAAAGCTTGCAGCAGTCATGCATGTAGCTCTCATACTGCAGGATTGTCTTGCACGCCATACTGTTATTGTGTTGGCGAAGCCATGGGCTTCAATCCTTTCACCAAACATGAGACTGAAGCTGGACATGATAATGAGGATGAAGGTGATAGTACGGAGGAAGAGGGGAGTTAGAGAGAATGTGTGAATAACCTTTCCTATGAGAACATAATGGGAATAATTTATCGTTTAAATACCAATGGTTAATAATCTACACTGGGTCAATGTCCAAATGAAACTTGCCATTGCAAATAAGTTCTCCGTGTGTATCAGCAATTATATAATTCAGTACTTCTGACGTTATACTTTTAAAGTTGTACCATTTTGTGTCATTTCCCAAGCTTTTTGTGCTTCTTGTCAGCTGTAGGCATATACACATACATGTAGGTACAACTAATAGCCTTCCTGGAACTCAGTCATGATGAATGTTCAATGCTGAAGAGGAATCTAAAAATAAATCTTCGAGCTATTTTCGGTGTGAAAGGCAAAGATGGCAGCATTATTACAACTGAACGTGAACAAGCTGATAGATGGGTTGAATATTTCTGTGAAGTCCTGAACCACCCTCAACCAGATGAACCCGCTGACCCCCACCAGTGACAGATGACCTCAACATCGACACCAGTCCCCCAACAGAAGCGGAAGTTAGAGCCATCAAAGCTATGAAGGGTGGAAAAGCCCCAGGCGTAGACTCCATCCATGCTGAAATGTTGAAGGCCGACTTCAGTACAGGTACAAGAGTCCTTACTAACTTGTTCGACACCATTTGGGACAAAGAGACTATCCCAAGTGACTGGGGCAAAGGACTCATTATACAGATTCCTAAGAAAGGCAACCTCCAAGTCTGTGACAATTGGCGAGGAATCACACTCTTGTCCATCCCCAACAAAGTCTTCTGTAGAATCCTTCTTGGAAGAATCGAGACAGCTATTGACAAGAAGCTGAGGCAAGAACAAGCGGGATTCCGGAAGAGAAGAGGGTGCACGGATCAGATCTTTGCATTGAGAAACATCATAGAGCAGACTCTAGAATGGAACTGCCCACTGTATATCAACTTCATTGATTTCAAAAAGGCCTTTGGCAGTATCCACCATGACACTCTGTGGAAGATCTTAAGATCTTATGGAGTACCTCTAAAGATTGTTTCACTGATAGAGACGTTCTACAACCACTTTGAATGCAGTGTCATCCTCAGTAATACATCCTCTGAATGGTTCCAAGTGAAATCGGGTGTTAGACAGGGATGTATCCTCTCGCCCATCCTGTTCTTGGTCGGCATCGACTGGGTTATGCGGAAAACTACATCAGATAAACCCAGGGGTATCCAGTGGACTCTCTTTTCCCAGCTAGAAGACCTCGACTTTGTTGATGACCTTGCATTTCTATCAGTAAAGCGTGACCATCTGCAGGGAAAAAACTGATAGATTAGAGAGATATGCAAAGCAAACTGGGCTTACCATCAATACATCCAAGACACAAGTGATGAGCATCAACACCACACCAACCGCACCTGTTACCATAAATGGTGAACCACTTGAGATTGTACAGGACTTTACTTACCTGGGTAGTCTCATCAGCAAAGACAATGGAGGCCAAAAAGACATCAAGGCAAGACTCGGTAAAGCCCGCTGTGCTTTCGCCAAACTGCAGAACATTTGGAAGTCTAACCAGTACACCACCAAAACAAAGATAAGACTTTACAACAGTAATGTGAGGTCCATCCTACTGTATGGCTCATAGTGCTGGCGAGTGGTTAAAGGGGACATGGCAAAGATCGACGCGTTCCACAATGGATGTCTGAGAAAGATCTGCCGAATATTCTGGCCCAATAAGATCTCCAACGTGGCCCTGTATAAGAAGACGGGCTGCAACAGTGCTGTCCTAGAAATGAAACGCAGGCGGCTGAGATGGCTAGGACACGTCCTGCGAATGCCCGGAGACAGCATCCCCAAAGTGGCACTCAGATGGACACCAACAGGAAAAAGGAAGCGAGGACGGCCAAAGATGACGTGGCGACAAACAGTGATGGCCGAGCTGAGAGATATGGGGCTGTCGTGGGGAGAGGCTCAGGCCTCAGCCAAGGACAGGACCTTGTGGCGGAAGATTGTTGTGGCCTTATGTCCCACTGGGGATTAAGTAAGTAAGTAAGTAAGTATTTTCGGTTGAAATGGCGGCCATCTTGAATGTGTGTCACGTGACCACAGAAAATGATTACATTAAATTCCTCATGTGTTGGTACATGTACTTCACGCATAATTAAGGCCGTACAAGTATATACCAGTACTATGTTTTTGCCCATATGCTAAAACGTAGGAATAGGCACAAAATCGTGGCTCTTGCATATGTTTGGTTAAAATGACGGCAATTTTGGATATTACTCGGTTTTCTTGGGCGGGCATCAGTTGAAATACTTCCTTTTAAGTCATGATATGGTAAAAACATAGGAATGGACATAATAAAATGATATCTATATAGCAAAATGCAATCAAATTATGCTCGATTTTAGCTATTGTTAGTGAAAATGGCGGACATTTTGAATTTTGGTCATGTGAACATAGTCGGACATTATTTTAAACGGTTCCATTGAATTCCTCGTACCTCAAAGCATGCGTGTACATAAAAAATATGTTCCTGGCATGATGTAGTGTAAAGATGAACACATTTTGTAATTTACCAGGCTCACGGCAGCCATCTTGGATTTTCGTGGTTCCCACGAGTTGCCCAAGGATGGCGCATTGCCATCCCACGGATTTGTGTTCAGGGACACATAATGTATATGATTCAGCAAAAAAACTTTAGACGACCAAACATTTCCAGGTTCACAAAATGGCAACTCGACTATTTGGCGTACGCAAATTTATAGAAAAAGTTACACAAGGGTTCAACTTTTTTACCATTTTTTACCAATCCAACCAAAAAGAAAATTTCTCGTGCGCAGTAGCAGTGTCCTAAGTTACGTCTGTGCCAAATTAGAAAAATAAATCCTCAATGGTATACGAGATATGGGAGCTAATGGCAGATGGTACATGACGGACAGATGACACAGAGTGTTGCCATAAATCAGTTGGACATTCGGTCCAAAGGACTAAAAGGGAGGTCTACATACTCCTCCGAAGTCTGATACTAACTGGTTCGTAAACTTTTGAAACGAACACCGAATGGTGGTCTTTGGAAGCGGTCATCTATATCTGGGTATTGATAGGTCCCAGTCACGGATAATCTTGCATCTTCCCTGCAAACATTAAGCAGCAAAGTTAATATCACGACATTCCTCAAAACATTTATAAACTACGTGTTGATATCAGTGAAAGCTATGTAAAAATAGTAGCAAAGCAGTACAATAAACAACTTTGCAGTTCTCCATAACAAGAAGTATATATTATTTTTATCTATCTCTTATGACATTTGTGTTTGTGGTCTGCATAGTTCAGCTGCCTGCGTGCCCTTGGTTACACCCATGGCAGGTGGCTGAAATATACCACAAGTTTCTTGAGAGATAAACATGTACAGTACTAACCGCTAAGAAGTTGGATCATCCCCTATCCTTTCAAGGATAGTATAATATAAGCATTTACACCTTCCAACATTTATTACAATAACATAATAATAACGTTGTAATGCATATGCTGGGAACATGTTATATTGAGCATAAGTCGAAATAAAACAACTTTGTTGGATTTTTATGTTTTCAAAATCAACTGTGCAAAGTTCTAATTCAACACCACTAAAAAGAATATGGGTACATTGCAATATATATGTTTTTCTATAATGTGGTCTGTGGCTTAGCTGTTCATTCATGTAGATACAGTTGCACAAACATATAATTTTCAACATATTTGGTTACAAAACTGTCGTCAAAGTCATTTGCATCACAACCAAACTGCAGAACTTGTATCATGTTTGTGACATCCGCTAGGGTTCAGGGTAACATGAATGTTAATAGGGTAAATTAGCTGAAACGTGTATTGTTATCTGAAAAATTGTCATAGCTAAGAATAATATTACTGATGGTAATAACATTGCTGAAAACATTTACGAATAATTTTGTTTTTGCAAATATATAAAAGTTCAAGGTGTCTGTGACATTTGACAAATGTTTGCTGTTCACAGAGCATGTGTCCAGAGACAGCCGTAGCAATGTAAATGCATATTGACACATGGAGCTTAACTGGGTAATAAGCTTTTCTAATTGTGCACGGGCTACCCCGTACCCACAAATACAAGAACTCTGTAACTGATCGAATCCTCCTGAAGGCTTCTCAGTGTCACCCAAAATGTCTTTTTGTTTATGGTGTGCCTATTGTTTCAAATAACGTACGTGTGTACTGTAATAACATTTTCTCAAATTTGTAGTGACACTCCATTGTGTAATACCACTATAATTAATCAAAATCACAATAATAGTCCACAGGACTTCATGATCTCTTAGCCCAGTTTTTGATTGGTGGGTTATAATACAAAATACCTGTAGAAGAAGGCATACTGCTCCTTGGATCTACTGCGTCCCAGCCGCCCACTCTGGACATAGGCAAACACTTCTTTCCTGAAACATACGCAAACAAGTCTCACTTCAGATCATTGGGGTATAGGTCCATCCCAGCAGGCCGACTAAATCACATCTGATGGAGAGACGCATTCATAGACAGGGAAGGGGGGGACGGATGGGCAGCATCAGGCGGACGGATGGGCAGCATCAGGCGGACGGATGGGCAGCATCAGGCGGACGGATGGGCAGCATCAGGCGGACGGATGGGCAGCATCAGGCGGATGGGCGGGTGGACGGACAGACTTACAATTGTAAATTGTTTTATAATATAGAAATTATAACATTATTAGACTGTATATAAGTATTCAAAATATGCTTTATATAGTAACACATGGATACATTGTCTTGCTGAAAGAGGATCTATTTGTGTACGTACAAAGTAGCAAGTTTGAAAGATGGATCAAGTTTATCAGCCGGATTTTCTTTAAACTATGTATAACAATAATTGTAATAAATTATAAATAAAAAAGTTACAGCTGAAGACGATTATTAAAATAAAGGGTATATTGATAATAAATTAATGAAAACAGTGTGTAAAATTAGTGTAACACATGTACAAGATAATAAAATAGGCAAAATAAATAAATAACAAGAATTAAATAAACAGACAGGTGTCTACACTCCATACACAGCTCGGAATAGATGAGTTTTCAACAGTCTTTTTAAAAGTCATAAGGCAACAGGTTTTCTTCATCTTGATTTGAAGATAATTCAGAAGCTTCTTAACACTGATCTTGTATATTAAAAATTGTCAACAACAGTGTCACTGTGTGGGACAGTATCACAGAAATAGTGTTACTTGGTGGCATAAAGTCAGCATTTTTGGAGCTCCTCAAATTTAATATTGGATTATCTTTATTGATGTATTTACCCACGTGCTCGTAAGTGAAATCGTTCTCTGAACTACTTACTCTTTGTTCAATTCATCAAGTAAATCGTTGATGGCCTGTTGAGATTTGTCCCTGATCTCTTGAATTAGGATGATGTCGTAACGTTTGACAATCTGTCGAAGAGCACCAACCAGGGTTAAATTAGAGCGAAATATAGTTTCGTTCTACCAGAGTCTAAAAAAGTTTCTCTTGTTTACGATTACCAGATTGCTAAATACCTTGGTTTTATCCTGACACTGAGCTCGATCTTCGAGAATATTGGCGCATAAGAAGTCATTATTATTATTATTATTTTGATTATTATTATTTTGATTATTATAGATTAACTCCCTATGACACGATATAACCGATCATTTTCTTAGATAAATCAATAGATTATCAAACAATGCACAATACAAATGTTAGTGTTACAATTATCAGTCTACCTTGTTTGCTTACCTTGACAATAATCGCCATCACTTCTGGTTTACTTGCTTTCGATTTTCCAAATATCTGTATGTTGAAGGCGGCAATTTTGACTGGACCCTTCTGAATAGACCACCTGATCTTCGGCCTTGCCTGTGACCCAACATGAAGAAGATGACATAAGTAAAATTAATGTGTGGCGGCATAGGAAAACTACTCACATTTAAAAAAATCGAATGCATTTATATATAAGAAATGGAAAGATATACTATTTACATATGTTGTGTTGTTTACTTTAGCTTTATTGTAATGTAAGCATTATCCAATTCTGATGGGGACTTTTAAACTTACAAGACATTAAACAGGACACCCGTCAAACCTGATTGAAGGAGAAATGTTGAGGCTCATTATTTTACATACAATCCACATTTTATGCTGGCATAACATAATACTACAGGCCCACAATCCCGGGGATCTTATGTTGAGTCCACAACTGCCGTAAGTCACAGGCCCGATTGACGTATAAACGTATTTGTTTAGATATATCTGCCAACCTGATTGGATTGGTGAAGAACACGCATGGATTACACGAAGCGTTGCAAGCAAGAGTGGAAAGACGTGTTCAAAAAAGCATGACCTGAAAGTTTCATATATGACACCAGTGGCTTGATTGCAAGGTCCAGCACATGTTCAGGTTACATGCCTGTAGGTGGTCCTTACCTGTGTGTAGATGCAGTGCTAGTTATTGGCAGCTCCCGAAGCAGCTCATTGTTTTTACCTTATATATACTGTTTTATAACGGATCGTGTGCTAAAATTGAATGGGTAACTTTGTGAAACCTGTATCTCTGAATACATCCACTAAGATAATGTGCCATTATTATTCACGTATCTATACGGATATTATTGTTATTTTGGGGGTGATTTTTTTCGAGCGTGGTCATTAACGCGTAACCAAGACTGCCGATCGAGTGTAATGGTGTAACTAATTTATAAACAATCTACGACAAGCAAACTTGACCGTGTCATTTGATGCCTTGTCCTCGAATCAGCTTTGCAACAATCGGATTGGGTTCTTATATCACGGACTATGTTTATGAACATTTATATATATATACATATATATATATATATATATATATATATATATATATATATATATATATATATATATATATATATATATATTGTGTTTAATTAACAGAAGCGTGGCTGACACCGCATGACGAGCCACTCATTGCTTCTTTTACTCCGAATAGATATATTTTTTTCACCACCTCCCTCGTAAAGGTTGGAACGGCGGAGGAGTCGGAATTATGTTAAAAATCGTCCGTTGGTATTCCTCTGGCACAACCGTAGGCTCACCGAGTCCTTTGAGTGCATTGAACGTACTATATGCCACCTGGTAAAAACGGCTGATTTGTCTAGCCATTGACATAGTGAAGTCAAACATAACACCAATATTACGGATGCATGCCATGGTTTAGGTTTGATAGAGCAGGTACATATGTCGACGTTGATGTTCACTGGAGTGGAGGCTTAGTACAGTTTCTATATAATATTCGCTGCAGAGATCACATGCTCTAGTCGTGTCACGTATAGATTTATGAACGCGGTATTAAACAGCCCCCCGATTCTCTCCAGCGGAAGCTTCGAATGGTGCAGCGAACTCGGCAGCTCGCAAACGTATCCGGACTAATAGCCACGGCCATTTTGTGAACGCGGTATTAAACAGCGTTCCCGATTCTCTCCTGCGGAAGCTTCGGATGGTGCAGTGAACTCGGCAGCACGACTCAGAACTGGCGCTCGCAAACGTCCTGTTCTATTCGCTCTTCATTGGCTGCTTGAATATAAACTTTTGCCTTTGCTTTGATTGATCCATCTTGCGCCTGTATATCTTTCATCACTAACAAACCTACACACTGACCTGAATCTTACAAATGTCCCGCTTTATCAACCTGAACGTTACGGAATGCGCTGCCCATTGCCATTGCAGCTGTGCGAACTGTCAAAACCATGGATGTGTTTAAAGAGAAGCTGAAACGCTTGAACGACATTTGCCAAAGCATAGGGACATACCATTTAGAGGTATCCATGATTTGATAAGCACTGAGCCATTGTATATATTTTATTGTTTTCAAACTTTGGTATCATTGACCACTGGACACCGCCATATTACGTTCAAAGTGCATTTTGTTTGAAGGATCACTTCGTCAATTCACAATTCTGCGCGGAAACAAGAGTATTGTGTCATATCATAATTTATATGGTAGGCGTTATATAGATCAGCACACTATTTGCATGCATGTTCCGAATAAAAATGCTAAATTAAATTAAGACGATTATTACTATTATTAATATGGTTTATATCCTATTGTATTTTAACGTGTTTATTTTGTTTTAATGTAACGTCTATACCTACATTTTATCATAATGATTATAAATTTACTTATACATATTTGGCGTTCATAGCGGTTTCGAGCGATGATGTTACTTGAATACATGGATCATAATAAATACTTATTTACATTATTATAATTTAAGCCTTATGTGGCACAATGATAGCACAACTTTCTCTTCCTGATTTCATTAATTCCGATTTCATTACAATCCCCAACACTTCTTGTTCATCCACCAATAATCCGTGTTACGGTGCATGATTTAGAATTTAGTAAATATGCATTATATATTGAAGTTTGGAATCATTATTGGTAGTATATATGCATATTTTTAGACGTGTTCACAATACTGCGTTACAAATTAATTAATGTAAACGTATCTTAAATTACTTACCAGCAGTGCTAACATACTGTAAACTTAAGTAATTACAAATACAGATAATAAACTGTTACGTA
>OZ024854.1:39400074-39427574 GCA_964017155.1 Oasisia sp. SBJ-2009
AATATTTACCAACGACAGTTTTCCTTAGCATTCGTGAAATCCTACATTCTTCATAAGCTTTTTCATATCCATCTATTGAGTTCGTAAAAAACTACAAGAAACTGGGCTTTACGATTACACAAAACACCTTAACACATTCACTTACCCCCTGGAAATTACAGAAACTATAAATGTATGAACCATTCCAATAGACTAATGATGCTGAAATTAATTAACACCGTCCTCAGATGCCAGGGATGGCTGCTGCTGATTACACGAGTGACTGCCCGCCCGCCCGCCCGCCCGCCCGCCCGCCCGCCCGCCCGCCCGCCCGCCCGCCCGCCCGCCCGCCCGCCCGCCCGCCCGCCCGCCCGCCCGCCCGCCCGCCCGCCCGCCCGCCCGCCCCCCGCCCGCCCGCCCGCCCGCCCGCCCGCCCGCCCGCAGTTCAGTCCAGTCCAGTCCAGTCCAGTCCAGTCCAGTCCAGTCCAGTCCAGTCCAGTCCAGTCCAGTCCAGTCCAGTCCAGTCCAGTCCAGTCCAGTCCAGTCCAGTCCAGTCCAGTCCAGTCCAGTCCAGTCCAGTCCAGTCCAGTCCAGTCCAGTCCAGTCCAGTCCAGTCCAGTCCAGTCCAGTCCAGTCCAGTCCAGTCCAGTCCAGTCCAGTCCAGTCCAGTCCAGTCCAGTCCAGTCCAGTCCAGTCCAGTCCAGTCCAGTCCAGTCCAGTCCAGTCCAGTCCAGTCCAGTCCAGTCCAGTCCAGTCCAGTCCAGTCCAGTCCAGTCCAGTCCAGTCCAGTCCAGTCCAGTCCAGTCCAGTCCAGTCCAGTCCAGTCCAGTCCAGTCCAGTCCAGTCCAGTCCAGTCCAGTCCAGTCCAGTCCAGTCCAGTCCAGTCCAGTCCAGTCCAGTCCAGTCCAGTCCAGTCCAGTCCAGTCCAGTCCAGTCCAGTCCAGTCCAGTCCAGTCCAGTCCAGTCCAGTCCAGTCCAGTCCAGTCCAGTCCAGTCCAGTCCAGTCCAGTCCAGTCCAGTCCAGTCCAGTCCAGTCCAGTCCAGTCCAGTCCAGTCCAGTCCAGTCCAGTCCAGTGCATTGCATTGCAGTGCAGTGCAGTGCAGAGCAGAGCAGTGCAGTGCAGTGCAGTGCAGAGCAGTGCAGTGCAGTGCAGTGCAGTGCAGTGCAGGTGCGGTGCGGTGCAGTGCAGTGCAGTGCAGTGCAGTGCAGTGCAGAGCAGAGCAGAGCAGAGCAGTGCAGTGCAGTGCAGTGCAGTGCAGTGCAGTGCAGGTGCAGTGCAGTGCAGTGCAGTGCAGTGCAGTGCAGTGCAGTGCAGTGCAGTGCAGTGCAGTGCAGTGCAGTGCAGTGCAGTGCAGTGCAGTGCAGTGCAGTGCAGTGCAGTGCAGTGCAGTGCAGTGCAGTGCAGTGCAGTGCAGTGCAGTGCAGTGCAGTGCAGTGCAGTGCAGTGCAGTGCAGTGCAGTGCAGTGCAGTGCAGTGTAGTACTTTCGACTTGTTCCAATAATTCACAACCATATAATTTCTGCAGCTGCTAAATACTGCAATGGATGGAGCAGAGAATGATCTTAACATGATTCCATATTAACACTTCCCAAGAAATGACAGGGAATTCAATGTATTTGTTCGTCGAAAGAGGTAACCAACTCCTTGTAATGATCATTGTTTTTATGTATATATATATACCCGTTAGTAGGTCATAGGCCAAAGTTCCAAGGAAGTGACTGAACATAGAAATAGCCGAGTTGACATCGGCACCTGGGAGGAGATACTCTTACCATGCCCCAAGGTTAGTATGTTAATCAAGAGATGACCATATTTAGTAACGATGTGTGGAGGCAGCAGAAGGAAAGGTCAAGGATGGTTTACCAGTTTCTGGCTGAGGTGGTAGGCAGTGTCAAAGCGGAACACACCAACACTTTTCACAATGTCAATGAACTCCTCGCCTGTCATCACAAACCTGCAAACGACCAACACATACCTGATGATTGACACAAACTCGGATCAACAGAATACAACAAGATTCTTGTCTTGTGGTTATATCCATGTGTCAGGTGTCACTGCATGGATGTGTCAATGAGTGCTGCTTTGATAAAACCTTGTGAACATGTAAAATGGTGTGTGTGTGTGTGTGTGTGTGTGTGTGTGTGTGTGTGTGTGTGTGTGTGTGTGTTGTGTGGTGTGTGTCTTGCGTGTGGTGAGTATGTCTTGTGTGTGTGTGGTGAATGTGCGTGATGTGTATGTGTGTGTTTGTATGTGTGTGTGGTGAGTGAGTGAGTGAGTGAGTGAGTGAGTGAGTGTGTGTGTGTGTGTGTGTGTGTGTGTGTGTGTGAGTATGTCTGTGTGGTGTAGGGGTGTGTGTATGTGGTGTGTACGAAAATTAAATATATCAATAGTAATATTCTAGCAGGTATGTTACATTATTTCTTAGAGTAACTAAAATGTGGCTGATTCACACTGAAATGGGCTGCCATCATATGTTTTAAATTGATAGACAGTTAGGCATGTATTGGACATGCATCTTTATACCAGTTCACACTTGTAGGTTAAACAAGTGTCCACAAATTAAACAAAATCATGTATACTCAGGTACAAACCGATGCACACTGTGCCTGGGTACCAGGAAATATCTCCTGAGGCCTCATGGGTAAAATATGATGGTGGGACTGCCAAGTGACACAAAAGTACATCTTAACCAGGTGTGAACATTCTCACTGGCACGGGGGTCAATTCGATATAAAAACTGATTTCTTGAAGTTATTTGGAATTGTTTTTTTTGCAGCAGCCAACAAAATCCAATGACACTAACCTTTTTAACTGACAAAGACTGAACCATGGTGAATTATCTGAAGATATAATTAAATATGATTGTGCATCAATTTTTAAAATTAAAAATAAAAGTATATTGACGTCACTAAGAATTTAACTTTTTCTCAGGATATGGAATTGAAGTTTTCCTTAGATATTGAAATTGATCATGAGGAATTAGAATCGATTATTTTTTCTTGGCAAGGATTAATTGGAAGAGGTTTTATGGAATTGACTAGAATTAAAATAAGCATGTGACTGAGCTTGGTGATAATTAGCCCAGCAATTGAGGCATGGGCTCATTTCAGTAACGTTGTTCGGAGCTATTAAACCCGATTTTGCTATTAAAACGACACACCAACGGCATGTTGTAACTGGTGTGTCGTGGAAATAATGTCTACATTTATGGCAATAGATATTTGCGTTTTGATATTGCTAATTTTATTTAACCACATATTTTGTTTAAGGAAGAATTTTTCTTAAGAGCTCTTTATCTTAGAAAAATGGTGCCCAGATTACCTGTCGTAGGCACAGTCACTTCTGCCCACTGTCGTATCGACGTCGTCCCCAATCCACCAGCGGTACTTGCGGTCACGCAGCTTCAACTTGCTGCTCTCCGCATTCGACACATAGGAGCAGTCTGCATTAAAGTCACCCATGATGAGGATGGCCTTTTGGTTAAACTTATTATACACCGCCTGGCGGACATCGTCCAGGGCATTGATCTCAGCCACTGCATCGCGTGGCGATACGTGGACGCCTACCAGAACAAAGTCCCGCGGACCTGCAGAAACAGTGACATGAGAGACGTGCCAGTGGCCACAGTGGGTAGTTGGGACGTTATGGCGTATGGAATGGGTGCTTCCTGGTTTGTTATTGCTGTTATACTAGGATAACTTCATTGTGTGTGTGTGTGTGTGTGTGTGTGTGTGTGTGTTTGTGTGTGTGTGTGTGTGTGTGTGTGTGTGTGTGTGTGCGCGCGTGCGTGCGTGCGTGCGTGCGTGCGTATGTGTGTGGATGAATGTTTGGCATTGGTTGCATCCAATGCACTCCTGATCAAATACACATACACACACAACATACAGTGACACAATATAATTACACCACATATACACCATACATTTCAAATACTAGTAATTCATATCTCAGTTTGTATATTGCAAGATGGCAACACAGCGTTGCTATGTGTCACATAAAAAAATGGCCAACAGGCCCTGAAATCCTTTGGACAATATTGTGACTTTGGCCTAAGTAAACGTTTAGAAAAGATTACATAAGGGTTAAACCTTTTTACCATTTTGTGGGAGCGTTCCGAACAATCCAATCAAAAAGAACATTTCTCATGCGTAGCAGCAGTGTCTTATGATACGTCAGTGCCAAATTAGGAAAATAGATCATCAATGGTTTACGAGATATGGGAGCTAATGGCAGATGGCAGATGGCACATGACGGACAGCTGACACAGAGTGTTGCCATAAATCAGTTGGACATTCGGTCCAAAGGACTAAAAAGGAAGTCTACATATTCCTTCGAAGTCTGATACTAACTGGTTCGTAAACTTTTGAAATGAACAGCGAATGGTGGTCTTTGGAAGTGGTCATCTGTATCTGGGTACTGGTAGGTCCCAGGCACGGATAATCCTGCATCTTCCCTGCAAACATTAAGCAGCAAAGTTAACATCACGACCTTCCTTAATAAAATTATAAACATTGTAAACTAAGTGTTGATATCAGTGAAAGTTATGTAAAAATAGTAGCAAAGCAGTACAATAAATTACTTTGCAGCTCCCAATAACGAGAAGTATATATTGTTTGTATCTATTTATTATGAAACTTGTGTTTGTTGTCTGAATATTTCAGCTGCCTGCATGCCCTTAGTCATACCCATGGCAGGTGGCTGAAATATACCACAAGTTCCTTGAGAGATAAACATGTACAATAATAATGACTAAGAAATGGGATCATCACCTATCCTTTTTAGGATAGTATAATATAAGCATTTTCACCTTCCATCATTTATTACAATAACATAATAATAATAATGTGGTAATGTATCTGCTGGGAACTTTAAGTACATTTTACAATATCAAACTTTAAATTAGTTTTTATGTAATTAATTAATTAATTACTTAATATATGTGTCATATCATTGTCTGTGGGTTTCCAACGACCACAATGGAAACAAGTGCATACACGTTCTTGTATCATCCTTATATTAAAGTAATCTGTATATACATGTTATGTATGTACTACAAGTCATTCACTCAACCAATTAATCAGCTAACCAATCAATCAAATCAATCAATCAAGTTGACACATATCACAGACAGTTTCAATGAATCAATTGTAAATTATTAGTCAAACTTAGGTGCCATTACACATACGTTAGCAACCAAGTATTATTATTGAAAATTAAGCAGATTTGTTTGTGTAGATTCTTAAAGTGTCAGAATAATATTGACTATGCCAGTCCTATTGACATTGTACCATTTTCAAGTTGGTGTCAAACTGTATGTACTAATTTACATAAATATTTTTAATCAACATTCTGATTGATATAATAATTATTCGCTGACTGAAATCAAACAGATACTCTTATTCATTTGTTTACAATTACTTAAACAAACTAGTTAAGATTATCTGGGCTAAATAAACAACAACGTCAACCATTGCCATCAAGGTGACAATGGAGTTAGCACGTTTTACTTTCTCACCTGAATCTACGAGGTTATAATATGAAATTTACAACTTGAGCTGGAACCACTTTGAGATAGTGTTTCCTGTTGAACGTTTCAGTTTTGAGATCATGTGAAAATGTCTTGCAGCCATGAGTTAGTTGTGAATTAATATAATATCACATGAATATATGGCATGTGAGTATTTATCATGCTTAGGAGAACACAAAGAATGCAATAAACTTATGTGTTAAAGGTTTCAGACTTAAAAAATCCATATTTACGTTTTGATAGATTCAAATGATATAAATAAGTTGCCACAATAAAAGATTATCACTAAGATTAATTGCAAAAAATGAGCTTACTTCTTTTAAAATAGCGCTTTGTTACTAGTTCTGTGGAAAGTGCGCTCTTCGATACATGTTATATTGAGCATGTAATAAAACAACTTTGTTGGAGTTTTATGTTTTCAAAATCAACTGTGCAAATTTCTAGTTCAGCATCACTAACCAGAATATAGGTGCATTGTAAGTTGTCTGTTTTTCTATGATGTGGCCTGTGGCTTAGCTGTTCATTCATGTAGATGCAGTTGCACAAACATATCATATTCAACATATTTGGTTACTTTTTGCATATCATCATCTCTGCCAAAGGTGTCGTCAAAGTCATTTGCGTCACAACCAAACTGCAGAACTTGTGTCATGCTTGTGACATCAGCCACTATGGTTACAAGGACAGTGCTTTCAACTATGTGAACACTGTATGAATGAGTGTGTCGGATATGTTTACGGATTACGGGGATAGGGGTAAACAATGATATATTTAGGTCACTATTAATGAAATATTATTGGTAGAGCAGCCATTATGGTAGTTTACATACATAGCAAGGCTATCATAAATACGGCTTGCTTTGTTGCAACATCCAGTATGTGTAAACATAACATTACTCAGATCATAGTTTAGGTACCATTTTCTCAGTTGTTACCGTTTTAGTTACGATAGTGAACAGTCGTCCAAAACAAACAACTAATGCATACAAATTGTCTACAAAACAATAATGAGGTGAATATCAACATTCATGTGCACTGAAATCAGTCATCTGGATTATAGGTAACATATTGTAGGATAGAAAAACAAAAATTCCATACATTTTCTTTACGTCTATTTGTTTCAGAAACTGTGAACTAACTTTTTATCTAATTTTGTACAAACATACCTTTGCACAAGAGGTAATACACAACAATGTGTTATTTGATTGGATGTCTCTAAGGCCACCTTTGGGCCTCCCACAAAAGCTAAATGTTCAGAATACCTTGAATATTCCACGGCTTTTGTATTTGCAGACCCTGTGGCCTGAATTAGCAGCTGTCTATTGTTGGTGCATTCTGTGTGACTTGTAACTAACCTATTATTAATGGCTAGCTGGACCTTATGTAAGCAACACATTATATCCATGTTCCACTGAACTGAAAATTTGCCACTTTCCACTGTAAGACTATCAATGTCCAGGGTACAGGGCGACCTGAATGTTAATAGGGTAGATTAGCTTAAATGTGTGTTGTTATCTGAATAATTGTCATAGTTAAGAATACTATTACTCAAATGTTTGCTGTTCACAAGGGATGTGTCCAGAGACAGCCAGAGCATTGTAAATGCATACTGACACATGGAGCTTAACTGGGTAATAAGCTTTTCTAATTATGCACAGGCTATCCCGTTCCCACAATTACAAGAAATCTGTAACTGATCGAATCCTCCTGAAGGCTTCTCAGTGTCACCCAAATGTCATTTTTGTTAATGGTGTGTCTATTTATTGAAACAATGTACGTATATATAGTAAATTTTTCTCAAATATGTAGTGTCACTCCATGGTGTAATACCACTATAATTAATCAAAATCACAGTAAGAGTCCCCAGGACTTCATGACCTCTTGGCCCATTTTTTGATTGGTTGGTAACAATACAAAATACCTGTAGAAGAAGGCATACTGCTCCTTGGATCTACTGCGTCCCAGCCGCCCACTCTGGACATAGGCAAACACTTCTTTACTGAAACATACGCAAACAAGTCTCACTTCAGATCACTGGGGCATAGGTCCATTCCAACAGGCCGACTAGATCACATCTGATGGAGAGATGCATTCATAGACAGGGAGGGGGCGGACAGATGGGCAGCATCAGGCGGGCGGATGGGCGGATGGACGGGTAGACAGACAATTGTAAATTGTTTTATAATATAGACATTATCACATTATTTGACTGTATATAAATATTGAAAATATGCTTTGTAGAGTAACACATGGATACATAATCTTTCTTAAAGAGGATCTGCTTATGTACTTACCAAGTAGCAAGTTTGAAAGATGGATCAAGTTCTTCAGCCGGATTTTGCTCTTTAAAATATGTATAAAATAATTGTAATAAATGATAAGTTACAGCTGAAGGCGATTATTAAAATAAAGGGTATATTGATAATAAATTAGTGAAGACATTGTGTAACATTAGTGTAAAACATGTACAAGATAATAAATAGGCAAGATAAAAATAAATAAATAACAACAATTAAATAAACAGACATTACACTCCATACACAGATCGGAATAGATGAGCTTTAAACAGTCTTTTAAAAGTCACAAGGCAACAGGTTTTCTTCATCTTGATTGGAAGAGAATTCAGAAGCTTCTTAACACTGATCTTGTATACTGAAAATTGTCAACAACAGTGTCACTGTGTGGGACAGTGTCACAGAAATAGTGTTACTTGGTGACATAAAGCATTTTTGGAGCTCCTCAAATTTAATATTGATGTATTTCCCCACGTGCTCGTCAGTGAAAGAGTTCTCTAAACTACTTACTCTTTGTTCAATTGATCGAGTAAATCCGTGATGGCCTGTTGAGATTTGTCCCTGATCTCTTGAATTAGGATGATGTCGTAACGTTTGATAATCTGTCGAAGAGCACCAGCCAGAGTTAAATTATAACGAAATATAGTTTCTTTCTACCCGAGTCTAAAAACGTTCCTCTTTAATGCTGCCTGTCCCCTTAGCTTCCTAACATCTTTAGCCACCTGTCGATGACTCGCGCATTGTTTACGATTACCATAATATTTTATTGCTAAATCCCTTGGTTTTATCCCGCCACTGAGCTCGATCTTCGAGGATATTGGCGCATAAGAAGTCATTATTATTATTATTATAGATTCATTCCCTACGGCACGATATAACTGAAAATTTTCTTAAATAAATCAATAAATTATCAAACAATGCTCAAATAAAATGTTAGCAACACAAATGTAGTTTGTAATACTATGGTCAGTCTAACTTGCTTGCTTACCTTAACAATAATCGCCATCACTTCTGGTTTACTTGCTTTCGATTTTCCAAATATCTGGATGTTGAAGGCGGCGATTTTGACTGGACCCTTCTGAGTAGACCACGGACCCTTCGGCCTTGCCTATGTCCCCACATGCAGAAGGTAACATAAGTAAAATTAATGTGTATTTAAGAAATGGAAAGATATACTATTTACATATCTTGTTCTGTTGACTGTATTCAAATATTCCCATTATAAGCATAGTTACAGGATTTTAAAGAGGGGACCTATCACACATTTCGTAAGGACAAAAATGTGTTTTAAAGTCGAGGCTCATTGTTTACATGAAAACCTCACTTTATGATGGCACAACACAATAACTGTTGCAATTACCTTATAAATGCGGCAAATGTAGCTGTGCTTGGTAGCTTTATTGTACTGCAAACATTATCCAATTCTGATGGGGACTTTTAAAGTTACAAGAAATTAAACAGGACACCCGTCTAACCTGATTGAAGGAGAAATGGTGAGGCTCATTATTTACACGAAAGCCACACGTTATGATGGCATAACATAATAACTACAGGCCCACAATCCCGGGGATCTTGGGTCCACAACTGCTGTAAGTCACAGGCCCGATTGACATATAAACGTATTTTTTTTAGATATATCTGCCAACCTGATTGGATTGGTGAAGAACACGCATAGATTACACGAAGCGTTGCAAGAGTGAAAAGACGTGTTCAAAATAGCATGACCTGAAAGTTTCCTATATAATGTGACATTATTATTCACGTATCTATACGGATATTATTGTGATTTTGGTGGTCACTTTTCGAGCGTGATCGTTGACGCTTAACCAAGACTGCCGATCGAGTGTAACGGTGAAACTGAATTATAAACAATCTACGACAAGTAAGCTTGATGGCATTTGATGCCTTCTTCTCGCATAAGCCTTGCAACCCTCGGATTGTTGAATGTACGCTCGTTATAACATATAAGCGTTCTTATATCACGAATTATGTTTATGAACATAGATACTGTGTTTAATTAACAGAAGCGTGGCTGACACCGCATGACGAGCCACTGATTGCTTCTTTTACTCGGAATGGATATATAATTCACCACCTCCCTCGTAAAGGTCGGAACGGCGGAGGAGTCGAAATTATGTTAAAAATCGTCCGTTGGTATTCCTCTGGTCAAACCGTTGGCTCGCCGTGTCCTTTGAGTGCCTTAAATGTACAATATGCCCCCTGGTAAATGCGGGTGATTTGTCTAGCTATAGGCATAGTCGAGTCAAACATAACACCAAGATTACGGATACATGCCATAGTTTATGTTTGACATAGCAGCTTCATATGTCGACGGTGATGTTCACTGGAGGCTTAAGTTAATATAGTTTCTATATAATGTTCACTGCAGATCGAGATAACATGTTCTAACCGTGTCACGCATTGATTTTGTGAACGCGGTATTAAACAGCGTTCCCGATTATCTCCTGCGGAAGCTTCGGATGGTGCAGTGAACTCGGCAGCACGACTCAGAACTGGCGCTCGCAAACATTCTGTTCTATTCGCTCTTCATTGGCTGCTTGAATATCAAGTATTGCCGTTATATTGTATGACATTGTGTAATTCTGTGAGTTTTTCATATAGATTTTAAATAAGTGTGATTTTTCACTTATGTTGACCCTAAAGGACTGAGAAAAAACTGTTTCCATTTTTTCCGTGCACTTTTTCGTGGGAAAATTCAAGATGGCCGCCACCGTTCACCAAAATTCTTATAATCGCTATATCTTTGGTAATAAACGGTATAGAAACTTGAACTTGGAGTCGTTTTATATGTATTGATGTATGAGGAATCCAATGCAACTATTATCTTGGTGAAAGAAATGAAAATAAAGGTACACTAGCCAAAAAAAAGATGACCGTAAAATGTATATAGTATACGCAATTATGTAGCAAATATACGTTCTGTGATTTTTGTTTATGTACATTTTAAATAATTGTGTTTTTCACATATATTTACCCTAAAGGACTGAATACAAACTTTTTCCATTTTTTTCGTCCACTTTATCGTGGGAAAATTCAAGATGGTCGCCACCGGTCACCGAAAGTCTTATAATCGCTATATCTTTGGCAATAAACGGTACAGAAACTTGAACTCAGAGTCGCTTTAGATGTTTTCAAATATGATGAATCCAATGCAACCATTATTTTGATGAAAATAAACTGAAGTTATACCAGCCATATAGGTATTAAAATATCCATAAAACGTAACATCCGTCGTAGACAAGCTTGAGTTTGACAGGGCGTCACTTAGCTCCCGTGCCCATCAATATGACGCTCTCTATGATGAGTTCTGGAACTCTGCGCAACGCCAACACAAGTACATCTGTATCACTGAAATAAATGTGTACAATGATACCTAGATCACCCAATGCTACAACTGCATACAGTGTCATCATTGTATCTGCTTACTTCTGTGTACTGCACATTCTGCAGACGGATGGGCTGCAAAGACATATTTGTGTGTCTGAGAGACGGCAGGCATTTTGCTGAACTGGACAGCTTTTTCTACAAGGTAAAAAGTGAGGCTCGCCTTTTTTCTTGCTATTCAGGAAAGCCTTTAAATCTTTGTGTGTGTGTTATCATTGACTTTATGCCTGGGTCAGAAGATCTGCCAGCTGTTCTTAGTTGTATCGTATGATCTTTCAGCGAATTGGTGATGTAGTCATCAAAGAGTAAGTATGCCTCGCAGTAGCCGAAAGACTTGTTGTCAATTGCGTGAATAAAGAATGCTGAATGGTCTTGACAATTACTATGTGACTTTTGTGAACATTCAATTCATGCACAGCAGCCATGCCATCGATAATGATGGTAGGTGGTAGGTAACTGTCCAGATGCTGTGCCTCAGTCAGGTATGCCCTATCATCCATCGTAGGTGTCGCATGAAACAAATTCTTACTCTCAGGTGTGTCTACATTTTTATCGATGAAGACCTGAGTGCGCATTGTTCCCAGCGTGTTCCTCTATATTCTGCTGCACTCCCTCGGCAAGTTTGAGTTACGCATTGTTTGACTCTTTGTACGGAATGCCAATTCCAGACGTTGAGAGGACTTCCGCTAGTTTCTGGCTTCTCCACTGGTCGCAGTATTGTGACATGCCAAACATTAAGGGAGTTTCGACAGTTGATCGGAAACCAGGTCCATCTACTGACTTGGGCATATACAATGCTTGGCGATCAGATATGTGAGTCTGCATGATTTGTCGAAATATGAATGATGCTGATCATGCAGGGCGTTTCGGCATCCACAATGTCACATTGCGGAGTTCGTGTGGAACTACAGCTTCTCCAACATTATCTAGCGATCCTTTGAAACCCATGGGTCTTTCTATGCCTGCTTAATTGCCTTGCGCAGATTGCCATTGTTGGCTACCTCTCCTAGCTACTGCTTCATACTGTGCCTCCATATATTATTAGCATGGTTTTGTTCCTATGTGTTGCCGCTGTGAACTGTACGTTAGCAACATTCTGTTGAATATTCTCCCTCAGCAGTTGTCTTTCACTATTGGTACACGTGTATGTGAAGACAGTTAATGAAATCAAACAAACCATTGGTCAATTATCAGTTTATCTTTCTGATAAATTACTTTCAAAGAAATATATGATTTACTGCAGATTACGACAGATTAACAAAACGAAATGTAATGCAACCGAAGTGCATGGGCGTATATATATAGTGTTTTTGAGAAAGAGGTCGGATCTGATGTCCTACTAAAATGTAAGTAAATTTAAATGATGTGATATATTACCACACACATACCTTAATAGAAACGCTAAGCAATCATTGTGTCCAACAGCTTTGGTCTGTATTATTATTATGTTCGGTATGTAAAATGGCTTTAAAGTGCCAATACCAAAAAACCCACCAGATTGTAAAGTAAAAAACAACCGATTAGTACATTGTACATATCTCCATCAAACATTAAGATATTAAATATGTTTTGGTCCTGCTAGACTTGCCGTTTAATAATTAGTACAAATGTGACAGGAAAGTATATTTTACATCCAACATTTGCTCTCTGTATGTACCCATTCTACGGTCATTTTAATGCATATATGGCTGGTATAACTTAATTTTCATTTCTTTCATCAAAATAATAGTTGCTTTCGATTCCTCAAAACATATAAAATTACTCCGAATCCGATTGTTGCCAAACATATGGCAATTATAAGACTTTCGGTGCTCAGTGGCGGCCATGAAATAGTGAACGAAAAAATGGAAACTGTTTTTTCTCAGTTCTTTTGGGTCAATATAAGTGGAAAAAAACACAATTATTTAAAATGTATAGGAAAAAGTCACAGGACATATATTTGTTACATAAATGCGTATACATTCTAAATGTATGCAAATTTTAACGCATTTGTGGCTGGTATAGCTTTATTTTGATTTATTTTATCAAAATAACAATTGCATTGGATTTAACATGCTTAAAACATCTAAAACGACTCACAATGCAATTAAGTTTCTATACCGTTTATTACCAAGGATATAGTGATTTTAAGACATTCGGTGACCGGTGGCGGCCATCTTGAATTTTCCCACGAAAAAGTGGACGAAAAAAATGGAAACAGTTTTTATTCTGTCCTTTATATGTGAAGAAACACAATTATTAAAAATTAAATAAAAAATCACAGGACGTATATTTGCTACATAATTGCGTATACTATATACATTTTACGGTCATTTTAACGCATTTTTTGGCTAGTATACCTTTATTTTCATTTCTTTCACCAAGATAATAGTTGCATTGGATTCCTCATACATCCATACATATAAAACGACTCCAAGTTCAAGTTTCTTACCAAAGATATAGCGATTATAAAAATGTTGGTGAATGGTGGCGGCCATCTTGAATTTTCCCACGAAAAAGTGGACGAAAAAAATGGAAACAGTTTTTTTTCTCAGTCCTTTAGGGTCAATATAAGTGAAAATTCACAACTATTTAAAATCTATACGAAAAAGTCACAGAACATGTATTTGCTACATAACTCCGCATACTATTGGTTTGATTGATCCATCTAGCGCCTGTATATCTGTCATCATTAACAAACCTACACACTGACCCGAATTCAAAACAATCTGTTGTTAAAATTACATTAAAATCAGACCACTTATATTAAAATAGTAATACTAAAAATAGAATTTTCTGTAAATATAATTGATCACACCCTCTTGATCAATATATCTTGTTACAAACCTATGTCTACAGAAGACTGAATGTTGAGAAAGAGAAAGCATTTGTCACCACAATATCACATATAAACTTCATTACCATGTCTGCCATCTGACAGCGTTACTTCTCATGCCACTAATAGCATTGAACATTATTCAATTAAGCTAGTAAACTTGCAAAACTGATTGTGCGGAGGCAATAAAAGCTGATGTAAGCTAAGATAAATAAGTGACTTTGAACGATTGTAAAATAGATCAAAATACTGACAACAAAGATGTTTGAATGGGTAAAATCTTCATTCTATGAACCCTTAATCCAAGATAAACATTCTTGTTCTAAAATGTTTACCTGTGTTTACAAAACAATTAGTATTATTATATGCATTTTGACAACACATTTAGAACAATGGTATATAACAACTCTTCGTTAAAAAAATAAATACATTATGTGCAGTAAATACAATTGTATTGATATCTTGCATATTTCATTTTGGCTTCATATTGAAATAATATTTCTCATAAACTAACTTATCACAAGGTTGCAGAAAACTATTGAAAGGCCAAAAAGCCACCTGTAATATTGTTTGGATAATAAAATCGGCAAATATAAGTACCGGGTTAATGAATTAATAATGACCTAATGAAAACAAATAGTTTGCAAATACAATTAAGAATAGCATGCCAGTACCAGTACTGCCCAATAGTATAAAAGAACAAATCCTGTCGAATACACCAAGCCTGTACTTTGTGGACGAGGCCGTTTTGGTAGCTAATCTAACAAGACAAGTCGAGTCGGCGACATCAGTGGTGTCATGTGGCACAGTACTCCTATATGTCGTTTTTATAATATTTTCTCAGCTTACGACGTTGTTGTTGTTGTTGTTGTTAACGTACATTGGGGCATGTCTATCCATTACTGAAACTGCAGGGTCAGTAGAGTTGCATATAGCTTCATTTAAATCGTAAAAATGTGTACTGGATGTATCTAACTATATCATTTATGTTGTAGGGTATGACACTACAGCAGTTTTACAAGCTTTTCTCTAGAATACCCGAAGAAGACACAAGAAACGAGATATCTAACGTATCACAATTTGTAAACCGTTGCGATGTACGTGATTTCACCAGAATTGCCCACACTGACGATATTAATTCTGAGTAGACCAGTTGCTGTTTGGCCTTACATAGGTAAGGCCAAACAGCAACTGGTCTACTCAGAATTAATATCGTCAGTGTGGGCATGATATCGGTAACTGTACTTGTAACTGGTTTGTAGGTGGAAAGGCCAAAAACTGGCCGTCTGTCTCCCTTTGAGGGATTTGTAGCATGAGTTGTGTGGCTGCCAGCCACACAAGGTGGGTGATAACATTCTGTAGAATACTACGTCTTACAGCGGAGGGTGCAGATGACTTGTCAGTTGTCGTAGTGTATGAGTTAGTCCTGGCTGAAGAAGTCGAGATCAGCTTCATCTCTATTGGGTAATGGTCACTGACGGCCTTCGCCTGTAAACGCAAAACAAATCAAGGGGTGGTAACTTCATAATAGATTACTTCCATGGTGCAAATATCCCCAGCTCCCGAGTTCAGTGGCACAACAAGTGGTTTAAGCATTATCGTAGTTATGGACAGTGCAAAGGTCATCATAAATTGGAAGATTGCGCTTAGAATCTAGGGTGGATAGGCAAAAAAATTAAACAGGTAGGTTTTCAGATGATTGTGAAATGTAACAACATTTTCTGCTGATTTAATCTTGTCATGTATATTCCACAGAGTATGTGCAGCGACACGGAAAGCTGAAGTTACGGCTTGTCTTGATTGTGGGAACTGCAAGTATATTAATTTTTGAGCTTGATGACTGAAGCCGTCTCTGTTGTCCTGCTGGTGTGAGCATTGGGTGCAAAAATGGAGATTGTCTAGATGAAAGAGCTTTGTAGCTGATGATGCATAACTTAAACATGATGCGGAATCGCACGGGGAGCCAATGCAGTGATTTTAGGAGTGGCAATGAGTGAGTGAAGCTAGGTGACTTGGACTACACTTCTGGATGCGTTGAAGTTTAGCAATGTCTTTGTTTGCAATATTATGAAGGAGGGAATTACAGTAATCAAGTCTACTAGTAACAAGAGCTGTTGCGAGTCTTAGCGACTGAAAGAAACATATACCGACGAATGCGGCGACGATCACGGATATGATAGAAACAGCAACGACACGTTTCAGAGATATGTTGTTTAAAGTTGAAGTTATGATCAAAGGAAACGCCTAGATTCCGTACAGTGCTTAGGTTTCTGGTCCCATTGCATGTGGTTTAATCAGACAGAAACAATTAACAGCCCAGAGCAGATAAAAGTTGAATGAAAATACTACGAGGGGCTGTAAACATACAGAGGATGTTAGATAATGAACAAAGCATGTCATATATATCAGTCAGCATTTTATATATATATATATATTTCATGCAAACAACCGCAAATTGCTGGATCACATTATCTGATGATTGTGTAAATATTAGCTGCATGACAATGATATATATCGGAAAATACAGACGTTCTGGACACTTGATACACCGTGCATCTTAATCCAGAACTAATATGTGGCCTTTATAGTGCTTTGTATCAAACATATTATCAGTTCAGTCAACAACAAACAAACTGTTTTCTGAATACATAACAGAAACATTGTGAAGGGGTAAGCAGCACTGAATGTTCATTAATGCACTAAAAATATAGTAATATTGTTACCTTGTTAGGATTTTCGATGAAAAATTGCCCTAGTGACATAATGTACCAAAGAAATTCTCTCTTAAGATTTGTGAAATCATACATTCTTCACAAACTTTGTCATATCCATCTATGGAGTTGGTAAAAACTACAAGAAACTGAGCTTTACGATTACACAAAACACACTAACAAATTCACTCCACTATTGGAACTTCAGCTGACGGCCTTGTGAAATTGTTACCCCTGGGAATACAGAAACTATAACTATATGAACCATTCCCATAGACTAATGATGCTGAAATTAATTAACACCGTCCTCAGATGCCAGGGATGGCTGCTGCTGATTATACCAGTTTCTGCCAGCCCTCAGTGAAGTGCAGTGCAGTGCAGTGCAGTGCAGTGCCGTGCCGTGCAGTGCAGTGCAGTGCAGTGCAGTGCAGTGCAGTGCAGTGCAGTGCAGTGCAGTGCAGTGCAGTGCAGTGCAGTGCAGTGCAGTGCAGTGCAGTGCAGTGCAGTGCAGTGCAGTGCAGTGCAGTGCAGTGCAGTGCAGTGCAGTGCAGTGCAGTGCAGTGCAGTGCAGTGCAGTGCAGTGCAGTGCAGTGCAGTGCAGTGCAGTGCAGTGCAGTGCAGTGCAGTGCAGTGCAGTGCAGTACTTTCGACTTGTTCGATTAATGTATAACCATTTAATTTATGTAGTTGCTACATACTGCAACGGATGGAGCAGAGAATGTTTTTAACATGATTCCACACTAATACTTTCCAAGAAATGACAGTGAATTCAATTTATTTGTTCACCGAAACTGGTAACCAACTCCATATAATGACCATTGTTTTTATACACATTTATCGCCCGTTAGTAGGTCATAGGCCAAAGTTCCAAGGAAGTGACTGAACATAGAAATAGCCCAGTTGATATCGGCACCTAGGAGGAGATAGTCTTACAATGCCCCCCCAAAGTTAGCATATTAATCAAGACATGACCATATTTCGTAAGGGTGTATGGAGGCAGCAGAAGGAAAGGTCAATGATGGTTTACCAGGTTCTGGCTGAGGCGGTAGGCAGTGTCAAAACGGAACACACCAACACTTCTTCTGTTCACAATGTCAATAAACGCCTGGCCTGTCATCACAAACCTGCAAACGACCAACACATGATGACCTACCTGATGTTTGACACAAACTTGGATCAACAGTATAAAGCAAGATTCTTGTCTTCTTGTTATATCCATTTGTTAGATGTCACTGGATGGGTGTGTCAAGGAGTGCTGCTTTGATAAAACCTTGTGAACATGTAAAAGTGTGTGTGTGTGTGTTTGTGTGTGTGTGTTTGTGTGTGTGTGTGTGTGTGTGTGTGTGTGTTTGTGTGTGTGTGTGTTTGTGTGTGTGTGTGTGTGTATGTATGTATGTATGTATGTATGTGTGTGTGTGTGTGTGTGTGTGTGTGTGTGTGTGTGTGTGTGTGTGTGTGTGTGTGTGTGTGTGTGTGAATAATAAATACATAAATAGTATTCTTCTACCATGTATGTTACATTGTTTCTGAGACTAATTAAATGTGGCTGATTCACACTGAAGTGTGCTGCCAACTAGCAACTTCATTAAAAACTACCAGATACGCCAACGAATACTGATCAGGACTGGAAAATGCATTCCCTATGGCGCTGAACAACAGTAATAAAATGAGACTGTAACCGGAATGAAAAGAGTAGAAAGAAACAAAATGGGTGGCCAAAGCCAGTTTATATAGGGGATTGGAGGTGGGGGGGGGGCGAATGTCCCAAACAGTAGCAGGTATAAAGTGTTAAACAGCTGATGCAATATCTCTAATCCAGATGGCTTCTTTATTCCAATGCACACACCTCTCTGTCTCCCTCCCACTCTATCACACAGTTATGTCTGTCTGCATGATCTGTTATTGCCGACTTGTCGAATAGTTTCTTTTCTCCCGAGTATTACGTCTAAATGTTATCGTTTCATCTTCATTCTTGTGTTCACCTAGCCTTATGAAAATACCATTCCTGATGAAGACCACCATTGGTGGTTGAAATTACTTGTGAAATAAGAAATCATGTTGTAATAAACTGTTAGACAGTTAGGCATGCATTGGACATGCATCTTTAAACAACTTGACGTGCATCTTTAAACCACTTTAAACATGCATCTCTAAACCACTTTAAAAAGGCCTTATGGGTAAAATATGATGGTGGGACTCCTAAGTGACACAAAAGTACATCATAGCCAAGTGTGAACATTCTCACTGGCACGGTATTAAAACTGATTTTTTATAAAGTTATTTGTAATTGAATTGTTTTGCAGCAGCCAACATAATCCAATGACATTAGCCTTTTTAACTGACAAAGACTGAACCATGGTGAATTATCTGAAGATCTCATTAAATGTGATTGTGCATCAATTTTGTTTAAAATTACAAATAAAACTATATTAACGTGATTAAGAATTTAACTTTTCCCCAGGATATGGAATTTAAATTTTCCTTAGGTACAGAAAGTGATCATCTGGAATTGGAATCGATTTTTCTTGGCAAGGTTTAATTGGAAGAGATTTTCTGGAATTGACTAGAATTAAAATAAGCACCTGGCTGAGCCTGGTGATAATTATCCCAGCAAATGAGACATGGGCTATTTCACTAATGTTGTTTAGAGGTATTAAACATGATTTTGATGTAAAACGAAACACCAACGGCATGTTGTCTCTGGTGTGTTATAAAAATAATATCTACAATAATATGACAATGGATATTCACGTTTTGATAACACATCAAACATTTAGCAAAAAACTTTGTTTCGGGATGAATTTTCCTTAAGAGCTCTTTATCTTAGAGAAATGGTCCCCAGATTACCTGTCGTAGGCACAGTCACTTCTACCCACTGTCGTATCGACGTCGTTCCCAATCCACCAGCGGTATTTGCGATCACGCAGCTTCAACTTGCTGCTCTCCGCATTCGACACATAGGAGCAGTCCGCATTGAAGTCACCCATGATGAGGATGGCGTTTTGGTTAAACTTATTATACACCGCCTGGCGGACATCGTCCAGGGCATTGATCTCAGCCACTGCATCGCGTGGCGATACGTGGACGCCTACCAGAACAAAGTCCCGCTGACCTGCAGAGAAGAATGCGACGAGTGACGTGCCAGTGGCCACGGTGGGTAAGAGTGACAGAGTGTGGGGAAAATGATACTGATTTAGAGCAATTGTCATATTATGCCATATAGTGTGGGTGCTTCCTAATTTGTTATTGCTGGTATACTAGGATAACTTCATTGTGTGTGTGTGTGTGTGTGTGTGTGTGTGTGTGTGTGTGTGAGTGTGTGTGTGTGTGTGTGTGTGTGTGAGTGTGTGTGTGTGTGTGTGTGTGTGTGTGTGTGTGTGTGTGTGTGTGTGTGTGTGTGTGTGTGTGTGTGTGTGTGTGTGTGTGTGTGTGTGTGTGTGTGTGTGTGTGTGGTATGTGTATGTGTATTGTGTGTGTTGAATGTGTGTGTGTGTGGTGGGTGTATGTCAGTGTGTTGTGTGTGTGGTGTGTATGCGTGTTTGTGTGTGTGTGTGTGTGTGTGTGTGTGTGAGTGTGTGTGTGTGGTGAGTGTGCGTGTGTGTGTTGTGAGTGAGTGAGTGAGTGAGTGAGTGAGTGAGTGAGTGAGTGTGTGATGTGTGTGTGAATGGATTTGGTATGTGTGTGGATGAATGGTCGGAATTGGTCGCAACCAATGCACTGCACATACAACACTTATACACACACAACACACACAATACAAACACACCACATACATACACAAACCACCAACAGGCCCTGAAGTCCTTTCGACAATATTGTGACTTGTGATAAGAATTGTGATAAGTGTTAAACTTATTTACAATTTTTTGGGAGCGTTCAGAACAATCCCATCAAAAAGAACATTTCTCATGCGCAGTAGCAGTGTCCTATCATACGTCTGTGTCAAATTAGAAAATAGATCCTCAATGGTTTACGAGATATGGAAGCTAATGGCAGATGGCACATGACGGACAGCTGACACAGAGTGTTGCCATAAGTCAGTTGGACCTTCAGTCCAAAGGACTAAAAAGAAGTCTACACATTCCTCCGAAGTTTGATACTAACTGGTTCGTTGACTTTTGATACGAACAGCGAATGGTGGTCTTTGGAAGTGGTCATCTGTATCTGGGTACTGGTAGGTCCCAGTCACGGATAATCTTGCATCTTCCCTGCAAATATTAAGCAGCAAAGATAATATCACGACCTTCCTCAATAAAATCATGAACATTATAAATTAAGTGTTGATATCAGTGAAAGCTATGTAAAAAAATAGTAGCAAAGCAGTATAATAAACAATTTTGCAGTTCCCCATAACAAGAAGTATATATTGTTTGTATCTATTTCTTATGAAACTTGTGTTTATGGTCTGAATATTTCAGCTGCCTGCGTGCCCTTGGTTACACCTATGGCAGGTGGCTGATATATATCACTAGTTGCTTGAGAGATCAAATTAATTGTACAATAACAACGACTACAACATTTGGTCACCACCAACCCTTTCTAGTATAGTGTAATATGTGCATTTACACCTTCCAACATTTATTACAATATAATAATATAATAATAATAATAATAATAACGTATTAATGCATCTGCTGGGAACAATATTAAATAGTTAATTAGTTGTGATGTAATTAATTAATCAATTACTTAATATATGTGTCATCTATTTGTATGTGGGTTTCCAAGGATCACAATGGAAACAAATGCATACACTTTCTTTTGTCATCTTTATATTTAAAGTAGTCTGTATATACATGTTATGTATGTACAAACATATATTCTATATGGCAAAAATCAGTCAATCATTTAATCAGCCAATCAATCAATCAATCAAATCAATCAATCAATCAATCAATCAATCAAATCAATCAATCAAGTTGACACGTATCACAAACAGTTTCAATGAATCAATTGTAAATTATTAGTCAGGCTTAGGTGCTATTACACATACTACTACTAATAATAATAATAATAATCACTTCTTTAGCGCCAATGTCCTCGAAGATCGAGCTCAGTGGCGCGACAAAACCAAGGGATTAAGCAAACTCGTAATCGAAAACAATGCGTGAGTCGTCCCCAATCACGCATTATTGTTAAAGATTAAACAGATTTGTTTCTATAGATTCTCAAAGTGTCAGAATAATATTGACTATGCCAGTCCTGACATTGCACCATTTTCAAGTTGGTGTCAAACTCTATGTACTAATTTACATAAATATTATTAATAAATATTCTGCTTGATATAATAATTATTAGCTGACTGAAATCAAACAGATTGTGTGGTCCATTTGTTTTCAATTACATAAACAAACTAGTTAAGATTATCTGGGCTAAATAAACAACAATATCAACCATTGCCTTCAAGGTGGCAATGGAGTTAGCACGTTTTACTTTCTAACCTGAATCTACGGGATTATAATGTGAAATTTACAACTTGAGCTGAGATAGTGTTTCCTGTTAAACGTTTTAGTTTTGAGATCATGTAAACATTTCCTGCAGCAAGTTGGAGTTAGTTCCAAACTTTTTATTTTAACATACAATTATGTGTTAAAGGTGTCAGACTTCTAAAAAGCAATAATCTATATTTTTGTTTTGATAGATTCAAATGACATAAACAATGTTTCCACATTAAAAGATTGTCACCAAAATGAGTTGCAGAAAATAAGGTTACTTCTTTTAAAATCGCACTTTGTTATTAGTTCAGTCGAAAGTGCGCTTTTCGATATTATATTGAGCATGTGCCGTAATGAAACAACTATTTTTTGAGTTTTATGTTTTCAAAGTCAACTGGGCAAAGTTCTAATATATATTCACCATCACTAACCAGAATATGGGCGCACTGTAATTTATCTGTTTTTCTATAATGTTGCTTAACTGCTCATTCATGCTGATACAGTTGTACAAACATATCATATTCAACATGTTTGGTTACAAAAGTGTCGTCAAAGTCATTTGCGTCACAACTAAACTGCAGAACTTGTATCATGTTTGTGATATCCGTCGTGTGACGTCATCAGTCACTAGGATTACAAGGAGAGTGCTTTCAACTATGTGAACACTGTATGAATGAGTGTGTCGGATTTGTTTACGGATTACGGGGGCAGGAGTAAACAATGATATATTTGGGTCACTGTTAATGAAATATTACTGGTAGAGCCATTATGGTAGCTGGTAACCGTTTTAGTTACGAAAGTGAACAGTAATCCAAAACAAACAACTAATGCATACACATTTTTTACAAAACAATAATGAGGTGAATATCAACATTCATGTGCACTGAAATCAGTCGTCTGGATTATAGGTAACAGATTGAAGGATAGAAAAACAATTATGTTTAAAAACGGATCTAACAAATCCATACATTTTCTTTACGCCTATTGTTTTCAGAAACTGTGAACTAACTTTTTCTCTAATTTTGCACAAACGTACCTTTCCACAAAAGGTAATACACCTGAATCTTTTATTGGATTGGATGTTTCTAAGGCCATCTTTGGGCCTTCCACAAACGCTAAATGTTCAGAATGACTTGTATATCCCATGGTTTGTGTATTTGCAGATCATGTAGCCTGAACAACCAGCTGTCTATTGTTGGTGCACTCTGTGTGACCTGTGACTGATCTATAAGTAATGGCTAGCTGAAGCAAATGTAAACAACATATTATATCCATGTTCCACTGAACTGAAAAGTTGCTAGCAGTTTCCACTGTAAGAATATCAATGCCCAGGGCACCGGCTAACCTGAATGTTAATAGGGTAGATTAGCTTAAATGTGTGTAGTTATCTGAATAATTGTCGTAGCTAAGAATACTATTACTCAAATGTTTGCTGTCCACACAGCATGTGTCCAGAGATACCCAGAGCATTGTAAATGCATATTGGCATATGGAGCTTAAATTGGAAATAAGCTTTTCTAATTTTGCACACGCTATCCCGTTCCCACAACTACAAGAAATCTGTAACTGATCGAATCCTCCTGATGGCTTCTCAGTGTCACCCACAATTCCATTTTGGTTAATGGTGTGCCTGTTTTTCAAACAATGTATGTGTGTACGGTAATAAAATGTTCTCAAATTCGTAGTGACACTCCATGGTGTAATACCACTATAATTAATCAAAATCACATTAACAGTCCACAGGACTTCATGACCTGTTGGTCCATTTTTTGATTGGTGGGTAACAATACAAAATACCTGTAGAAGAAGGCATACTGCTCCTTGGAACTACTGCGTCCCAGCGGCTTACTCATTACATAGGCAAACACTTCTTTACTGAAACATACACAAATAAGTTACACTTCAGATCACTGGGGTATAGGTCCATTCAAACAGGCTAACTAGATCACATCTGATGGAGAGACGCATTCATAGAGAGGGAGGGGGCGGACAGATGGGCAGCATCAGGCGGACGGATGGGCAGCATCAGGCGGACGGATGGGCAGCATCAGGCGGACGGATGGGCAGCATCAGGCGGATGGGCGGATGGACGGACAGACTTACACTTGTAAATTGTTTTATAATATAGAAATTATAACATTATTAGATTGTATATAAGTACTCAACATATGCGTTATACAGTAACACATGATACATAATATTTCTGAAAGAGGATCTGCTTATGTACGTACCAAGTACCAAGTTTGAAAGATGGATCAAGTTCATCTGCCGGATTTTGCTCTTTAAAATATGTATAAAATAATTGTAATAAATGATAGATAAATAGATAAGTTACAGCTGAAGACGACTGTTAAAGTAAATGGTATATTGATAGTAAATTAATGAAGTCATTGTGTAAAATTAGTGTAAAACATGTACAAGATAATAAATAGGCAAAATAAATAAATAATAAGAATTAAATAAACAGATAGGTGTCTACATTTCATACACAGCCCGGAATAGATGAGTTTTAGCAGGCCTAAAAGTCACAAGGCAACAGGTTTTCTTCATCTTGATTGGAACAGAATTCAGAAACTTCTTAACACTGATCTTGTATACTGAAAAATTGTCAACGACAATGTCACTGTGTGTGACAGTGTCACAGAAATAGTGTTACTTGGTGACATAAAGTCAACATTTTTGGAGCTCCTACAATTCAGTATTAGATTTTCTTTATTGATGTATTTCCCCACGTACTCGTCAATGAAATAGTTCTCTAAACTACTTACTCTTTGTTCAATTGATCAAGTAAATCCTTGATGGCCTTTTGAGATTTGTCCCTGATCTCTTGAATTAGGATGATGTCGTAACGTTTGATAATCTGTCGAAGAGCACCAGCCAGGGTTAAATTAGAGCGAAATATAGTTTCATTCTGCCAGAGTCTAAAAACGTTTCTCTTTAATGCTGCCTATCCTCCTTAGCTTCCATCTTCGTCCACCTGTCGATGACTCGCGCATTGTTTACGATTACAAGATAGCTAAATCCCTTGATTTTGTCCCGCCACTGAGCTCGATCTTCGAGGATATTTGCGCATTAGAAGTTATTATTATTATTATAGATTCATTCCCTGTGGCACGATATAAATGAACCGTTTCTTAGGTAAATCAATCAATTATCAAGCAATGCAATGTTAGAAACACAACTGTGGTAGGTGTTACTATGATCAGTCTAACTCGCTTGCTTACCTTGACAATAATCGCCATCACTTTTGGTTTACCCGCTTTTGTTTTTCCAAATATTTGGATGTTGAAGGCGGCGATTTTGACTGGACCCCTCCTAGTAGACCTCTGGCTCTTCTGCCTTACCTGTAATCCCATATGAAGAACATTTTTGAGATATATCTGCCATTCTGGTTGGATTGGTGAAGAACACGCATGGATTACACGAAGCGTTGTAAGAGTGGAAAGACGTGTTCAAAAAAGCATGACTTGAAAGTTTCCTATATGACACCAGTGGCTTGATTGCAGGGTCCACCACATGTTCAGGTTACATGCCTATAGGTGGCCCATACCTGTGTGTAGATGCAGTGCTAGTTATTGGCAGCTCCCGAAGCAGCTCGTCGTTTCTCTCTTATATGTACTGAATGCATCCACCAAGATAATGTGACATTATTATTCTCGTATCTATACGGATATTATTGTGATTTTGGTGGTGACTTTTCGAACGTGATTGTTGACGCTTAACCAAGACTGCCGATCGAGTGTAATGGTGTAACTAAATTATAAACAATCTACGACAAGTAAACTAGATGGCATTTGATTCCTTATCCTCGCATAAGCTTTGCAACCCTAGGATTGTTGAATGTACACTCGTTATAAAATATAAGGGTTCTTATATCACGGACTATGTTTATGAACATATATAGAGATGCTGTGTTTAATTAACAGAAACGTGGCTGACACCGCATGACGAACCACTCATTGCTTCTTTTACTCCGAATGGATATATAATTCATCACCTCCCTCGTAAAGGTCGGCACGGCGGAGGAGTCGGAATTGTTAAAAATCGTCCGTTTGTATTCCTCTTGTCAAACCGTTGGCTCGCGGAATCCATTGAGTGCCTTGAACGTACTATATGTTACCTGGTAAATGCGGGTGATTTGTCTAGTCATAGGCATAGTCGAGTCAAAAATAACATCTAGTTTACGGTTACATGCCATAGTTTAAATGTAGACTGGGGTGTACTTTCCGCAGGAATCGGATGCCTAAATTGAGATAATGATTGATTTGACTTTAGTTGGGTATGAACTTAACACAAATCTTGGGTTACAATTTTTAGACACCTGTAAGAGCAAAATTCCAAGATGGCCGCCGTCACTCATGGAAAATACAGAAAATGGCATATCTCTGGAACTACTTGACCAACTTCAATGATGTTAGACTCTATTATATGGTTTTCAAACATGCCTGATAATCTGGAATATGTCTCGGGTCGATAGTAGGTCAAGGTCATGCAAGAAGGATAAGGTAAAGGTAATTTTGACTGGTTTCAAATTGATTGGGGTCAAAGTCATGCAGTAAGGTCAAAACTACGTTCAAAATATGATTAGGTCATGCTACATTTAAAAATTACAGCATAATACTAGAATACAAACGTACAAACAACAAGGAGGCACATGTATGTATATACAGAAGTTCAGGTTCAAGGTCAAAATCGGAATACAAATAAGCAAATTTAAATAATTTCCAATAATGAACTGCACTGAATGTCAAGCAACTATTTCATTTTTTCCTGAAACACCTACAAGTAGATACACAGACAACGCATTGAATAAGATAACATTTGGGCGTAAATAACCATTTTAAATGTTAGATTATTTAAACATACATATACAACACATCTATCATGGAACACTTAGTGATTTAAATCAGTGGTACACAACCTTCTGATTGTGTCATCCTTGTTGATCCTCCTGCAACAGTCATACATCATCTTCATCTGCTATCATCCTGTAGTCACGAAGGTTGCTGCAAACAGAACTGTGGCATTTACATAGAGCAGTGCAGGGGGTGCAACTAGCTGCCTACCATCCCAGCTTTGCGTTGGGAACTATTCAGGTCCAGAAATCTGGAGGACAAGAAGCTTCCTCCGATCAGGGCAACACTGATGCCCCATATCTTACGCACCAACATTGTGGCTATGAGGGACACAAACTATACAACACCTCACCCATGCCTACTGCCCCCGGGGAAATGGATGGATGCTTATACCGGGGACAAGTATGTCCCAGTACCGTGTATTTACAAACCAGCACCAGTTGCCGTCTTGGAACTGATCAAATATGGTTGAAGACA
>OZ024854.1:39432574-39527574 GCA_964017155.1 Oasisia sp. SBJ-2009
GAAACACCGCGTTTGCCCGTGGATGGAGGTCTATACACCAGTAACAGCCTGATGACACTTGATGTTATTCCAAATACCACCTCGAGGCACTGGTATGATGAGGCTTGCCATGGTCGCGATAAAATCAAGGTTAAACACGACTTGTATAAAACACCGACTCCTCCACCCTGTCGGTCGGAAAGTGGACGAAGTTATACCCATCCGGGGTTAACTTCCTGATGTTTGCTATATCTTTTTGGTCGTTCGTTAGCCACGTCTCTGTGAGCGCGACGATGTCAAGATCATGCTCGTGTATGTAATCAGTGATAAAATTAGTTTTTTTCCTAACTGATCTTGCATTAAATAGAGCAAGTTTTCATTTGTTTGCGAGGATGTGTGCGTTTCACGTGTCGCCCGCCTGGTGATTGGTCGATGACCGATCACTGTGGATATTTGTTGTTGCTTTGGAGATACAACCGTAATAGTAACCGGAGGAATCGTGTCTGTTGGAATATGAATTAGATTCTTGATATCATGTCTGGTAAATGTCCCATTTCTGGTGTCAGGAGTGCCACCCCCGCGTCACATGCAGATCTCCAGGCCGCATGGTTGAGACGGACGTGTGTTGTGGTCCGTAACCAATACAGATATTCACCGGTTATGGTTGAGGAGGTAACAATGTTCTCTTTGTCTGCTTTACACATGACCGATCACCAACTTGTCAGTGAGACACAGGTGCAATGACAATAGTGAAATGTAAATGTCTAAAAATACTAAAAAGTCACATTCACAGGCTAAAACCACGTCGTCTAATAGCTTCTTGTTGCATTCATGAAACACCTACATACAAATTCGTGTCTTGTGAAATAGCAGAAATGTAAATAATCAATTGTTCACCATATCTCGGCCAATATTGCACATAACAGCACAAACCAGGGGTCTATACTCATGTTTTCAGGGTCAAACATCATCAAAGGACCATTCTTGAGTTAACTACGTGTGTTCGTGACATGCTATGCAAATTATAAAGTGCCAGCATTATCGAAAATTTGACTTTTACGCTGTATCTCAGCCAATATTTCAGGTAAGTTGAGAGGGTTTCTTGAGGGCATCTACTTACGAAATCGTATTGTTTTTACGACCAAAGGTTGATGAAAGGTCAATTCAAGGTATTGTGAATAAAGACATTGCACTAAGTTCATTTCCCAACTCGCTTACTGATCCAGGTAAACAGCAAGCCAAAACGAACCTCCCATGGGCTTCATACGATGAGTGTTAGATCATCATTCACCATCGCTTTAACTGAAATCGTCAAAGTCAAACTCGTCCTTCCGCGTTTTCCTCCTCCTCCTCTTCTTCCTCTTCACGATCACCAGTGTCCAGGAGATCAACCAGTGAGTTTGGTAAAACAGCATCGCGGCAGCACACTTGTTCCAACACTCCATCCTCAATCCTTATCCACACTTGACCATCATCGTAGGGATTTGGTTTTTCCAGGAAGATTCGTCAGCACGCTTATGTAAGGCTACGCGGTGCGGTGATTCACCTGCTGGAGGTGTGGCTTCAAAGCAGATTGGCAGGGAGGAAGGCGAGCCAGGTCGACCTTAAGTTTGGAAGTGAGTTTCTCGTCCTCACCCACGATCTTCCGCAGGAGTTTGGCACGGAGGCCATACATCGAAGACTCTTGGTTCTGTCCGTACACCAGGCAGGTGAACTCTTCCAACTGCTCCAGGACGTGAGACTTGAGATCCCATTAATCACCGAATTGCATAAACACTTTATGACACCTGGGTTTCTTCTCCAGCTTGTCCAGGGGCCCCACATTCCCTTCCATTTGAAGGCACTGGTGCAGTCTTCCCCACTTAATACATACACCCCAAGAAGAGTCACGATATACAGTCAGCTTGCGTGATGGCGTGGGCGTGGCAACGTATTTTAGACTGTAGTATTTCAGTCGCGTGGCAAAGTATTTTAGACTGTAGTATTTCAGTCGAGAACAAGAAGTGCTTCTTAGCCACCATCTCCTCCAAAACTTGCATGCATACCCTTACCAATCTTCTCCCGATCTGTGATGAAATATCAAAACACAGGAGAGGTTGAGGCGCGAAAGTTCAGAGAAAGTTATTCTGGCTGGAGCAGCGACAAGGAAACCATACGACTTTAATATGTTCCGTGCAAATGAAGACAACAAGAAGCAGCTCTGCCACCTCCTGCTGTGAGTATGGAATGCTGCAGGCAGCTTGAAGCTGGAGAGAACCGAGATGGCTGTGCTGGTCGTAGAAGGGAAAGCCCGTCAACTCATCTCATTGAACGAAGAATTGAGTTGAAAGTCCGTATTGTTATTAATACTACTACACAAATATCACATTATTCTTATTGAGGTGAGGTGGTGAACTTGGTTGGTTGAGGTGCGTGCACTGGCCACAATCTACAGCAACCAACCAATGATACCGAGATTAACACGAGAATGGTGCTGTACATCCATCGCGCCACACCCCTTGCATGGAAATAAGAACAACTAATCAACCTCTCTGATCTCGCAGTATCCCTTGGAGAAGACTACTGTGCGACTCTTCTTGGAATGTATTCAGTGGAGAATACTGCACCAGTGCCTTCAAAGGGAAGGGGGAGGTGGGGCCCCTGAAAAAACTGGAGAAGAACCCCAAGTTTCATAAAGTTTCATGCAATTCAGCGAGGAATGGAATCTCAAGTCTCACGTCATGAAAACATTGGAAGAGTTCGGCCTCCGTGCCAAACCCCTGCGCAAGACCGGTAAGGACGAGAAACTCACTTCCAAATCTAAGGTTGACCTGGTTCGCCTTTCTCCCTGCCACTCAGCTTTGAAGCCACACCTCCAGTGGGTGGACCATCGCGTAGCCTTATCTAAGTGTGCTGACGAATCCATCCTGGAAAAACCAAATCCCTACGATGATGGTCATGGAAAAGGACTGAGGATGGAGTGTTGGAACCGGTGTGGTCCTGCGATGCTGCGTTACCAAACTCACGTGTTGATCTTCTGGACACTGGGGATCATGAAGATGTAGACAAGGAGGAGGAAGAAATCGAGGAAGGACGAGTTTGACTTTGACGATTTCAGTTAAAGCGATGGTGAATGATGATCTAACACTTATAGTCGGGGCGCACGGGTCCAAATTTTGGAGGTAGTGGACACTTCGTGCTATTTTTGGTTGTCGTGTATTTTATTAAACGTCAAACCCTCCCGAACAATATTCCAGAGGGCAACCTTCTCAAATCAGTGTACCTCACTCCGAAAATTGCGTTTATATCCATGCCCTTAATGGCCCAGTTGTATACATTTCTCTTTCCCCATTTTCACAGTAACTGTATAACAACGAATTTAAGTGTAGTATCAAATAATCAGGAATGACGAGAACTATTATTTATGGCAATAGCTTTTTGATACGTTTATTTTTCAAGATGCCAGATACAAAACATTGGACAAAATAACGACAAATCAGTTCGATTTCCCAGTTGACATCACACAAAAGGAGTTATAGTTACCTTAATATGTAATCAATATACTTATGTAATATATCAAAATTATGTGCATTCAATTACCTACGGAATACTGCAAAGCAATAGTAAAATAGTGCTACGTTATACGTAATCACGAGCCAAACATCTACCCCACCCCCTAAGTGTTGCGCAATCGTGACGTGATGCAAATCGGAGTAGATTTCATTGATTATATCATTTTCGCGTTCCTTAGGGTAATATACACTATTAAAGACAGAGTACGGATGCAGAATCTACTGCTGGTTATTAATGCGATGTTTGTTAAGACAACATAAAATTATGATAACATTATTCGAAAATAAAAACATACCAAGGTGGTATTCAATCACATCTTAACGGTTGTTCTGAGTCACCTGTGTCACTCTTGTCACAGCCATTGTTTTCAACAAGATTCCGAACAGGTATTACTCGCCTACATTTGGTATCGTTCCGTTTGCACTTGCAAGTAGCACAACGCGGCACTTGGCATTTAGCGCAAGAACAATTACAAGGGCATTTGCTGGCGACACGTAACTTGTATACCATTGTGAAAGTTCTGGTAAAGGCGGCACCGTCAAAGATACTGGTTCCAAATGTGTGGAACCCGTCTTCCAACCGATATCTAATAATTTCTCCTCCATCTTCAAGTGAGTCTCATTCAGCACAGCTGTCAACCTCTAGCCTTACAGCCTTGACGCATCGATCCATTTGACTCAAACAAAGCTTGCGGTACCTTAAAACTTTCATATTCTCCGATGGTTTCCTCAAGATTGACATTTACCCCAATACCTTTTTGATGAAGAAGGCGTATCAGCATGAAAACTTCATTGATCAGCTGCTACGTCTGCTTCTGCAGCACAGTAAGATGTTATTGAGGATGCAGTTCTTCCAATATGCTGTCACGTACCTTTTGGACTTTGCGTTGTCATTCAAATATTCCTGGAGCTCAGTTTTGCAAATATTTTTCAGTTTCCAGAGTGATCATGATAGTTACAGTGGCTCACTGTTTCGTGGCAATATTTAGTATGTTGCTGGAGTCTACCGTGACGGGATTGATCATGCGCTGTTTTATGCATGCTTGCTTGATCATTTGCTGGTTTCCATCTTCGTGGGATTGTTAGACTACAGATGGTTCATCACTTCATTGAAATGGAATGATACCTCAGATACACAGGCTTTGTGTAATGCTACTTGGTTCGTACTTTAGCATCCAGGGGTATTTATGTAAGCCAACTCGCACTTTCCTTCACATCTATGCTTTATGTCTGCCCATGAGCTATTTCAGAAGTGATACATTTGAATGACTCAGCTTTTTTCGCACATCATATTTTTTTGTTTTTAATAATAACACAAGTTTTATTAGCAACTCAACTGAGTTGGATTGACATTACAATAGGTTACAATTGACTCATCAAAACATCATACAAATACAATAGTATTAGTGAGGGCTCTTAATGTAATAAATTTTCACATCTGGACAAAAGCATGAAACTTGGCACAGATGACCTCCATGCCATACTATTTCAAAATGTTGATGGAAGCAACCTGAAATTTTGATGCTTCCACCATTTTTTGCAATATTCAAAATGGCTGCCATCGAAAATTAAAAACTTGCTATTCCATATTTCATGAACAATTTCACATAAAACATTAACATCAGGCTTAATGTATACATATCCGGGTAATATAATTTCAAATATAGTATATTTGGACTTCTCCGACAGTCACATCCGCCATTTTTAAAGATGGCGGCCGTATTCACCAATGTTGCTATATCTGATAAAGTATGACACCTAGAGTCGTTATTTTGGCGTCAGTTATAGATAAGTGGATAGCGATTTCAAATGTATCCAACATTTCACATCTGACCTTAATTTGCCCTTCACAACCGCCATTTAATATAATGGCGGCTCTAAAATCGAATTGTTTATATATCTTTAAAACGAGATATTTGGAGGGATGCTATACGGACACTTTTTCAATATATACATATATTGGGGTAGATATTTTAAATATTTTACTTTTTGACCTTGACCGATATTCACATCCGCCATTTTTAAAGAAGGCGGCCGTATTCATTAATGTTGCTATATCTTATCAAATATATGGCACCTAGAGTCTTGATTTTGGTATCAATGTATAGGTACCTGGATAGCGATTTCAAATTCGTCAAACATTTTACACCTGACCTTAATGTGCCCTTCACAACCGCCATTTAATAAAATGGCGCATGTAAAATCGAATTGCTTACATATTTTTTAAACAATTTATTTGGAGGGATGTTATATGGACAGTTTTGTCAAAATATACGTATGTTGGGGTAGCTATTTTAAATATTTTACTTTTTGACCTTGACCGACATTTACATTCGCCATTTTCCAAGATGGTGGTCCTCAAAGCTAATGACGCTATATCCTGTGAACTTTACCACCTAGAATCGATATCAAAGCTACATGTACAGCGCAAGTGGTGCTGACTCTGTCATGGAATATGATGTAGGCAATGCATATCACATTATGATAATTATAAAGTAAAACATAAATATGTTGTGGTAGAAAACATGAAGTTTAATTCCAATCGGTGAAAGGAATATCCTTCAGACCATGACGTAGGGTGTAACATCAGTCACAGATGTCCGTATTTGTAGCATCGCATAGCTTACACTCCATCGTTGTTGTTGCACCCGCCTTCACAGTTACACAGAATAGTGCACTTGATTCCTGCTCTGGCACATATGCAGTTTCCTCTGCACGCCTTTCCACATCCACGTTTTGCTGGCGTCGTCTAGAACAGTCCAGAATGGCACCCAGAGTTTCGTGTTCACGTCTTCCGTCCAATCCAGGATGCTGCTGATATCGGTGCCACTGCACAACATCTTGGTCATCACGATGTGGGTCACAGCCTCCAAATGAGATTCGCCAAGGATGTCCTCTCAGTTATTAGTGTTCTGCGACCGAGAAACCCTTTCTTACCACACAATGGTCCGGGTTTGGTCACGCTCCATACTCGAGAGGTCATGCCATCTGCAACTGCGCAGAGACTCTGCAATGCGTCTGAGGAACGGTCATGTTGCCATTACAGACACCATCAAGAGGTCAGCTCTCCAGACGTTCGCAAGACATACAGATGATACAAAGAACAGAAGCAAAGTCATTGCACTGAGAAAAGACATCTCACTCGTGTGCACTCTTTTCCTGTCACTGCAGTCCCGGCCAGATTTCGACTTGGACAACTTCTTCAAGTATGAACACCAGAAAGAGCCACCATCGTTGTCTGACCAGGGAAAGCTCAGATCCGGCACAAAGACTGATGTCCTACAATGTCTGACTATCCCAAAACTCACACCTCCTGATGATGTTACGGTGAAGGTGTTGGATGGCCCAGCTGTGGTTCACATGGTTCGCCCAACCTACGGAACTAACTACCAGCAATATGTTGTGCGTCACTTCATGTCATTCATTACCAACTCTCTCACAAATTCGACATCGCGACTCGACATCATTTGGGACAACTACCCTGATCACAACCTCAAAGCCCAGGCTCAGGCAAAACGAGGCAACCCCGGCGTGACAACCATCGTCGAAGGCTCTACACCTGTATCTCGTGACTGGAACGAGTTTCTAGCAAATTCAAGAAACAAGGTGCAGCTGTTTAGGTTCCTTTCAAAAGCTGTCATCGAAGCGGCATCGCAGTTCAACGATGTTGTGGTTTGCTCCACGTATGACGATCATGAATTGGTGAATACCTCCGACAGCCAGTTGGTGGCTGACTTCGACACGATCATGCCATACAATCACCAGGAGGCTGATAGCAGGATATTTCTGCATCTTTTTCACGCCGCACAACAAGGTCATTCGAAAGCTTTCATCCGCACAGTTGACAGTGATGCTGTCATCATTGCTGTTGGACATTTTGGCAGTCTGAGTGTGATGGAGTTGTGGATAGGCTTTGGAATTGGAAAAGCCTTCCAACACATCCCAGTTCATGAAATCACCCAAACACTTGGTCCTGAGAAGTCGCTGTCATGTCCACTGTTCCATTCGTTCACGGGGTGTGATACGACATCAACGTTCCTTGGTATCGGGAAGAAGACAGCCTGGGCAGCATGGCAGGCATACCCTGACCTTACGGAAACACTACTCACTCTTTCCGATGATCCTACGCTCTTGACACTCGACTCCATCCACATGGCACGCCTTGAACGCTGGACTGTTGCCATGTACATCAAGAGCAGTGGCTGCTCAAGGGTGAATGATGTGAGACGTCAACTCTTCACCCATGGTACTAGGACGCTCGATCACACACCCCCACACAGGAAGCGCTGCTTCAACATGCAAAGCGAGCTCTGTACCAGGCAGGTTACATATGGAGACAAGCAAGGCAGCGACACCATGATGTCCCGGATGCTTCAGCGTGGGATTGGACGCAAGACGATGAACACGAAACTCTGGGTGCCATTCTGGACTGTTCTAGACGACGCCAGCAAAGCGTGTGCTCTCCTCCACCACTGTGGATGTGGAAAGGCGTGCAGAGGAAACTGCATATGTGCCAGAGCAGGAATCAAGTGCACTATTCTGTGTAACTGTGAAGGCGGGTGCATCAACAACGATGGAGTGTAAACCTATGCGATGCTACAAATACGGACATATGTGACTGAAGTTACGCCCTACGTCATGATCTGAAGGATATTCCTTTCACCGATTGGAATTAAACTTCACGTTTTGTACCACAACATATTTATGTTTTAACTTTATAATTATCATAATGTGATATGCATTGCCTACATCATATTCCATGACAGAGTCAGCACCACTTGCGCTGTACATGTAGCTTTGATATCGATTCTAGGTGGTAAAGCTCACAGGATATAGCGACATTAGCTTTGAAGGCCACCATCTTGGAAAATGGCGAATGTAAATGTCGGTCAAGGTCAAAAAGTAAAATATTTAAAATAGCTACCCCAACATACATATATTTTGACAAAACTGTCCATGTAATATCCCTCCAAATAAATTGTTTAAAAAATATGTAAGCAATTCGTTAATGTCGGTCAAGGTCAAAAAGTTAAATATTTAAAATATCTACCCCAATATATTGAAAAAGTGTCTGTATAGCATCCCTCCAAATATCTCGTTTTAAAGATATATAAACAATTCGATTTTAGAGCCGCCATTTCATTAAATGGCGGTTGTGAAGGTCAAATTAAGGTTAGATGTGAAATGTTGGATAAATTTGAAATCGCTATCCACTTATCTATACACTGATATCAAAATAGCGACTCTAAGTATCATACTTTATCAGATATAGCAACATTAGTGAATACGGCCGCCATCTTTAAAAATGGCGGATGTGAATGTCGGATAAGTCCAAATATACCATATTTGAAATCATAATACCCGGATATGTATACATTAAGCCTAATGTTAATGTTTTATGTGAAACTGTTAATGAAATATGGAAAAGCAGGGTTTTTATTTTCGATGGCAGCCATTTTGAATATTGCAAAAAATGGTGGAAGCATCAAAATCTCAGGTTGCTTCCATCAAAATTCTGAAATAGTATGGCATGGAGGTCATCTGTGCCAAATTTCATGCTTTTGTCCAGCAGTGAAAATTTATGGCCTTTTCTGACATTAAGAGCCCTCACTATATTGGCCTTTCGTGAAGTACTGATATACATATGGTGCTGGGTTCTTCAGGTTGTTCATTTCCTTTAGGCACATTGGCAGCGAATAAATGTAGTTGTGATGACCAGCAGCAACAACAAATGGGAGCATGTTATTATACTAAACCAAATTTTCCTAATTGCCAATTTTCCCATTGTTCAAATGCACCCGTGCCTCCCGTAGTCATTTGTGTTAAAAACATTTGTTAGCCGTTCCTTGCTTACACAAACCAGTTTCTATAAGGATAAGACTCCACATAATTTTTCCAACTGCGCCCATAGCGTTTACAGTGAGATTAAACTACACACATTACAATGAGATGCCAATGTCATCATCAAGGGAAGCTTGCTCCCGTAGCCCATATGAAATATCGTGCAAAGCCTGATCAGCCATAACTACTGTGTGTTTCACCCCAAACTTATTGGCCAGCTTTGCTGCATATTCTAAGCGGATCTATTTGAACAGAATGGATCATAAAACCATACATAAAGCATGTGGCTGGCACTGTTGAAGCCAGTGTTGTGTAGAAAGCATTCTAACATTGATAGTGGTTGCTTCCGAGCTCTACTTTCTTTATTGTTGACGAACGGCAAAATTGCCATGCCACAATCATCAACTGAAACTATTGATCACATATAGGTTGCAAATATATAGTCCTCATCTTTACAAGTAATCTGGCTTTAAGCTTTTCGCACAAAGAAATGTAGTGTGGTTCAATTTGAGAAGGTGTGGCGCTCGACAACAAAAAGATTCAATGCGTTATGATGACAACAGTGCGAAATCCTTCGTCCTTGCCGTCACCAAATTGTTATCTTCAACAATCAAAATAGCTTATACAGACGAGAAGTTACCGTTTTTTAGACATTGTCAAATATAGTGATGTCACATACCATATAATTGGTAATCATAAGTGTCCGTTGTGTTTATTTTGTTAGTTTCGTATTTGTTGTCGGTAAAACACCGTAGACACCAAACTAAGTTAAAATGACTGATACGCTGCAAAACGTGTCATTCAAACATGATAACATACCTCATGTATTTGAAAACAAGAATACGTTATATTTAATTTACTTATTAGACGCAACGTATTTATATATTCAAGTTATTCCAGAGATGATGTTAAAATCTAACGTCAAACCAAAATGAGGTGGAGAATTATACACTGTATGTTGATTCTAGAACAAGTGATGTTCAAATGTATTTTACAATTGTATGGTATAAATCAACCGAGAAATGAATGGGGATACCTTTGATATGTTCACTCATTATATAGCTTGAATATGTAGTAAGGTGACTACGGTACATTTATATGAAATCGACGACAAAACGGAAATGTTTTTCTACTTATTCTTCAATTGTTTGTTTCTCGTTGCCTTAAAATATATACATTTTTATAATATATTTGTGGTCTGTATTCCTCTCACCATTCCGGATATATTTTGGTACAGAGACTAGCTAATTTCATTAAATAAACCATGAACATTTCATAATTAGCCATTGTGACTTAACAGCCATTCAGACACCTTCAGGCCTGAATTGAAGTTTAATTTTCAAGTGCCGTAGTGTGTTTCTTGGCCATACGATGGGAAAGATATCAAATATGGGCGAGTAATACCTGTTTGAATTCTTGTTGAAAAAAAATGGCTATGACAAGAGTGACACAGATGACTCAGAACAATGTATAAGATGTGATTGAGTACCACCTTGATGTGTTTTTTATTTCGAATAATGCGTGTTATCATAATTTTATATTGCCTTAGCAAACATTGCATTAATAACCAGCAGTAGGGTATGCATCAGGACTGTCTTTACTAGTGTATTATTACACTAAGAAACGCGAAATTTGCGTCACGTCACGATTGCGCAACACTTAGGGGGTGGGGTACATGTTCGGTTCGTGATTGCGTATAATATAGCACTATTTTACCACTGCTTTGCATAATCCAGTAGGTAAATGAATGTACATCATTGTGATATATTACATAAATATCTTGATTACATATTAAGGTAATTATAACTCCTGTTGTGTGATGTCAACTGGGAAACCGAACTGATTTTTCGATATATTGTCCAATGTTTTGTACCTGGCTTCCTAATAAATAAACATATCAATACGATATTGCCACACATATTAGTTCTCGTCATTCCTGATTATTTGATACTACACTTAAGTTTGTTGTCACACATTTACTGTGAAAATGTGGAAAGAGAAATATATGCAGCGCGGTCATTAAGAGACCACATAAGCCTGAATGTAAATGCAATTTTCGGAGTGAGGTACACTTATTTCAGAGGGTTGCCCTCCGGAATATTATTAAGGAAGGCTTGAAGTTTAGAAAACGACAGGGCAACCACAAATACCACGAGGTATCCACTTCGACCCCCGTGCGCCCCGACTATGCACGAATAACAGTTGGAGCTTAAAGAATTCAAAGATAAACTGAAAAAGTAAACAAACAGCGCGTGCACGGAATTACCCGATTACATCACATGCCTGAGTTGCATATCACCGCCCCTATCGATCATGTAGGCTCCCTATTTTACTAGTTATTCTCATTTTGTGTCAACACATTACGTCAATCCAAAATGAGGGGTGACGTATATGTTAGTTCAAAAACATGTGATGTGCTGATACATTTTACAATGTCGTGGTATATATTAACAGAGGAATGAATGGGGATCATTTTGATATGCTAACCATATATTTTGAATATATATTAAGAGAACTACGGTAAACGTTACATGATGTCGATGACGAAACGGAAGTGTTTATTTTAACATATTGCTGAATCTGTTGCCTTAAAATGTACATTTCAATAAGATATTTATTGTGTTTATGCTCCTCTGCAATACGAATAGTTTGACATAAAAACTAGCTTTGTAGCCCTAAACAAACTATGAGAAAAACAAATTGCAATTGTGACTAAACGGCCATTCCGGCACCCTATACGTCTGAATTTAAGTGCGATTTTCGGAGTGAGGTACACAGATTTCAGAGGGTTGCCCTCTGGATTATTGTTAAGGAAGGTTTTAAGTTTAGAAAACAACAGGGCAACCAAAAATAGCACGAGGTGTCCATTTCGACCACCGTGCGCCCCGACTATTATCGTATGAAGCCCATAGCATAGGAGGTTGAGGCGCAGCACCTAAGAAAAGATCATTCTGGCTTGCTGTTTACCTGGATCAGTAAGCGAGTTGGTAAATGAACTTAGTGGAATTTCTTTATTCACAATACCTTGAATTGACCCCCTTATCAACCTTTGGTCATAAAACAATACGATTTCGTAAGTAGATGCCCTCAAGAAACCCTCTCAACTTACCTGAAATATTGGCTGAGATACAGCGTAAAAGTCAAATTTTCGATAATGCTGGCACTTTATAATTTGCATAGCATGTCACGAACACACGTAGTTAACTCAAGAATGGTCCTTTGATGATTGTTGACCCTGAAAACATGAGTATAGACCCCTGGTTTGTGCTGTTATGTGCAATATTGGCCGAGATATGGTGAACAATTGGTTTTCCGATAATGGCGGTCGTAATTTGCATATTAAAATGTCAAAGACACGTGTGATCATATCAACAATAACTTTATTATGGTCGCTGACCCTCATAACATGGGTCTATACATCTTATTTTGTCGGTTATCTTCAATACTGGCTAAGATATAGTAAAAAATAATTTTTCAAAAATGGCGACACTAATTTGCATAAAAACGATACGTGGGAGATATTGCTGACTTGTTAACATAGCAAACCGTTTTCTACGTATTTTTTTCCGATCTAGTGATACCAATTAAAAGTATATTTCACGAGGTGCACCCCTTCTCCGACTAGACTAAAATAATGTTCCGCGTTATCATCCTGAACGTTACGGAATGCGCTGCCATTGCAGCTGTGCGAACTGTCAAAACCGTGGATGAGTTTCAAGAGAAGCTGAAAAGCTTGAACGACGTTTGCCCAAGCATAAGGACATACCATTTAGAGGATATGTGACCATGATTTGATAAACACTGAGCCATGGTATATATTTTAATGTTTTCAAACTTGAATATCATTGACCACTGGACACCGCCATATTATGTTCAAAATGCATTTTGTTTGACGGCTCACTTCGTCAATTCACAGTTCTGTGCAAAAACAAGAATATTGTGTCATATTATAATTTATATGGTAGGCGTTATATAGATCAACACATTATTTGCATGCATGTTCGGAATAAAAACGCTAGATTAAATTAAGACGATTATTATTCATATGGTTTACTTCCTATTGTATTTTAGCGTGTTTATTTTGTTTTAATGTAACATCTATACGTTTTATCGTAATGCTTATAAATTTACTTCGACATATTTTGCGTTTGTAGCGGTTCGAGTGAGTATTTTACTTGAATACATAATAATAAATAAATGCTTATACATTATTGTCATTTAAACCTTCTGTAGCACAATGATAAGTCATCGTCATTTTATGAATTTTGTTTTCATAACAGCGCCCACCATATTTTGTTCATCCACCAATAATCTGTGTTACAGTGCACGATTTAGAATTTAGTAAAATGATGCATTATATGTTTAAGATTGGAATCATTATTGGTAGTATATGCATATTTTTAGACGTGTTCACAATACTGCAATTCAAATTAATTAATGTAAACTTATCTTAAATCACTTACCAGCAGTGATAACATACTGTAAACTAAAGTAATTACAAATACAGATAATAAACTGTTACGTAATGAAAGTAATTCATTTTAATTGTAATATATGATACAAAATGCGGGGGTGTATATGTATGTATATATATGTTATATATATGTGTATATATATAATATATAATGAAGTTTATTTTTCGTATATTTTTGGTCAGTTGTACAAGTAGGTATGCCCACGAACACTTTATACATTTATTTTGTAGTCCAGACAGAAACAAACTGGGGATCCAAATATGTGATATCAAAGAACTAGGACAATAGTCATGTTTAAAAAAATAAAAATTAGAGTAAATATCCGAACAATATCAAACAGGAAGGTCTGTAGTAATGATAATAGTAGAAGACAGGATTGCTGAAAAGTGTGTACATACACACTTTATTTGATGGTAAACAAAATAACAAATAAATAAAGTGAATCAACTATATGAATGAGGTCAAGCTGACACAAGGCAGATGTGAATGATTGTCAGGCCAGCGAAATGCATAGGTCATTCATGCTACTGAGATCATTGCTCAAGTCCACACTTCCAAACAAACACTACAGCAGTTGTTCATATTTTCTGTTAGTATACAGACCACCAAATCTGCATAGAGCCCATCAACTTTACAAATGTGAAGATCATGCTGACTGCAGACTTGACAAAGTTGACGGTTTTGTTGACCACACTAATCAGCTCGACTGTAGTACAGTAGTTCTAACAGCCTATGATTAAAATACACACTAAATAGATAGTTTATCTCTAGCTCTTTAAGGCATTTTTTATAATTGTAAACTCTTTGTAATGAACGGAATTGTTAACTAATCCTGTTAAGATAATTATTTCAAGTCAACACAGTTATTTATCAGCTTAACTGCACAGATAACCCGCAAATTATGCATACATATGCAAGACGTAAAGAGCAAAAACGTATTTATAGGAAAATTCAAGTGATTGTTTGTTTCCCACGTCACACTTACACTAACACCAATGTAAACCATGGCTGCAATGTGAAACTACAATGCTTACATGTATACCGTACTACCAAACTACAAAAATAAATAAACTACAATAAATATGGTGCCAGCGTACCAATATACACCTTTTATATCGATATGTTATTTCTTCACACGGTTCAGATAAATATTCACTGAATCAACAGTTAAAAAATTATGTTGTTAAAATTACATTAAAATCCGACCACTGATATTAAAATAGTAATATTAAAAATAGAATTGTCTGTAAAATATAATTAATCACACGCTCTTGATCAATGTATGTTGTTGCAAACCTATGTGCACAGAAGACTGAATGCTGAGAAAGAGAAAACATCTGTCACCACAATATCACATATAAACTTCATTAACATTTCTGCCAGCTGACAGCGTTACTTCTCATGCCACTAATCTCAATGAACATTATTCAATTAAGCTAGTAAACTTACAAAACTGATTGAGCGGAGGCAATCAAAGCTGATGTAAGCTAAGATAAATAAGTGACTTTGAACTATTGTAAAATAGATCAAAATAGTGACAACAAAGATTTTTGAATGGGTAAAATCTTGCATTCTATACACCCTTAATCTAACATAAGTATTCTTGTTCTATAATATTTACCTGTGTTTACAAACATTTAATATTATTTTATGCATTTTGATAATACATTTAAAAACATTGTATATAACAACTCTTTGTTAAACAAGAAATAAATGATGTGCAATAAAAACAATTGTATTAATATCTTGCATATTTCATTTTGGCTTCATTTTGAAATAATATTTCTCATAAACTAACTTATCACTATGATGCAATGAACTATTGAAAGGCAAAAAAAAACCACCTGTAATATTATATGGATACTAAAATCGGCAAACTAAAGTATCAGGTTAATAAATTAATAATGACCTAATGAAAACAAATCATTTGCAAATACAATTAAGAATAGCATGCCAGTACCAGTACTGCCCAGTAGTTTAAAAGAACAAATCCTGTTGAATACACCAAGCCTGTACTTTGTGGACGAGGCCGTGTTGGTAGCTAATCTGGCCGTGTTGTGGCACAGCACTCCTATATGTCATTCTTATAATATTTTCTCAGCTGATGACGTTGTTGTTGTTAACATACATTGTGGCATGTCTATCCCTGACTGAAACTGCAGGGCCAGTCCATTTCCACATAGCTTCATTTATCGTAAAAATGTGTACTGGATGCATCTAACTATATAATTTATGTTGTAGTGTATGACACTGCAGTAGTTTTACATGCTTTTCTCTAAAATATCTTCCTACCTGAACATATCACAATTTGTCAACAGTTGCGATGTACGTGATTTCACCTGAATTTCCCAAACTGACAATATTAATTCTGATTAGACCACTGGCTCTTTGGCCTTACCTATGATCCCACATGAAGAAGAAAACATCAGTAAATAAGCAAGCAAAATTACTGGCATGATATCGTTAACTGTATTTGTAACTGGTTTGTAGGTGGAAAGACCCAAAACAGGCCGTCTGTCTCCCTTTAAGGGATTTGTAACATGAGTTGTGTGGCTGTCAGCCACACAAGGTGGGTGATAACATTCTGTAGAATACCACGTCTTACAGTGGAGGGTGCAGATGACTTGTCAGTTGTCGTAGTGGATGAGGTGGTTATGGCTGAGGTAGTCGAGGTGAGGTTCATCTCTATTGGGTAATGGTCACTGACGGCCTTCGCCTGCAAACGCAAACACAAGAGTTGGTGACTTAATAACAGATCACTTCTATTGTGTCAATATCTTCAGAATCCGAGCTCAGTGGCACAACAAGTGGTATCGTAATTAAGGCCAGTGCAAAGGTCATCATCAATTGGAAGAGTGCGCTTAGAATCTAGGGTGGATAGGCAAAATTAAACAGGTAGGTTTTCAGATGATGGTGAAATGTAGTAATGTTTTCTGCTGATTTAATCTTGTCAGGTAGTATATTCCACAGAGTATGTGCAGCGACAGGGAAAGCTGAAGTTACGGCCTTTGTCTTGACTCTGGGAACTGCAAGTATAGTTGAGCTTGATGACTGGAGCTGTCTGTGTTGTCTTGCTGATGTGTGAAAATTATCAGCTAAGTCAACAACAAAGAAACAGAAACACTGTCAAAGGGTAGGCAGCACTACATTTTCATTAATGTGCAATAATTGTGGTCATAGTGTTACCTTGTTAGGACATTCAATGCAAAATTGCCCTAGTGAGAAAATTTACCAAAGAAATTCTCTCTTAAGATTTGTGAAATCCTACATTCTTCACAAGTTTTGTCATATCAATCTATGGAGTTCGTAAAAACTACCAGAAACTGCACTTTACGATTACACAAAACACTTTAACAAATTCACTCCACCATTGGAACTTCAGCTGACGGCCTCGTGAAATTGTTACCCCCTGGGAATTACAGGAACTATAAATGTATGAACCATTCCCATAGACTAATGATGCTGAAATTAATTAACACCGTCCTCAGATGCCAGGGATGGCTGCTGCTGATTACACCAGTGTCTGCCCGCCCTCAGTGCAGTGCAATACTTTCTACTTGTTCCATTAATACATAACCATTTAATTTCTGTAGTTGCTACATACTGCAATGGATGGAGCAGAGAATGATTTTAACATGATTCCACATTAACACTTCCCAAGAAATGACAGGGAATTCACTTTATTTCTTCACCGAAAGAGGTAACCAACTCCATGTAATGACCATTGTTTATATATATATATATATATATATATATATATATCGCCCGTTAGTAGGTCATAGGCCAAAGTTCCAAGGAAGTGACTGAACATAGAAATAGCCCAGTTGATATCGGCACCTGGGAGGAGATCGTCTTACAATGCCCCAAAGTTAATATGTTAATCAAGAGATGACCATAATATACTGAGGGTGTATGGAGGCAGCAGAAGGAAAGGTTAAGGAAGGTTTACCTGTTCCTGGCTGAGCTGGTAGGCAGTGTCAAAACGGAACACACCAACACTTTTCACAATGTCAATGAACTCCTCGCCAGTCATCACAAACCTGCAAACGACCAACACATGATGATTGACACAAACTCGGATCAACAGTATACAGCAAGATTCTTGTCTTGTGGTTATATCCATTTGTCAGATGTCACTGCATGGATGTGAGACAAGGAGTGCTGCTTTGATAAAACCTTGTGAACATGTAAAACTGTGTGTGTGTGTGTGTGTGTGTGTGTGTGTGTGTGTGTGTGTGTGTGTGTGTGTGTGTGTGTGTGTGTGTGTGTGTGTGTGTATGGTGTGTATGGGGGGTGTGTGTGTGTATGTGTGTGTGTGTGTGTGTGTATGGTGTGTATGGTGTGTGTGTGTGTGTGTGTGTGTGTGTGTGTGTGTGTGTGTGTGTGTGTGTGTGTGTGTGTGTGTATGGTGTGTGTGTGTGTGTGTGTTGTGTGTTGTGTGTGTTGTGTGTGTTGTGTGTGTTGTGTGTGTGTTGTGTGTGTGGTGTGTATATGCATGTGTGTATGGTGATTGCATATGTGGTGAATGTGTCTGGTGGGTGTATGTCAGTGTGTTGTGTTCTCCTGAGGTCTTATGGGTAAAGTATGATGGTGGGACTGCCAAGTGACACAAAAGTACATCATAACCAAGTGTGAACATTCTCACTGGCACGGGGGTCAATTCGATATTAAAACTGATTTCTTAAAGTTATTTGGAATTGATTGTTTTTGCAGCAGCCAACGTAATCCAATGACATTAACTTTTTTAACTGACAAAGACTGAACCATGGTGAATTTTCTGAAGATTTAATTAAATATGACTGTGCATCAATTTGTTTTAATTAAAAGTACAAATAAAACTATATTAACGTGACTAAGAATTTAACTTTTCCTCAGGATATGGAATTGAAATTTTCCTTAGGTATGGAAATTTATCATCTGGACTCGATTTTTCTTGACAAGGTTTTTATTGGAAGAGATTTCTGGAATTGACTAAAATTTATATAAGCATGTGACTGAGCCTGATGATAATTATCCCAGCAAATGAGACATGGGTCCATTTCACTAATGTTGTTGTTCAAAGCTATTAAACCCGATTTTGCTGTTAAAACGTCACACCAATGGCACGTTGTCACTGGTGTGTCATGGAAATAATGTCTTCCGTGATATGGCAATGGATATTTGCATTTTAATAACACTTTATTATTTTAATAATAATTTTTTTGGATGAATGTTCCTTAAGAGCTCTTTATCTAAGTGAAATGGTGCCCATAATACCTGTCGTAGGCACAGTCACTTCTGCCCACTGTCGTATCGACGTCGTCCCCAATCCACCAGCGGTATTTGCTGTCACGCAGTTTCAACTTGCTGCTCTCCGCATTCGACACATAGGAGCAGTCTGCATTGAAGTCACCCATGATGAGGATGGCCTTTTGGTTAAACTTATTATACACCGCCTGGCGGACATCATCCAGGGCATTGATCTCGGCCACTGCATCGCTTGGTGATACGTGGACGCCTACCAGAACAAAGTCCTGCGGACCTGCAGAGAACAGTGACATGAGAGACGTGCCAGTGGCTACGGTGGATAGTTGATACAGTGTCGGGTTAATGTTACTGATTTAGAGCAATTGTCATGTTATGCCATATGGAGTGGGTGCTTCCTAATTTGTTATTGCTGTTATACCAGGATAACTTCAGTGTGTGTGTGTGTGTGTGTGCGTGCGTGCGTGTGTGAGCGTGTAAGTGTGAGCATTTGACTGTATATGTGAGTGTGTGACTGTGTGTGTGATGTGTGTTGTGTGTGTGTGTGTGTTGTGTGTGTGATGTGTGTGTGTGTGTGTGTGTGTGTGTGTGTGTATGTGTGTGTGATGTGTGTGTGATGTGTGTGTGATGTGTGTGTGTGTTGAGTGTGTGTGTGTGTGAATGGATGTGGTATGTGTGTGGATGAATGGTCGGAATTGGTCGCATCCAATGCACTGCACATAAAACACTCATACACACACAACACAGTGACACAATAACAATACACGACATACACAAACCACCAAAAGGCCCTGAAGTCCTTTGGACAATATTGTGACTTTAGCATAAGCAAAATTTTAGAAAACGTTACATAAGGGTTCAACTTTTTTACCATTTTTGGGGGACAATCCAATCAAAAAGAACATTTCTCATGCATGGCAGCAGTGTCCTAACATACGTCTGTGCCAAATTAGAAAAATAAATCCACAGTGGTTTACGAGATATGGGAGCTAATGGCAGAGGGCACAGAGTGTTGCCATAAGTCAGTTGGACTAAAAAGAAAGTCTACGTGCTCCTCCGACGTCTGATACTAACTGGTTCGTAAACTTTTGAAATGAACAGCGAATGGTGGTCTTTGGAAGTGGTCATCTGTATCTGGGTATTGGTAGGTCACAGGCACGGATAATCCTGCATCTTCCCTGCAAACAGTAAGCAGCAAAGTTAACATCACAACCTTCCTTAATAAAATTATAAACATTGTAAACTAAGTGTTGATATCAGTGAAAGCTATGTAAAAATAGTAGCAAAGCAGTACAATAAACAACTTTGCCGTACCCCATAACAAAAATTATACATTATATGTAACTATCTCTGCCTGCGTGCCCTTGGTTATACCCATGGCAGGTGGCTGATATATATCACAAGTTTCTTGAGAGATAAACATGTACAATAATAATGACTAAGAAATTGGATCATCACCTATCCTTTTTAGGATAGTATAATATAAGCATTTACACCTTCCATCATTTATTTTAATAACATAATAATAATGTAGTAATGTATCTGCTGGGAACTTTAAGTACATTTTACAATATCAAACTTTAAATTAGTTAATTACTTAATATGTGTCATCTATTTGTCTGTGGATTTCCAAGGACCACAATGGAAACAAGTGCATAAACTTTCTTGTGTCATTTTTATATTTAAAGTAGTCTGTATATACATGTTATCTATGTACAAGCTTATATTCTATATGTCAAAAATCAGTCAATCATTTAATCAGCCAACCAACCAATCAATCTAATCAATTAATCAAGTTGACACGTATCACAGACAGTTTCAATGAATCAATTGTAAATTATTAGTCAGCCTTAGGTGCTATTACACATATGTCACCATGCAACCAAGCGTTATTGTTGAAGATTAAACAGATTTGTTTGTATAGATTCTGAAAGTGTCAGAATAATATTGACTATGTCAGTCCTATTGACACTGCACCTTTTTAAAGTTGATGCCAAACTGTACGTACTAATTTAAATAAATATTTTTAATCAACATTCTGATTGATATAATAATTATTAGCTGACTGAAATCAAACAGATACTCTGGTCCATTTGTTTACAATTACTTAAAGAAACTAGTTAAGATTATCTGGGCTAAATAAACAACGTCAACCATTGCCATCAAGGTGGCAATGGAGTTAGCACGTTTTACTTTCTCACCTGAATCTACGAGGTTATAATATGAAATTTACAACTTGAGCTGGAACCACTTTGAGATAGTGTTTCCTGTTGAACGTTTCAGTTTTGAGATCATGTGAAAATGTCTTGCAGCCATGAGTTGGTTGTGAATGAATATAATGTCACATGAATATATGGCATGTGAGTATTTATCATGCTTAGGAGGACATAGAATGCAAAAAGATTGTGTTAAAGGTGTCAGACTGTAAAAAACAAAAATCCATATTTATGTTTTGATAGATTCAAATGATATAAACAATTTGCCACAATAAAAGATTGTCATTTAGATTAGTTTCAGAAAATATGATTACTTCTTTTAAAATAGCGCTTTGTTACTAGTTCAGTCGAAAGTGCGCTTTTCAATACATGTTATATTAAGCATGAACCATAATAAAACAACTTTGTTGGAGTTTTATGTTTTCAAAATCAACTGTGCAAAGTTCTAATTTGACATCACTAACCAGAATATAGGTGCATTGTAATTTATCTGTTTTTCTATAATGTGGTCTGTGGCTTAGCTGTTCATTCATGTAGATACAGTTGTACAAACATATCATATTCAACATATTTCGTTACAAACGTGTCGTCAAAGTAATTTGCGTCACAACCAAACTGCAAAACTTGTGTCATGTTTGTGTCATCCCCAAGGTGACGCCACTAGAGTTACAATGACAGTGTCTTCAACTATGTGAACACTGTATGGAGTGTGTCGGATATGTTTACGGATTACGGGGGCAGGGGTATACAATGATATATTTGAGTCACTATTAATGAAATATTACTGGTAGAGCCATTACGGTAGTTTACATACATACATACATACATTACAGGCTATCATAAATGCTGCTTGCTTTTTTTGCAACTTCAAGTATGTGTAAAACATAAAAGTACTCAGATCATAGTTTACGTAAAATTTTCTCAGGTGTCACCGTTTTAGTTACAGAAGGGAACAGTAGTCCAAAACATACAACTAATGCATACACATTTTCCACAAAACAATAATGAGGTGAATATCTACATTCATGTGCAATAAAATCAGTCATCTAGATTATAGGTAACTGATTGTAGGATAGAAAAAATCGAGAATACAAAAATGGCTATGCATAGAAAATTTGTGTAGTTCCTTATCTACTTAGAGTAGCATGTAAATTGAATAAATTACGATTTCATTTTTCTATTCGTTTACATTGTTGCTATTTTGAGACATGTTTTAGTCCTTTGGGCTGAAGGTCTAACAGACTTGTAGCATCACTCGGAGTCTGTCCTGAGCCATCCACCATGCAACATCAGCTCCCATATCTCAGAAACTTTTTGGGATCTAGTTTTTTAAGGTAGGACACTGGTCGGGAAATGGATTCAGAAGATATCTCCACAAACAAAGAAGCAATCTTTATAAAAAAAAATCAGAATGTGTGTCTGGTGGGAAAAGATGACCAACTGTATAAGTTCATCTTATTTACAAAACCGTAACCATGGCAATCGGCTTTTCTGTGAAAACAGGTATGCATGATTATGCGGGATGTCTTGCAGTAAAACTAAGCATATGTTTCTTTTTTGTTTGTCATGATCCACTGAAGTGTTGTAGAGTGCAATAATGCTGTTTTTGTTCAATCCCTTACAAAATATATTATCAAAAAGAAGTTGTGAAGATTTTTTTCTCTCAAATATTCTAACTTCAGTCAGCAATAACAATCTTCAAATCAAAGCTATCATGTTTAAAAAGCATCACTGCACTCACTGTACCATAAGGAATACACAGTAAAAAAAAATCAGACTCAATTTTTTTGGGAAACCTCCCACAAAATTGCAATATTGTCAAAAAGTAAGTTTTGAGAAAATGACAAAAAAACAAAATGAGCATCAAATATTTGTAATAACACCAGTGTAAAGTCAGCATTATGACTGTTTTTATGCCAGCAACATGTGGTAAATATATAATGAAAGTGTATCAACCATATTCAGTACTTATATGGAAAAAATATATAATTTACACAAGTTATAAGGTCACTGGTGAAAGCATGCTGACTGTATGGCACACAGCTCAGTGAGTTCCGGACTCAGAGTTCCCCCCACCCCCCCCCCCACCCCTGTGCCCTCCTGTCACACTCCCTACTACAGGTTCTCCAGAGCCTTCCTCTTCCTGGAGGTCTTGGATGCCTGCTTTGTGGCATGGTTGGCTATTCACAGGCTCATTTCAGCTGTCTTTCTGCCACTGTGCTTGTACTTTGGAGCCCTTTTCCAGACTGTGGTAAGGAGACTCTCATTGGCATTGGATGTCTGAAGCTTCATGCAGTGGTGAAGAAATTCATCACTAGCCAAGCGCACTCATACAGTGTATATGTATTATGTAATATTGTTTCTTAGGAATACCTAAAATAGTTCTCATACATATCTGATAAGAACAAAATAATTTAATGCTAGAAAAGTAAATCCAACAACAATACCACCTTTCATTTTACACTAATTCCACATTGGGTTAATATGAATGAAACAAATTAAGTCAAATTATTGTGTAATAAATAAATAAATGTAACTTCTTCCGAGTTCTTCAAATAAATCTAAGTTCTTCCGACTGATATAGCTACAAACTTCGGCGGCGCCAGCTGAGTAGCGACATATTTAATCGTTTTTTGTGTGCACTTTTAGGACGAATTAAGTGAAATAAAGTTAGCACTTAGCAACACGTGTGGAATACATCGTTCGTTCTGAAAATCCACTTTATTAAAAATCGACCATTTGATCATTTCACGGCAGTTCCTGACCAGCGGCATACGTTAATTTGACACTGCCGCTATGCAGACACAAAGACGAAATGACATCTAGAACATCGTTGTGGCACCGGTTCATAGAACGGCCAAGAGAGGGAGTCCAGCAGCAACATACAGAGACAGCTTGAAGAACGACGTAGGCCTAGAGGTGGAAGACCTAGTCAGCAATGGTAGACCAAGGGTCCTGGGGAAGGATTGTTGAAGCCACAAATGTGTCCCCCAGTGGCCGACATGATGAATGAGTGAGTGCAACCAGGGTCAAAAACAATTATTTCCGCCTTCAATAGCCCAAAAAAGGTACATTTTCTTGATGCCTTTTTTCAGAAACTGTGAACTAACTTTTTCTCTAATTTTGCACAAACCTACTTTTGCACAAGACGTAATACACAAGACTTTTTTATTTGATTGGATGTCTCTAAGACCACCTTTGGGCCTTCCACAAAAGCTAAATGTTCAGAATGACTTGTATATTTCACGGTTTGTGTATTTGCAGACCCTGTGGCCTGACTACCAGCTATTGTTGGTGCACTCTGTGTGATCTGTGATTGATCTATTATTAATGGCTAGCTGAAGCTTATGTAAGCAACACATTGTGTCCATTGTTCCACTGAACTGAAAAGTTGCCAGCAGTTTCCACTGTAAGACTATCAATGTCCAGGGTACAGTATAACCTACACGTTAATAGGGTCGATTTGCTTAAATGTGTGTTGTTATCTGAATAATTGTCATAGCTAAGAATACTATTACTGACTGTAATAACATTGCTGAAAACGTATTGATAACATTTACAAATAAATTTGTTTTGCAAAGTTATACAAGTTCAGTGTGTCTGTGACACTTGACACATGTTTGCTGTCCACACAGCATGTGTCCAGAGATAGCTAGAGCATTGTAAATGCATACTGGCATATGGAGCTTAACTGTGTAATATGTGCACAGGCTATCCCGTTCTCACAAATACAAGAAATCTGTAACTGATCGAATCGTCTTGAAGGCTTCTCAGTGTTACCCAAAATGTCATTTTTTTTAATGGTGTGTCTATTTATTCAAACAATGTACCTGTGTACTGTATTAAACATTTCTCAAATCTGTAGTGACACTCCATGGTGTAATACCACTATAATTAATCAAAATCACAATAATAGTCCACAGACTTTATGACCCTTTGGCCTATTTCTTGATTGGTGGGTAATAATATAAAATACCTGTAGATGAAGGCATACTGCTCCTTGGAACTACTGCGTCCCAGCCGCTCACTCTGGACATAGGCAAACACTTCTTTACTGAAACATACACAAGCAAGTCTCACTTCAGATAACTGGGGTATAGGTGCATTCATAGACAGGAAGGAGGGCGGACGGATGGGCAGGTGAATGGGCGGATGGACGGGTACACAGACAATTGTAAATTGTTTTATAATATAGAAATTATATAATTATTTCACTGTATATTATAAGTACTCAAAATATGCTTTATAGAGTAACGTCAGCCACCCGTGGATACATAATCTTTCTTAAAGAGGATCTGTTTATGTTTTAGTTTGAAAGATGGATCAAGTTCAAAAGCCGGATTTTGTTCTTTAAAATATGTATAAGAATAATTGTAATAAATGATAAATAAATAAGTTACAGCTGAAGACGATTATTAAAATAAAGGGTATATCGATAATAAATTAGTGAAGACATTGTGTAAAATTAGTGTAATACATGTACAAGATAATAAATAAGTAAAATAAAAATAAATAAATATCAAGAATTAAATAAACAGACAGGTGTCTACACTCCATACACAGCTCGGAATAGATGAGTTTTCAACAGTCTTTTAAAAGTCAAAAAGCAACTGGTTTTCTTAATCTTAATTGGAAGAGAATTCAGAAGCTTCTTAACACTGATCTTGTATACCGAAAAATTTCAACAACAGTGTCACTGTGTGGGACAGTGTCACAGAAATAATGTTACTTGGTGACATAAATTCAGCATTTTTGGAGCTCCTAAAATTTAATATTGGATTCTCTTTATTGACGTATTTTCCCACGTACTTGTCAGTAAAATAGTTCTCTAAACTACTTACTCTTTGTTCAATTCATCAAGTAAATCCTTGATGGCCTGTTGAGATGTGTCCCTGATCTCTTGAATTAGGATGATGTCGTAACGTTTGACAATCTGTCGAAGAGCACCAGCCAGGGTTAAATTAGAACGAAATATAGTTTCATTCTGCCAGCATCTAAAAACGTTTCTCTTTATTGCTGCCTATCCTCCTTAGTTTCCTAACATCTTCATCCACATGTCGATGACTCGCGCATTGTCTACGTTTACAAGATTGCTAAATCCCTTGATTTTCTTGCCCCACTGAGCTTGACATTCGATTATATTGGCGCATAAGAAGTCGTTAATATTTTTATTATAGTCATGAATTCCCTATGGTATGATATAACTGAACCTTTTCTCTATTGATAAATCAATCAATGCACAATAAAAATGTTAGACACACAATTGTGCTATGTGTTACTCTGATCAGTCTAACTTGCTGGCCTACCTTGACAATAATCGCCATCACGTCTGGTTTGTCTGCTTTTGATGTTCCAAATATCTGGATGTTGAAGGCAGCGACTCTGACTGGACCCGTAGATTCTGCTCTCACTTCGGTAGCAACGTGACACCAGAGGAACCAGGACACCAGGAGCACCAGCGGCCAGAGCCCTGCGCCTCCACACGACCTCCCCCAAGTCATGTCTTCCCTTTATGTGGTGACTGAACTAAAATAAAAATATTTAATAATTGCAGTCATTGCAGCCAACAGTAATGCAATGTTTATGATGTGAACAGGTCATTATATTAGGGCGGGGATTTGCACTGTTCTCATAACTGAGGCCTTTGAGACAGTAATTTATACTAATTACTTTGATGTTGCAAACTTTGTCACTTCATCTACAGAACTGGCCAGGGCTAGTTTTGCATGGCAAAATCAAACAGCCGTGGCTTGCGAGGATACTGTTATTTGCCACTTAAAGTTTTGTCCTGTCTGTAATACAGTCAAGACCCCTTGATGATATGATATTACATACATTAAATTATTATAAACGTTATTCTAACTTCTAGCTTAAGATTCACTTCCAGGTTTCATAAACACTGGAATAATACACTTGATCGAAATAACTTCATAATTTTGTCTAATGTAAACAGCCGTACGTCAGAATGCACAGTGTACATACCATGCAGTGGGTAATAACATATTGTCTACCTATAATGTCACTGTATGGACCTCAGAGTCACAGGTACTTTTGTATGTGCCCTATTGAGTCTGAACTAAGGTTATTGAATTGAACTGATAAATCAAATACATTGTACACCTACTGCAACTTAAACTGTGAGATCAGTCAAGTTATATAATATACACACAGCAAAGCCTGTCCATTGAAATTACAGTTAGGGTCATGCAGTACATGTACACTGTTGTATCATCATAGGCCCGTTGCCATAGAGCACTTCAAACGTGACCTTGCCTAATACACAGGTGAACAGGCTGGACAGGTGCCAAGTGGTCACTAGGCCCACACCTTAGAGAACTGTCATTACTTACAACTCACTATAACTCAACTTTGTCAACTACAATTTCAATTAAAAGGTGGCATGATTCCTCTGTTAAAGTAGGCCACAATAACTGGATACACATTTAAATTGTTACTGAGCAATTCTGCCATAGTTAACATTCGTTCACATTCAAGCATTATTACTAAAAAAATGACTTATGATTATTTGTTGGTTTTATCAATTATGTTCTGAGCCTACCAAAATGTCCTTATCATTACCAAAACGTCCTTTTACGTTGTGATGTCCTGTTACATTGCAAAATGTCTGTTACCAAAATGGCTATTGCTAAAGTGCCCTTAACCAAAAAGCGTTTGGCTTACTGCTTTACAGTGATGTAACTGAAGTACTCACCGTTTTCTAGTCATATTTCAAGAGTTGTGCATGCCATACCTGAGGTTATGTTCAAAGTTTGGCTACCCCAGGTAGTTAGTTAAGTTAGTTAAAGTAGATCCTGCCTCCTCTGTCTCTGTCTCTGTCACCATACAACTGTCTGTCACACAGTCTGTGGGAAGGTCACCTGGGTATATCTATCAAGAATCTTGTGCAACAATCATCACGTGATTACGTCACCATGATTGTATAAATAGTTTAAAGTTGCTAAAAATGATGGTTTCTGAGTCAGTTCACAGGTCTTGTGCACATGATTAACATCATGTGACATGCAGCCTCCAGAGAGCTTTCTGTTTCGAACAAGCTGGCTGCATGGAATCGTTATAGTGAGATTAGTCATCTCATAAACATTCTAAAAAGGGCCAATCCCAAGAGGCCCTGAAGTCCTGTGGATTTATGATGATAGCGTGATTTTGGTGAATCACAGTGGCATTACAACATGGAATGTCAATACAAAATCAGAATTTTTTTTACTTTTTGGTTAAAAAAAAATAGGCACACCACCTAGTCTCATCACCGTAATCACCTACCGGATAATTGCCATTTTCTCTGGTTATTCGTATGAGATGGCCAACCCAAAACACAGCCAAATTGTGTGAAAACAGCAGACAATATCAATGAATTTTACTCTATAGAACTTTGTCTAGAATATGAATGTTCTATCTTTGTCAATTGTCACTTACATGGGACAATAAAGCTTTAGCCAGTAGAAACAAGTCATTTCATTTTAAAGATAATTAAATATGCATCAAATGAAACACATCTTACATAGTATTAGTAACAGAGATCTACTGGGTTATTGATACAGCCCCTGCCACTGGTGCCAGACAGCTATTAGTCAAGCACAATACAATACACAGCAGGGAGTGTCCAACTTCAATGGTGCTGTGGTAAGGGCCAGCCTCTAATCCCTTGAATATACAGATAACAAATGGAGGTAATGTTCTGAGATCTGCTAAAAGCTGAGGCAAGTTTGACATTTTGGGGAAGCCAAAAAGTGCTCTATCAGAAACATCCATTTAAATTTCTTGTGAATTACCTCTTTACCCAATGTTATGTCTATGCCAAATCAGAGAAAATGTACCAGTGTTTAGCTCTTGAATGCCCTAGAGTACCCTTAGAATGATCCAATCATATTTAAATGTGTTGTGCATCTTGTCAGTGCCCTAATATACATGTATGCCAAATTAAGGGGTGGAGTGGGGTGGGTGGCACTACCCTTAAATCATACAGCAAAAACATTACCTTTGATCTTCTATCCCTAGTGTGTGTGTGTGTGTGTGTGTGTGTGTGTGTGTGTGTGTGTGTGTGTGTGTGTGTGTGTGTGTGTGTGTGTGTGTGTGTGTGTGTGTGTGCCTGTGTGCGTGCGTGCATGCGCGCATGCATGTGTGTGTGTTTGTCCCCCCCATACACACACACAACCATTACCATTTTAACTCTATATCCTGTGTATGTTTTTGTGTAGCACCCATTGACACAGTAATACATAATACACTTGAAGCAATTATTAGATTAAATATACATGTGCATATTATGTATTCATGATGTATTGCATGCATACATAGACATACATAGAAAATAACAGATAAGATCAATTGGCAACATAATATGACTGTGGGCCTTACACCAGTTCAATGTTAATGACATAGGATATCACTAGCTGATTACCAGTACAGTGTATAAGAAATAAATCAGATACACTGTACTTTGTAGGCTGGGGCCAGTGGCAGATGCAGGGGTAGAACTACTCACTAGTCTGCTAGACAACACACTAGTGAAGATCTAAGGGCAGACTAGTAAACCTGCCTGCCAAGGAGTCCATTGAAAATTGTCTACAGTGTGATATTTTTATTTCCATAATATTTACCAGAACAGTTTTCATAACACAGGGCTGCCTACTTGACTAATGCTGTAATTATCTGATTATCACCGTAATCTGAGGTCCATTTCCAGAATGATTATGGAAAATGTATAATGGAAGGCTCTGCCTGCATAGAGTGGCACTGGTTAACATGTGCAACTGGTATCAATTTTAAATTGAGTCTTTTTTTAATACAAATCATATCTTAATTTTTTCATTTTGGCGAACTAGTAATTTTTTTCTCTACTAGTCTTTCTGTCTAGAAAAATAAATGCTGCAGTTCTACTCCCAATTGTATTTTTAAAAATGGTAGCAAAGAATAGTAGGCAATAACAAGTTAACTAGTATGGATTGCATTCTTTGAAAACAGTACAAGTTTATTTAGTGGCTTAGATTAACACTGAAAATGACTGAATTGCTAATTAGTAGGCTACCAACATTGCTTGCAATAAGCATGTTCAATTGTCACAAAAAAGGCAGGATAAATACCTGGGTAGGTCCTTTCAAAATGTGTGGGAAGATCAAAGTAAATATTACCAAATTTATTTTAAATCATTTGAGAAAAGTTCAAAAAATAAACTACACATCTGTGAGTTTTACATTGCCAGTTTGTAATTAATTACAAACATTAAGTAATTGACTGTGGTTATTCAACAAAATATTGTTGAATAGCCCATGACTACCTTGGTATGCTATTTGACTGGATATATTTCATATTAGTAAAATTAATAGCCTGCACATGATTACCTGTATGTATGTATGTACGTACGTACGTACGTACGTACGTACGTACGTACGTACGTACGTACGTACGTACGTATGTACATATGTATGTATGTACGTATGTACATACGTATGTATATGTCTATATGTATATATATATATTAAAGATCAAGCTCTACATGACTGTCATTAGACCAGTACTTCAATCTGTATGGAGCAGAATGTTGGACAGTTAGAAAGAAGGAGGAACAGATTCTCGAGAAAACAGAGATGAGGATGGTTGAGAAGAATTAAAGGTGTAACACTGAGAGAGAAAGCAAAGGAGCTAGGAGTGAATAGCATACAAGAAAAAGTCCGAGAAATGAGACTACGCTGGTATGGACACATGCAGAGAATGGAAGAAAACAACGAAGTGGGAGCAGTTGTTGACATGATAGTGCCAGGAAAAAGACCAAGGGGACTCAGGGGAGACCAAGAGGGAGATGGATGGATGGCGTCCGAAGGGATATATAAGCACTGCGGATCACCCCAGAGGATGCCCAGCTAGGACAGAACATTCTGGAAATCTAGAATTCGGCCTGCTGACCCCACCTAGTGAGAAATGGCAAAGAAGACACACACACACACGCACGCACGCACGCACGCACGCACGCACGCACGCACGCACGCACGCACGCACGCACGCACGCACACACACGCACACACACACACACACACATATATACAAGATCTAACAGGATATCATTAAAAAATATGAAGTCCAAAGAAGTGCAGCCACGTTCACATATTAAACATCCATCGCCATAGAACATGTGTAACATACAGCATTACTGAACAAACTTGGTTGTGACATGTGATGTGATAAATACAGAACCCTAACTGTTGTTCATCAGATATTGCTAGTGCTAGTAACAATTTATCAAATAAAACCGATCACACATAAATAATGCACCCGTACATACACTCCAATCAATCTCATGATTAACTTAAATCTATTTGTAATGTGTGTCCAGCAAATTTAATTAATAATTACCTAGAAAAAATGAAGAAAAAATGCTGCAAGTATTAGTTACCTTATTAATATTATTGTGACAATTTCAATATTACCATAATGGAGATGTATGCCTACTGTTGCATAGCGTATTGTAGTACCATGAGTGTTTTGGTGATAAAACTAAAATAGTTTTGACATTTGACATCTAGCTGATTCATTGAAGATAATGTATACATATACATTGTATAACAAACAGTAGAGCATAGATAAATAGGCAAGGCAGCTTAAGCATCCAGTATGTTGTCCCAGCCTCCAGTTCCATGAATGCTATGCATGCAGTCAGTCAGACAGCGTGACACTACCTCGTCGTTTAAGACGGCGCCTAAGTTTAAGATACATTTTTGGTAAATAACATGTGTAAAGAAATATGGTATATTTTTCTTTTTAAGTCCTGCTATGATAGCACACTTTCAACTGCATCTGCAACGCAACATATGTTCAACATAAGAATATAACAATTTAAACAGTCAAAATTAATAGGCCTCCGAAATTAATAATGTTATACGCACCGTTACCGCAGACTCCACTTACTGACTTAGCCTCTTAACTCAGAATAGCTGTTAAATTTGTTCTCAATTATCTCAACTGTTACATCAGCTGGTCTAGTCACCAGTCCAATCCAATGTCCACTGGAGTTACAGGATGAATCATTTAACAACCACCTGCTGGTAGTGGTAGTCTGTTATTAATAAATGAACAGTCCGTCAGTCGGCACTGGGGTGGGACTGATAGCTGTAATGTAAATGTGGCGTGTATTTAGCCTTTTTAGGTACGCATACAGTTATTATGTATATGTTTACCTGTCATTAATATGGAGCATTTACATAGTCATACTCATAGGCATAGCTTCTACATACTTTTATTACTAATAGTTACTTTTAGTAATAACTAGACAGCCTCCGTTAATATTATAGGGCCTAGCCCTATTCACACTCAGCCTCAGGCTCAGGGTTCACACTCACTGACACAGTCACAGACAGTGATCTCGAGTGAGTGACTGAGTGAGTGATCATCACTCAAACATACCTATTGTGAGGCTATAGCATTCAGTTGCAATGTCGTGCGACTCCTGATTGACTATCTGTGATCTCGGCCCTTGGTCCGCGTCTTAAAACAACACTAAGCAATGCTCCGCCCAACGTCATGGTACCGCCCACTTTCTTTCAGTCACCACAATGATTCAAACTGTTCGAAGTTTGCAACAAAATGCATAGCGTCGGTTGCCCAGAGGCCGTGAGGTGGCAGCACTTTTTTTCCAGGTCTAGTACGACGTAAGACCACATTTGAGTTCCACATGATGTCCATAGGCGGCCCTTATAACGTTTCTTTCATTACTTGCCAAATTGTTCTACTAGGATATTCACACGTTCATATATTAATTAACCTCCATTCATACATGTGATGTATAAAATTCGAAAAAAAATCATATCTCTTTTTCCTACAATCCAGGTATGCCAGTGAAGTAAAGTGTATAGCGCTTTGAACAGTCCTGAGAACTGGATATTGCGCTATAATAATAGCCTATGTAAGAACCTTTATCTTTTACGCCCCTTATTTCTGCTCCAAACAGGATGCAATTGCCCATGTTGACACCTCTAAGCCGAAGTGCACCTATATATGCATCGTAACTATATCTGACAAATGTTATTATTTCGCAGCGTTGATGCCAAGCTATACAGAAAAAATCTTAATTTCTACTTAATCACTACTACATTCAGTGCTTCCAGAAATTTCATAAACGCCCCAATGAACAAATGCAGGTTTAGCCCATAAACCGCATCGTATAGTGCGTTCCTTGTCCGCCAGATGACGCGTCTCTGCGAATCAATATGGCGGCATGTTTGAACAACTCGGCTCTGAACCGGTCGCTTGCAAAGGAGAAAAATGACAAGAAACTCATGAAAGCTGCAAAGAAATTCAAAGAGCAGTTAGATGTTAGTTGTTGTTTTCGAAAATAATTTTATTTTGGCGGCTAAGATTTCAATTAACGAAGAAATATTACCATTTAAAGTCGTGCTGTGTCAGTGTGAAAGTATGACTGTCACTGTCTCAACTTGTCTCCACGACCACGTCTCGGTGGAGTTGGAGTAATGTCTTGGATCTTATGATATGGCGCTTGTTTACCTGCTAATGGGTGAGGGCGGTAGCGAACCAGTGGGCTTGGCTGCAGGTCGTCCGATGTAACAAAAAGATTCCAGTTTTATATAAATCTTAATCACACTTCGAAATAAGATATTCATGCCGACCACACATCTGACATGATCATGAGACATGACATGATAGCTCCCTTCCGCATTTATTTCACGTTACTATGGCTATGCAAACAAGTTGTTCTAAAATTATATTTTTGTACAAAATTATTTACATTGTGATTGAGTTGATTTTTATACGGAAAGTCGGTTACTTAGTCTTCATTTGTTTCATCTAATCAATGTGGAAAGACTTTCGGGTAATGGCCCACAGGTTTTAGTTACATAAATGCAACCATTTGGGCAATTCCACGGTAATGGAATTACAATGACATTTTTTTTAGTTTATACTGTGTTTTTATAGTATATTTTCCAATTCAGCATGTGTGCTTAGAACGGAAACTTATGGTTTGAAGTACACACCATTCCCGATAAGAAACAGTGATACCTAATACCTAATAATTACCTATAAAGAAAGGATGATGTAGTAACAGATTGATGAAATTATAGCTGTTTCAATGTTGGTATCATCTCCTAGGGCTGACAGCTAGCATTGATAACTAGATAGACATGTAACATGACCTTGTAATTAGATAACATTTTAGTCTTGATATATGTACCGTTCTTTTACAGTGAACAGGTTTTGGTTGGTAATGGAATTACATGCCATGGTCACAGAATTATGACTATTTTGCAGGACCTGGGTTGTCCGTTTACAGAAGGTGTTGAAGATTGGTGGATTATTGAGCTAATTTTCAAACCCGGAGAAGCAAGAATCAGACTGTTGCAATGGTTACTTGTTAGGTAAGATATGCAACACTCTTGTCACATCTATTATTAAGTTTTACTATTTGTGTACATGTATTGATGATGATGAATTAAGTGTAATGTGTTCAGTCAGTAACATGTAAAATGCAGATGCCTTATAGTGTGTATATTAATAAAGATTTCTTGTTGGAATTAAAGTCATTGTAAATTATTTGTAATGAAATCTTCTGAAATGTTCTTATTGTCATGGAAAGGTATGATATTTGGTAAGGTATTATCTGTATAATTCATCTACCGAGGTAATGATGTTATGTGGTCTGCCAATAGGTGTAACAAGGTTGTAGAAGCCATGTGTAAAAGACATTCAAGTTCTCTAGCGTCTGTGAATGACATCATGCTTGGTGTTGAATTAATGATGTAACGCATGTCCGACTCTGGATCAGGTCTTGTTTGATGAATAAACTACTGAAGTTTAACCAGTCATAACAGTATCATACAAAATACAATTATATAACAAGTCTAGCATAACTCCATGGTTCAAAATGTCTCTGTCAATGCAGCGGCTAAAAACTTTGAATGTGACTGTAGTGTCAGACAAATGTTATTGTATTCAACACAACTAATTAAATAATTCAGCCACATTATATTTCTTTTTGTAGGTTTGACGAGAAGTTGAATAATGTTCTCGAACCTGAGCATGCTGCCACTGATGTGAAGATGGATTCAAGACTGCAGCGTATGATATTAATAATTAATTCAGGACTTAAATGTTCCAGTAAATATATTCTAAGTCATTTACAAAGTGGTGTTTTGTTTTCATAAAATATCTTAAACAAAATCTTTGAAGCAGAAACAGCTGTGCTGTGGTAATATCCTAAATGTGGCTAAAGTGCAGACACATGTTAACTGTAAAATTGAGTCAGCATCTAGACAGTTTGAGATGCAACATTATTGGGTTTATGTGCTTCATAACTTGATTGTGTCTGTTGCAGGGATCTTATTTGTGGCCTCCAGCCTTGGGTTGTGTCACCCAGACGATGCAGACCTCATCAGAGTGAGATATTCTCCATATTTTTATTATCACTTTCTCTCGGCAAAGCACCAGTTTCTTGAGAAACAGTCTGGATGTTATCTCCACTGTTGTAGTGTAATATAATTATTTAGATTAAACTTGGCACATTACTACCTCTTTGGCTTTATTATTATAGCAGTATGACGGTTAACTATTATTTTATGATCTGCCAAAAGAATGCAAGTTATTTGATTCAAAAGACAATATTTGGTAACATGCATTCAAAATTAAAACGAAGGTAATTGTATGTTTTTGTTGTTGTAAAGTTGTACCTATTAAAATCGTCATGTTCAATTGAAGTGTCTAACGTGCCTGTGTTGTACAACCAGGGCACAACAACCAACACGAAGCAGCTGTGTTTCATGGGTCAACTCTTGGACCTGCTGACAGTACTCGATGCGGCTGGTGACCCTCGCACCAAGTCCATGCAGTCGCCTGGAGTTGTCTCGTACGTCCATCTGTTCTTACTCCCATATTATGTAGAATCACATCAGTGTCAATCAGAACATGTCAATTGCGTGATTATGGCGAAGAGACCACTAATCAGACCAGGCAGTGACGATGGTTCACCAAAATAAAAGTCATTCACAATTGTGAACTCACAATACAGGCCAGAGGACTTCAAGGCCACTTCACCCATTATTATAGTTGTTGCCATTTTAGTGTGTAGCTATTTAGGAGTTGTTGCTGGTCTCGTTGGCGCGTTTTTGTTTTGTCAGTTGTCACCATATTGGAACTGTCGCTGTTTGTATTATCGCCGTTTTGGTTCTGTCGCTGTTTTTACCTGTACCCTCATGTGATACTGATAATATATGTATGTATGTGTGGCGATAACTTGATACTGATAATATATGTATGTATGTGTGGCAATAACTTGATACTGATAATATATGTATGTATGTGTGGCGATAACTTGATAAGTGTATTGACTGACAACTTTGCACTGTTGTACAGATGGTGTGTGTGTATATACAGTGTGTATATATATATATATATATATATATATATATATATATTGTACTGATGATACATGTCATGTCATATGTTGTCATATTTGTTGTAATGACTGGGTTCGCGCTAGGCCTTCGCCATACACTAATATTTGTACAGTTTGGCGAAGCGAAAAATGTACGTTATCACCAATTTGGCGAAAGATGAAATGCAGAACGGACGAATCTCGAATTTCATTCGAATATCGAATCGAATATCCTAGACATTTCGAAAGCGAATCGAATATCGAATCGAATACGAATATTCAGTGGCTTCAAATTCGATTAGAATACTGAAGACTGAACGGTATCGGGGTGTCTTGCCGGGATGCGGCATCATCCCGTGGCATTGATCTTTTTCTTTACTTTCTGACCTAACCATGAAAACAACGTCTTACAGCCGCCAAACATATCCTGACATATCTTATGTACATATACACACATTAGTTTACAAATAAAATAATTTACATTCCTGTGAAGAATAAAATTATGAAAACAGACTCGCGCCAAACTCGTACACAATCTACGGGGGCTGTTTACTGTAACATCAGTAATTTATTGCAGTGGTGCTAAATAAACGGCCTTCACAAATTTCGGTTTATGGTTACCCTAAAGTAACCATAACTACGCCTAAGTTAATTTTAATTAATCCTAAATCTACCTGAAACCCTAACCTTAAACCTTAACGCAACGCTGCTAGCAAAAAGACCCCTTCGACGTAATACCGGTATTACGGTATAAGCTACGCGTAGCCGGGGCGCCACAGACGGCATGACACCGCGTTACCGGCGAGGTTTGCGCGAAGTGTTGTGAAGTTAGGGATTTATTTTGTAACCTAGTGTGTGTATTCGTATAGTATTCATCAGTCAGAAGCTACAACTGTCATCCATCGTTAGAATATTATTCTTGTGTCCAGTCCCCAATCAGCTCCAGTCGTGCAGAGTCTCGCCATGTATTGTGACACACTTACAGGCCCTATATCGCATCGATTCGAATAGCGGGAAAACGTTTGAATATTCGAAATTCCATTCCTTAATGCTCATACCAAAATTGCTGGTTTTATTTGATTAAATGTCACTGATTTTAAACTGTTCATCAATTTTTTGGCATTCACCTGATAGTTTTGATGTGAAGGACGCTTTTATGATAATCTACATGTATGTTACATAATATATATATATATATATATATATATATATATATATATATATATATAATCTACATAAAATGACTAAACAATATTGTATTTGGCTAAAATAAATTGACTCCTTTTAGCCAAAATAGCCCAAGAGAATTTAGATCTAGCGCTAACCCAGAATGACATTATATGTTGTAGTGATGTATGTGTTGCAGTGATGGCATGCCGCGTGCTGAGCAGTGTCTGCGAGACTGCTGGCTCATGGACAGTCTGGCGAGCCAGTGTATGCCGGCTCTCTTTGACGCACGTTGCAAACTGCTGCCCCTAGACCTCGTCAAGCAGGTGGAGCGAAAGACTCGAGACAATAAGGAAACGTGAGTGTCTGTCCTTCCCTCCGCGTGAGGAAGCAGAGTGAGGCAGCAAGGACACATCCCACCTTATAACGCAGATGGAGCGGAGGAGTGGAGGCAATTGTCTGTCCCTCTTTCCCTGCCCTGTTGTCACTAGTCCATCACTGCCCATGTGAGGGTCCCCGGTCAGAGGTGGTGTGAGTACACTCAGACTGCCAAGGTCAGCAAGCACCAAGTTAATTGGTACCGATATATGAACATATCCAATATCTGTGCATTGTGCCATGCAGGTTACCAGTATGAATACTGTTATCTATATGTTTTCATGTTTTCCTGTCAATATTTTGGGAAGTTCGTTTTGAAAGTTGAAATGCACACAATAACTGGTGTATTGACTGTGGTGTGTGGTGAATTGACTGATTTGTCTGTGTATTGACCATGATGTCTTGTGTTATTGACTGTGATGTGGGGTATATTGACCCTGGTGTATTGACTGTGCTGTCTGGTTTGTTGACTGTTGACTGTGGTGTATGCTGTATTTATCTTGCTGTATTGTGTAATGACCACAATGTCGTGTGTATTGACCATGATGTTTAGTTTGTTGACTGTTGTGCGTTTATTGACTGTTGTGGCAGGTATATTGAGTGTATGTCTTGGTGTCTGGTGTATTGACTGTAATGTCTAGTGTATTGATTGTTGTCTGTTTTATTGGCTGTTGTGCTTATATATTGACTGTAGTGCCTGTGTATTGCATATGGTGTCTGGTGTATTGAGGTGTCCTGTGTATTGGCTATTGTGCCTGTGTATTGACTGTTGTGTCTGGTGTATTGAGGAGTCCTGTGTATTGACTATGGTGTCTGGTGTATTGAGGTGTCCTGTGTATTTACTGTTGTGCCTGTGTATTGACTATGGTGTCTAGTGTATTGACTGTTGTGCCTGTGTATTGACTGTTGTGTCTGTGTATTAACTATGGTGTCTGGTGTATTGAGGTGTCCTGTGTATTGACTGTTGTGTCTGTGTATTAACTATGGTGTCTGGTGTATTGAGGTGTCCTGTGTATTGACTGTTGTGCTTGTATATTGACTGTCGTGTCTGGTATTTTGTCCTTGATGTCTGGTGCATTGAATGTTGTGCCTGTGTATTGACTATGATGCCTGGTGTATTGACTGTCGTGTCTGGTATTTTGACCTTGATGTCTGGTGCATTGAATGTTGTGCCTGTGTATTGACTATGATGCCTGGTGTATTGACTGTCGTGTCTGGTATTTTGACCTTGATGTCTGGTGCATTGAATGTTGTGCCTGTGTATTGACTATGATGCCTGGTGTATTGACTGTCGTGTCTGGTATTTTGACCTTGGTGTCTGGTGCATTGAATGTTGTGCCTGTGTATTGACTATGATGCCTGGTGTATTGACTGTCGTGTCTGGTATTTTGACCTTGATGTCTGGTGCATTGAATGTTGTGCCTGTGTATTGACTATGATGCCTGGTGTATTGACTGTCGTGTCTGGTATTTTGACCTTGGTGTCTGGTGCATTGACTGTTGTGCCAGGTGTATTGACTGGGGTGACTAGTGTAATGTCTGTGGTGATAGGTGTATTGGCTGTGGTGTCTTGCGTGTTCACTGCATACACACTAGTGCTGTATGTGCTGTAGTTTTGGTGTGCCCGACACGCAGCGACTGGCTGAGATGGTGAGCCAGTGTCAGAGAGACCTCGACAAACAAACAGACCTCCTGCAGGAACTCCAGCAGAAGGTACGTCTACCAGTCATCTCTCTTCCAACATCTCTCTGTTGGACCTCTCCAGTATGGCAGGTGTCCTATATCTGTCTGCTCTACAACAACTATATCTCTCTGCTAGTCTTCTCACGGTTGGGAACTCTTGTCCAACTGTTGTCCTATATCTGTCTGCCGGTCCTCTCCAGTATGCCAACTGTTGTCCTATATCTGTCTGCTGGTCCTCTCCAGTATGCCAACTGTTGTCCTATATCTCTGTGTTGGTCCTCTCCAGTATGCCAACTGTTGTCCTATATCTGTCTGCTGGTCCTCTCCAGTATGCCAACTGTTGTCCTATATCTCTCTGCTGGTCCTGTCCAGTATGCCAACTGTTGTCCTATATATCTCTGCTGGTCCTCTCCAGTATGCCAACTGTTGTCCTATATCTCTCTGCTGGTCCTCTCCAGTATGCCAACTGTTGTCCTATATCTGTCTGCCGGTCCTCTCCAGTATGCCAACTGTTGTCCTATATCTCTGTGTTGGTCCTCTCCAGTATGCCAACTGTTGTCCTATATCTGTCTGCTGGTCCTCTCCAGTATGCCAACTGTTGTCCTATATATCTCTGCTGGTCCTCTCCAGTATGCCAACTGTTGTCCTATATATGTCTGCTGGTCCTCTCCAGTATGCCAACTGTTGTCCTATATCTCTCTCCTGGTCCTCTCCAGTATGCCAACTGTTGTCCTATATCTCTCTGCTGGTCCTCTCCAGTATGCCAACTGTTGTCCTATATCTCTCTGCTGGTCCTCTCCAGTATGCCAACTGTTGTCCTATATCTCTCCTGGTCCTCTCCAGTATGCCAACTGTTGTCCTATATCTCTCTCCTGGTCCTCTCTAGTATGCCAACTGGTGTCCTATATCTCTCTGCTGGTCCTCTCCAGTATGCCAACTGTTGTCCTATATCTCTCTGCTGGTCCTCTCTAGTATGCCAACTGTTGTCCTATATCTCTCTCCTGGTCCTCTCTAGTATGCCAACTGTTGTCCTATATCTCTCTCCTGGTCCTCTCTAGTATGCCAACTGTTGTCCTATATCTCTCTCCTGGTCCTCCTCAGTATGCCAACTGTTGTCCTATATCTCTCTGCTGGTCCTCTCCAGGTGGACAGCTGTGCAGAGGATGAGCAGAAGGCAGTGATGTTGAAGAGCAAGCTGCGCCTCGTCTTGTCGGAGCTTTCACAACTCATCACGAGCTTCTCGTACTGCTTTGAGAACGAGCTGGTTGCCTGGTGCAACAAACAGAGGCCAGTGCTCAACGACCTCGGGCCTGCCTTCAAGAAAGTCCACATCCTGCTGCAGCAGTTCACAAAGGCATGTGTCAGACCATATCTCATGTTGTCCTCAGCTTTGTAAGATATGTACTACAATCAGATTTATGTAATTAAGTTACCAATATGACTTATAACGATTGCGAACCCTGGCGTACACATAATGACATGATCAAACAGTAGTATGATCAAAATAGTGACAGGAAGGTCTCTTATATAGTATTATAGATACATGCAGTACAAGGAAGAACAGATTGTCGAGAAAACAGAGATGAGGATGTTGAGAAGAAATAAAGGTGTAACAATGAGAGACAGAGTAAAGAGTGTGGACATCAGAAAGTAGCTAGGAGTGAATAGCAGAGAATGAAAAAAAAGTGAAGTGAGAGCAACTGTTGACATGATAGTGCTAAGCGGCAGACCAAGATGGAGATGGTTGGCGTCTGAAGGGAAATGCAGGAACTGCGGATCACCCTGGAGGATGCCCAGGACAGAACATTCTGGAAATCATGAATTCAGGCCGCTGACCCCACTTAGTGGGAAAAGGTGAAGAAGAAGTACAAGTATACATGTCTTGTATAACATCAAGGCACAGGTTGATTTGTGTTTGAGATGCATTTTCTACTTATGATGTGTTTGTTACCGATGATGTGTTTGTCACAGTTGATGCAAGTGTTCAAGTTAAATATGCATGTGTTGCTGTTGGTGTGATACATGTGTAGTTATGGTTGCTGTAGTGATTAATGATGTGTTTGTTGGTGACATGTTACAGTTGACTGAGGGTCTAAGCACCATCAGGCAAAGCCACGACAAATTATGCACACAACTGATGACAGACATACACACAATGACAGCAGACAACCAACTTGGTAAGGGACATACACTGTACAACGACTTCTCAACAATCTATCTGTTATCTGTACAGTACAAGTGTATATCTATACGTGATTATCACTATCATTACAGCTGTATAACCATTGAGATGATAGAGAACTGTTGGATTGTTGACTAGTCAATTATCAGTCTAAAAGGTAAGAAGTATAAAGCATTAATGTTCCATATCAATGAGATGTAAACAAGAACAGAATAGGTCTGCATCTAAACTTGCTCATAACAGTCGCATATCTTTTTTCTATCACACATTGTTATTACATGTCACTAAAGTGCTACTTATGCTCAGTATGGGCACACAGAATTTATGTCCATGTCAACAAAATTCAAAGGTTTAGTTTTTGTTTTGATATGTTTCACGAGATTGACAAAGCCCAGTTACAAAGTGATCTATCAAAAAAAATGTTTTCAGAGAGAGCAACTTCAAGTGGGTTATCGACAGTCGAAGGCTTCCAGAAATGCATCTCCATAGTGGAAGAATCGATCAAAGTGGCAGAAAGAAAGAAGCGGGCCATTCAGTTGACAATCGCAAACAGTCCAATGAACAAAAGTTCTACAGCTGTTGACACATCAAAGTAAATAGTGACATTTTACAAGCAGACGGGTGATAAACATTGTAGCTGGAAACATTATTTTATCATTGTTGTTTTAAGTACTGATGTTTCATTTTAATTATTTATAAGTAGGCATATGGCCATATGCTATGGCTTTGTATGTACTAATTTTGTTGCAGTAAAAGACATTTAGAAGGATGCATATAAATCCTGTAAAATACATCCGAGTCTGTGTAAATATTTCATTGCATTGTGCATGTCTGTTGCATGTTTTAAAGCATTATATGCCCTCTTAAACAGAACGAGTTTCTTACTAGTAGATCTACCTGGTAAGCCATTCCACATATGTGCACCATTTACAGCAATAGAGTTGTTGAAGATGTCTGTCTGTGCTCTTGGGACATACAAGTCCCCTCTTACATTTGACATGGTTGCTCTCGTTGAAATCTTCGAGACTGATTTGAACAATATTCCAGTAGTCTGGAGCCAACCCATTCACTGCTTTGTGTACCAACTGTGACTGTCTCTATTTCACACACTCCAATAATGGCAGCAAGTTTAATTATTTCAACAATGGATCACTTGGAGGCCTGTATTCAGAGTCTGTTATTATTCTGGCAGCATGTCTTTGTAACTTGTAAATGCGCTCTAATGAATTTGCATTGCCCCACAGTGTGCTGCAGTAGTCCATGTATATTAGAACATAGCTATTTTAGAAAATTTTCCTTGCTCGGTATGGAAGGTATTTTTTATCCTGCACAGAAGTCTTTTCCGGCAATGGTGTTGTGCGTCTTTTGTATATGGGCAAGTAGCCTCTCACTTTCGACCACTTGGAGTTTGTATCCCTTGATGCCAATATTGATATCCTTTTTGCCAAGGTGTTGCCACTTTTGACAGGTCATGATGTTTTGTTTTAGTTATTGGATGATACCAACAGAAAGAATTAAACCTTTCTGTTGGTATAATTAATATGTAGTTATGTTAACTAATTAATAAATTTACAAATTACATACAAGGCACCATCGCAAGCCGGGATGCTGAGGATGGTTTTGTTGATCCTAATTACCTGTATAAGTAGGGTTAGGTAAGATTATTATGAAGATTAATGGGCGTTATCTGCAGTTATTAAGATAGCATTATGCGGATAGTTTGTGTAAAGCAGACTTTTACACAGGATTACTTAATGCGAGACTTTACCTGACCTTCAGCATCTGATTTTGACATTTAGCTGAAAGAATTACATTAGAAATAGACTGTATGTACCCATGCACACCTAAGGAGTTGCCCAGTTTTCTAGGACGCAGCGAGTCCAAATCAACAGAAAAATTCACAGGATAAAAATGTCGGTTCGCTGTTGAACTCATTATAGACTTCTATAAATTTAACACCACGTGCAATTAAGAAAAAAGTACTTTGAGGTCACTTACTCTAAATAGATTTTTTTTACTTGACCAGTTGTTTTTCATTCAACCTTTAAGCCCCGTTTTCTCACCATGTAAAATGTGGCCACTCTAATGCACTTGCGGGGGACAGTTCAATGTGATACTTGTGGTGCATGTAGTTTGTGTATGGGGAGGGAGAGAACTTTTACAATGTTATGTATGTGTAATTTAGACAATCCACAAAGGAAACATGTCCTTCTTCCGTCGATATAAATCATGATTAAAAGCGTATGTGTAAATAACCTTCTCACATCATGGTTGCAAATATGCAACTTGTTGCAGTGAACTACGTATTAAGTTCCAGACGTGTATTTTGCACAATCAAATATTTTATTACTCACCAGTCTCCAGGTCATGACAAATAAATGTTGTGATACGGGCAAGAATATATACGTCACCTTTCAATGTCCCGTTTATGGCCAGTGCATCAACTAATTTATGAACCCACATAGTAAGTATCAAAATGATGTTGTTCATAAAAAAAATCACCTTTCTTTAGTCTTCTTAAATTTTGGCAACAAATAAAATAGATACTTCAATATTAGATATCATCTACACATCCAAAAGTCCACATAACATACAGCAGTTTATTACCCACTTTGCTGCCAGCTTCTCGGCAGTTGTGGTTGAGTGAAACAATTTTCTACCAGGCTATCCATTATAAAAATTTTTTTTTGGATATTTAGACATGTTTGATCCAGTGATAGGATCAACACACCCGTGGAGTGGTAAGTGTTGAAACTGCTTGCCAGTGAAAGGAAATTTTCCTGCAGCCATTAAGAGGCATTCTACGAGAGCTGGAGGTCAAATACGTTCTTCATTAATAGTTCAAATACGTGCTATATTTCACAATCATTATTTGTTTAATCTGCATGTTCCAGCATGTCAACAACACTACAAATCCAAACAAGAAAATATAATGCGGTGTCGAGAAAAATTAACATATCACCATAATAATTATTTAAAATAATAGAAATGCACGTTTAACATCCAACCCTGGCAATGAAGTCAAATCTTCCAACTATCATTTAAAAAAGTAACCATGACACATCACATCAAACTACATTGAATTTTATTGCCGAACGAACACAACTGCAACAGAAGTGGGTTACTACATTCACACACGCACCGAAGTGATCACAATGAATCGCCTGTTGTGAGACGGCCCCAGACATTCTCCCCGGCCACGATGTCACAACCGTGGCTTTCTTGACGCTGCAACAAGATGGTTTCCCTTAATCACTGTAATCAACAGTTTTCAACACCTATCAACCCAAATACGGATTGATATTGTACAAGACTGGCTTCAGGTGGGAATGATCAGCAGCTATTTCCATACTAATGTATTTCTCCTACTCCTAACGTATTTACCCGATCACAACACGTGCGTCAACTTTGAATGCTGTGCATACAGGTGAATATAATCCTGTTTCACATGGTTGGTGTCGGGTGGACAAATAAATGAATTATGTATTATTGGGTTTTTCAAGATCATCCATGAAGATGCAACTGTAATAAAATTGGATAGAGCAACTTTTTCAGTATCATCGGTTTCTCTCAAAAATTATTTTATACCTCAACATTCTACCCATTATCACCCAGAGTGCTTTGCAGTGTCACATAACTATACTTATATATATATATATATACATAGATGTGACATTAAGTTGTTTACTAGGTTATTTAAAGATTCTTTAAAAATTATCAGACTTCATTTATGTGGCACATGATATGTATGGTTATCACGTGACGAGAAGACAAGGTATTACCCTTAACTAGATGACCTCCATTTGCAACACGAAGGCCTGATGTCCGCTGGAGTCATGGCCAGTGCTGAAATAGGAACAATTGATCAATGGGCGTGCTCGGATCAGTCAAGCACAATACCATCAGTCTGCACTGAATGACTCATCAGTTGGTATGCTGCCTAGCAACACAGCTGTTGTTTATGGTGTTGGCAATCAAAGTGAACACCCATGCAATACAGAGTTTACACGGATTCTTTTAAAATGTTACCCATTGTAACATATATTACTTTCTAATTAATCCTGTTAATATAATTATTTAATGAAATAATAGTTGAGTGACCAATTTATTTGCCACGTTTCATTAGTATTGTTTTATTAATCACTACTGACCTTGATAATATATAATTAAAAAAAACTACTAAAAAAAATATGCAGCGTTTCTTTCTAGTTTGGGCATGCCTTGGTCGCAGAGAGCACTTACGGGAAATCATGAAAATGTAAGGAAACAACAATTTTTAGATGTGCTTAAAACTGGTGCTACGGTTAATTGACTACACTTCAGTGACTGTAATTATATATTTTTAGAACATAATCTTTTTCCCCAACACCACTAGTGCACTAGGCACATTGTTTAAGATGGATGTTATTTACTTCTTTTCAAGTCTAATTAGTGATATCCAAGAGAAGAAATTATTATTTATATTGTACAACATCTTCAGATGGTTCAATTGTTCTACTTTAACCACGAAAATGGTTTTAAAAGTTGAACAGTCAAACGTATGTTCATCTCACTTTGTAAAACACTTAAATAGACAGTTTTGTTCAGTGATGTTTACAAACCAATGGAATTGTGTTGCATCTTTGTGAAAACAATTGATTTTATACTGTATCAAAATTGTTCTCAATGATCGTAGTTACAGTATTTGCTGAATCGTTCATGAATGACTGAGTATATAATAATTGCAGCAAGACTAATAAAAACAGAAAGATTAAAATTAATTTTCAAACATACATGTGCTGTAATATAAATACAAATAACTGATTGGATTTAGAAAAAAACAGATGTAGGCACAGCAATTCTACTGGTATTTAAACATCATGAACAAGCTTATCCATAACATGACTGGCAACGAAACTAGAATAATTACAACTGAAGCACATTACACCAAGACAACGTCGGTCTGCGGCACTGGCCGTACAAACCTGGTGGAGCACCTGAGTCGCCGGCCTCAAGCAGCTGTGCTGCTCGAGTCGGTGGCAACACATCTCAGAGAGGGGCTCCACGCATCCTCACTGAAAGAGAGACCAGCAGGCTTTACCATTATGTTATCACAAAATGAACACATGCACCAACAGGCAAACATGGTGTAGTGCCCTGGAGTTCAGCAGCTAGGCAGTTGGCAATGCTTGGCAGGAGCAGACAAGGACACCTCAATGTTAAAATATGTAACTACTTCAAGAAAAGTGTTCTTTCCAGGATGGATCATAACACAGGACACGTTTAAATTTTAAATTATATTTAAACACAATTTGTAAATTTTTAAAGCTTTTTATATGAACTTAGTTTAGTCATGGGATGAATATGCCTGCAATCTTAGGAACAAACAATGACAACTGCTGTAGCATGCAAGTCAAACACGAGTCGATTTAAAAGATGATTTTTATTGTTGCTAACAATGACGATGAAGCTGTTAGTTATTCTTCACTAACTGCTCTGCGGACATTACAATTTTGCAATGTCATGAAAGGCACCTGATTTGAAACATTAATAACATTTGCGTACCTTATGGATATTACCGTAGATTTAATTATGGACACTCTTGTAGTGTCACCATAGTTAAATAACAATTCCATTAAATACACATTTGCTAGTGATTATCTCATCTGATTTCACAGGATATCCTTGTGGTCGCCATGTGTGGCTTAGGTTAAAGGCTACAGGCCAATGCACTGTACCCATTTGCAAATCAGTTGTCTACACCTCACAGGCTGTGCGCTGCGAGTTTTCTGTGCATGGCTTCAAAGCAAGTAGTTTGTTCTCCGCACGCAGCTCCTCATTCTGTCGCTTTAGCTCCTGCAATTCACTGAGAAGCTTCGAGACATCATTGGATGCATCCTCAAAGCCACTGCTCACCTCTTTATCATCCTGGTCAGATGCATGAGCTGAGACATGCAGTACACCCTCCACTGTGTCAATATAGTCCCGTAGACCAAGTATGTCTTCGATCAACTGCATCTTGCTCCGGCTTAAAAGTTCATCTTCTCGCTCATTTCGAAACACCATTTCGAAATCCCGCTCAAAGAACCCCTGGCTGTCAATGTCATCTGGTGATTCATACTCAAAGTCAATGTCCGAATAGGCTGGCAGGTCTTTGTAGCCAGATACCGTGGTGGAAGAATTGCTGCTGTCATTGCTACAAGCATTTCCACCAGCTGAGTGCACACTGGCAACTTCACAGTCAAAAGGCAAATGAAAATCATCTGCATGTACCTCCATCAGAAATTGTGTTGTATTATGCGGCGCATTTGGCCTGCACACTGGTCGCAGCAAACGTTTGCCCCTGTGTCTCCTTACTGACACTGAGTACGGTGCCAAAGAAATGCAACATGACCCAGCATTTTTAGACCCCACTTCGGTCTTGCTCTTATCCATGTGTTCGCCTTCATTATGAAAGGGCCACTCCAGAGGATACAAATAAAAATTCCATAAATACTCTATCATACATAGTTCACAATTTTCGTGAAATTTGCGAGTAAATCAATCACAGAAGGACAAAATAATTTTTTGAAAACGCTATTTGTATGTGTGTTGAATTTGTAATACGCGCCATTAATGTAGCGCGACGTCACTGGTTCATGTGAAGATTGTCACGTGATGCACAGGCTGGTGTTTACGGCGTAATTCTGGTCGAAGTAGTAGTGGTCTAGTTATTTCATACGATTCTTTATTTAATATTGGTTTAATATGGAAGCAGCTGGAATTAATCCTTATGATTATGAACCTCAAAGAAATGTTCCGTTAGATGTCGAAAGCCGTGGCAGTAGTAGCAGCGAGAATGATGATGAGCACCAAGTCGACGTCAGTGACAATGTGGACCGACTCGGGAATACGCACTGGTGTTCGTGTGAAAGGTGCAACTCGTTACCGAAACCTAATGAATGTGTGTGCTGCAGAGAAATGCTCCAGTTACAAAATAAACTGATGGGTATTCCGTGTATAACGGAACACCATGACTTCGCGGTCGCTTGCCTAACGCCAGTTGTGTTACGCATAGCTATCGTGGCTCGCAACGACATGAGAAGGGACGATTTCCAAGAATGGTCAAACGAGTAAGAACACTTTTTAATTTACACCTTTGTTGTACTACGTCTACGTATTAACTATGTCAGATATATTTCATGGAATTACATGCGTATTTCGCCATTTATCTGTAATCTACTAAACCCAAGCAAACTACTGTGTTACTTGGTCCCTGCTGTAGGCAGTAGGTACAACCAAGGTCCCAGTCATTAACACAGCTGGGTGTCTGCCTCTGGCCCACTACAACTAGTGGGCATCTGTATTCTGTCTACCCCTGCTGGCTGGAACCAGTCAGTAGATCATTTGTCATTTTGACATCTAATCTACTAATCACGTCATTATAGAATCCCATTAGTGGAGCCGCCTGGCACACATTTAAGGACACAGTGACAGTGGCCAGTTGAGGTCACATCATAGTCCTGACCATAAAACTGGTCTTAACTCCCAATATTCTCTAATAAATTCATTAAGCTTTATTGAATGGCTTTAAACGAATAGACAGCAATTGAAAAAAAATAGTTTTGAAAGTTTACAAAATTACATACTTTCCATTTCAGGCTATACAGACTTGCCGCTTATCGCCAGTTTACATACTGGGTTCACAACAAGTTGGGCAGACATGTACGCCGAGTGATCCCATCGTGTGCTGTGAAAAAGATCAGGGAAACATTGCCTGATGCAACAGGACACTATAGGGGATTTTTAGAATATGACGAACAGTAAGAAGTGGGCATCACATCCACTAAATGTGTTAATGAAAGAACTGACTGTTTGTTATTTATAACAAACAACAATAATAATTTTTAGGTCATGATGTGTGCTTAAATCAATGTGATAAAAAATCGAAAAGCATGTCACAGTGTATGTGATATGAATCATTCCAACATGATGACATTAATTATAACAATAACTAATTAATAATATACTTGTTGAATGAATCTGTATCATACCTTTAAATGACTGTGTACTTTTTGTGTGCATTTACTGGCTCATTGCAAACCTAGATTTATGAGCCTTTACAGCATCTTCTTTGAGCGGTTTTTGTGCATGTCTGCTACCAATGTTGCTCGGCATATCAGGCATTTCCATATCCATGGTCGATTCTCCAAGAACAACAGTCACATCCTGCCTTCTTCTAAAGAGCCTCTCCATCAACACATGGTGAAAGTTGAAGGTCTTCTTTGCAAAAATTTTCTTTGTCACCCACTCAAACCTACGCTTTGTGAAGACCACTTTGAAGCGCAGTGTGCCTGTTGGAAATAAACAGCATGTGTTATTTTCAAAGAAAATTATACTTAGTAACTTTTTCATTTATTTGAGGTCAATCTTAATTTGACATGTACATTAGCATGGTTGTTGAAAAAAATGAAAACGATTGAATAATTTCAGTACCTTGTTGTGTCTCTGCTTGCTTGCGGCCTACATTTTCATTGTGGTCCATCACTGCCAACATGTTCCTTACTACCATTCCCTTGTACGAGAAATGACACCTCTTTGGGCAGTACTTCAGTCTGTTCCCGTTGTGGACTTCTATTGCTCCTGGTCATAAATAGTTAGAAGCAAATTAGATTATAACAATGGTACACTTTTCTAAACTATAATCCTGGTGTGTGTGTGTGTGTGTGTGTGTGTGTGTGTGTGTGTGTGTGTGTGTGTGTGTGTGTGTGTGCGTGTGTGTGATGGAAGATCGTGGTTTTATGTGCCAAACTGGTTACTGTATCATACTGTATATGCGTACATTTTGTAAACATTTATTAAACCAGATCTATACCTACAACCTTGGTCTTGTATTTGTGATATGTCAATGTTTAGTTAGGTTTACATGTTGTTTAGATATATTTTAGCTATCATGATTAATATATAAGTGTATGTATGTGTGTATGTATGTATATATATATATATACATAATAGCATATATATATATATATATATATATATATATATATATATATATACATAATAGCCCTACCTGTGTGTTTGAACTTTGTCATCTTCTTCAGATCTGACAGTAATCTCTCATTGCTGACAACACTGCAAATAGCCTTGTGTGCTTTGGATCCCTTCTTCAGCCATGCAGTGCTGCGCTTCTGTTCATTCGTGAGGGGAGGATGACTGCACTGGTGAAACATGTCATTGCCAGCCCACTGGTGTACATTCACAATGTGATTTTGTACAGACAACCACTTTTCTTTCAGCAGCTGCAACAAATATAATGTTTCATAAACATCATTTTCCATGGTTATATTTTTAAGTGACCTGGTTTATTTCTTTTAATATACAGAATAAGTTTTGCATCACATATTCAGGTACAATGCAGTAAGGAAATAAGAAAGTCATCCATACCACTTGTGATTCGTTGCAAGTTGCACAGCACCACCATAACATGTTGCTGACGGCCTGTACCCATCCAAGAACTTCTGCAGTGTCACGTTTGTTTGCCACTTTTGTCAGTTTTTTGACTACCCCCTTTGCAGTGTGGTAGATCTCATACTGATGCTCTGTGTTGGGCCTCTCAGTCCGCATATACTTGGTTATCTGAGGGTGCCGGTCAGTGGCCAGACCTGTTACATTCAAGTGGTGATCTTCGAGGATCTCGAGACAACGGTGTAGCCCTTCCTTCTCCATAGCATTGGAATTGGCTACTTCATTTACACACACAATTGTGGAAGCAAGAATTAAATCAGTTTCTTCTTCCATCAACGTGTAAGCCAGATACTTCGCATTGTGTCCTGGGCTGTCACACTGTCCATCACCCATCACATACACTGACTCGCCATTCAGTACTCCTAGAATAGCAGTTTGTTGCAAGGTGTACTCTTCTTCCACTACAGGGAAAAGATATGAGTCCTGAATTTCATAAAATGTTGACTCAGAAATCATTGCAAGATTTAACAAGCGACCAAAGTCGGCAAATTTTTGGTACTGTCCACCAGAAAACAGAATAGCACCAGCCACAAGAAGGTTACCAAGAGGCATCAACCTTTCCAAAGGCTGAGAAAACCATGTGCCTGAGCAGTTGCTTAGGCAAGTCCATTTAATGCAAACCATGGTGCCTTTTGTGTACTTGCTCGTATGTGTAACTGGTGAACCACATTTGCTGCAGAAGTGAAATAGTTCATCTAAGTTGTTGGAGAACACAATAAACTTCTGTTGTTCAACTGGGGAAGTGCACATGTCCTCCGTATCTGACACAGTGATATCTGTGTCATCCTCACTTGATGTTGCAGTGTAGTCACTGCTATGCACCTTATTGCAATCAAGGTGGTCACTGTTTTCTGAGTTTGAAGATGCAGAATCATTCGTAGCAATGTTTTGCCCTGAGGTTCCAGGCACAGGATCCACAACACAATCAGTTGGGTTGTACTGTGTGCCTACATCTGTTGTCAATGTTTCAGCAGCTGTTAAAACAATATAAATATATTAATGTATCATAGTCATATTCCAACAATGTCTGAATAATGCAGAAATATGAAAGTTGTAATTAAAAGTAATATATATATATATATATATATATATATATATATATATATATATATATATATATATATATATATATATATATATATATACATATATACATTTATATGTATATTTGTATACATGTATATATATATATTAAAGTTGATGGAAATTAGAGTGTTTGTGGTTTCAGCAAGTAGAAGTATGAACTGTCAACAATGTGCAGGTATTTTTGTTGTGGTGATAATAGTAGTAAGTGAACTATGAGGGGATTGTCTTAACCTGGTATGAAAACAAGCAAAATGTTCAATATATGTGTTGCCTTGTTGCATATTGTGTATAAATATTGGACTTACACGAGTAAGTTCGTTGTTTTTGTTTCTAAGCAGGGTTCATTTGTAATTGACAACTGTAACAAGTTGTTTTAGTTATTACACAAGGAATATAGTTACTGAATGGGCTGCATTATGGTCTATGCTTTCATACTCACACGCTGGTTTATAGTAGCTATGGTCTGCGTGTTGTATTGCAGGAAACTGAGCTGCAAAATCAACACTTTTTGGGGCAATCGTACTGTCTGTGCACTCTGTCTCTGTGCTGGATGGAAGTATATCCAGAGAAATGTCTGTTGTTTCTGTCTGTATGGCATCAGCAAGGACCTGGAATGAACCACAGCTAGTCTGAGATGAACTCATTTATGGGTATTCCTCATTTATAACTGGCTAGACTAAGACAAATGGGGGTCGAGCATGCACCGTTTCCAAGTGCTTGACAACTTCATCAGTACTGGTGCTGAATTCTCAGCCTTTGGGTCCAGAGTCCAACATTTATGGTAGACGAATGCTACAGCCTGTAACTGTTTAACTCTGGTCTTTGTCTCAGAACTGGTGGAAGTAACACCACTGTTTATTTCACACTAGTACGTTAATCGGTTCCAAAGTTATTAACATTTAAAAAGTACCACCAACTTAAGGTTTAAAAATAGTAAATATTGAAGATATCAAAACAATTATAAATTGGTAATACTACTCGTATCTGTCTACAGCGCTTGGCACAATTTTTATTGTGTGTGTGTAGAAGGATACACGGAGCGCAATTCTACGTCTGATTTCTAAAGTACGAATCAGTTTATCAATGAAGTAACCGCGATACATACGTCTATATTAATGACCGAATGAAATGTACTAATAATATGCAGTGGTGGACATAAATGGTAACATTGATTTGTATGAAGTTCGTTAACAAGTGAAAATAGAAAGATAGATTAGTTTATTGTCATGCCTGTCATGGGCGGTAATGTGGCAATTATACGAAATAAACAAACCTCTTTCCGGGCTCGCTGGTCGCTTCGTTTCGTCGACAATTTCCTTTCCGCATGCTTCTTCGTGAATATAAAGACAGACGGCACTGCATCTGGCTTTAATTGACGTTTAGGTTTCTTAAAACCTAATGCAGATTGCATGTCGCAAAGAAAATCATCCTCTACGAAATGGTCTTGACAGACGCGAACATTCTCTGATTCGTCTGGCGGATTTTGCAGACGAAGCTTAGCAAACCATGCTTTCCTCAGACTATCCTGTTTCTTGCTGACACCTTTCTTTGGCACACGGAAGAAACTCTTCCCTAACTTCGCCTCCTTATCTGAATTGGAACATCCAAAAGCAATACAGTGCACCATCTTCGTGTTTGATAGCTGAAGTGACAAAGCGGCGTCTGTGCCAACCAACGGCCCCCGCAGCGGCGGCAGTGCTGGCTATGAACCAGTGACGTCACCGCTTTGCGCGTATGCTAAACATGGCGGGAAGTTTGAAAACTTATCACTTTCAAAAAATTATTTTGTATTTCTGTGATTGATTTACTCGCAAATTTCACGAAAATTGTGAACTATGTGTGATAGAGTATTTATGGAATTTTTATTTGTATCCTCTGGAGTGGCCTTTGAAAGCATGTCATGTTGTCGGCAATCGAGCCTAATATATCCGATACTTCCTCAAGGTAGATATCCCTACTGAGTTTCTTTCCCCGCCGTGTCTTTCGTCTCCTCTGTGTTGTCCAGTCGGGCAAAACTAGCGCCTCGCCCTCTGTCACTGCGGACGTGGCGTCAACGGCATTCGTTGAAATGACGTCTGCCATTTCACCCACTTCCGCCACCCTACTATCACCTCCACTTAAACGATTCGGGGGGTCGCTAAACATGTCCGCTGTGTGGAACACTACGTTTAAGAAATGTACAAAGAAAAGAGACTCTTGATTCGGTTGTCGATCGAAATTATGGAAGTGAATTATAATGCTGACACCAGATTTTGCACTTCTTCACCGCCACCGGTAGCACCGCTTACGAAACTCGAAAGGGCACGAAAGTTGTTTGTCAGGGGTGTGCTTGTAAACACAAGTATTGCAACTTTCCTTTAGATTAGAACTTCAAGCTGATATACTTAGCCATACAAAGCTTGTTAAAATGTTGCGAAGATCAACCCATGTACACGGCATGAAACAAATACGTACGAACTGCACCACTCGCTGCGTCGAACTGACGATGTTGCTACGCTATGCAATCCCAATATTTTGAACAACCAGCCCGATTGACCAATCAACGGTCAGAATATGAAATACGTCATGGCTACGCATCAAAGTGGAGCTGTTGATAAATTCTTAATTTAGTTTCGTTTCATTTGACAATGTCCATTAGAAATAGTTTTGCTTATAAATATATGAACTGCCTAAACGTCATTTACACCGCTATCTTGATGCAGTTTATTTATCACATTTAATTTGTATTTTAAATTAGTTGTGGATCTAACACGAAACTCGGTACTATACTACTGATTATTTAATAAAATCGAATAAAAATATTGATTTTTGTAGGATTACACATCTCCCATGTGACATACAATGTTAACTATCATTTGCGCAGCTAGCCACTCATGTTACGATTTAATAAAAACACTTGCTTAATTCATATTTTGTTGGTCATCAAATGTGTCTAATACGTTTAATAAATGCTCTCGTAATCTAAGGCAAGTTTAACAATTATTACCATATACTTGAAATGTCTAGCTCAGACCGCCATGCACCGCGGGGTTTACCCGCGATTGATTGCGTAGATATTGCGAAACGGTGTATTGCATTGATTGAGGTAAACTTCACTCGCGAACTTGGTTCACTTCGAAATCGGACACGAACACTACCATGTTGGTTATCGTAAACAGCATTACTACAGAATTTATACCATTTTCATTACTCGGGATTAGTATATTTGATTGTATACCTTCGTGAAACATAGGACGCTATTTATATACGCTCTAAACGGTTTGTTGACCACGAAAATGCCGAAAGATAAGCGACGAAGAGGGAAAGGTATGCAGCCAATGCAGCCAATGGCAATGTAGCTTGGCTTGACAGTCGGGTCATCATGTGTAACACGTGGGAGTTGCGATACAAACTGGACAAATATGTTACAGTTTATCTCTAACGCTAGCTAATAAGGACACGTTAATCATATTGTTATCCTTCGTATTGTTGGAACTTTGAATGATATGTTTTAACCTGTGTTTATATGTCACTTAGTTTGGATAGATTGCGCAAATGAGTCGCAATACACAACTCACAAGGTGACGGGCTCGCGAACAATGAATTGAATGACGTTGTTGACGACCGTCTGTGTCAGATAACTTTAAGTTACTCATCTTCAGAAATATCGTCTTATCTCGCTGTATTCTGTGCCCGTGTAATGCTGATGAGCTGTTTTAGTATATGTATTATCTATCATTATTACGTTAGTTCACAATTTAACTCAATAACTAACTGCTATTTGAACTTCGGTGGATATTTCTGGAATTTGACATTTGTTTACACTTACAGCTTTGGAAATGTAGGTCATGCGGCTCGTTGATGTAACTGTTAATGATGTGGTATCTACCACCTCAAATGTTTCATTCTTGTATACTTGATAACATAATCATGCCTTCATGGTGATAGATGTCATCTGTTTTATTGTAGAACATTATTTTCTGTGCCCATGATTCTGAATGAAAATAACATATGGAGAGATTACAGCCAGCTGTCAGTGACTAACCATGGATTGTAGAACAAGAGGACCGTTGTGTATATCATGACATTCAGTTATTGGAAAATAAAAACATCAGGATGAATTAATTTATTTATATATTTAGAGTCTGTCTAAACATAGCTGTATTCTAGAGACCTGTCTAAACATAATTTTGTCTAGAGACCTGACAGTTGGACTGCCTGATATAAGTGTTAAGTAAAGCATACACATAATCGAGACCCACCTCAATGTTGCTGTTATAGTTGTAGTTTTATATTTGCTTATGTTTTAATACTTCATGCATTAGTTAAGTCATTCATAATCATCCCAGATATATTTGGCAAATATTGTGTCTTAGACACACGATTTGGACCCAAATAACATTCTGATTTGTGACAGCTACAAACGAGGTGGCTGCACCATGCATTTAGAATGAACAGCATTTTATTTATGCTGATCGAAATATGAAGTGTGATAAGATTAAGAGTCTTTTGTGGATCCAGTGTTAATGTCAGATCTATGTTAGGTTGCTTCAGTTGGATATAGTTCAGCTAGAGCTAGTTGTCAACATTAAACAAATTCATTGCTTTTTGTCAATGATGTATCCATCCGTAATGCGTATTTGAGAAAAACGATTTCTAAACTTTTTCGCCAATTTTAAGCTCTGTTACACATAAGCCAATCGTACTATTGTATGACATTGCAGGAGGCCGTGGTGGGGTGGACTTGCGTCAACAGAGTGATGATGAGCTAGAGAACGGTGATAACTTCAGTGTAGTCAGCAGCCAGTCTGACACACACAGTTATTCTGCAGATGGTATGTCTATATTGCTTTCTCCTGCTGTATATTGTCAAGCCATGTAAACAGGCACATATACAGGTCAAATATATTTGTATTTTTAGTATTTGACTTTTCCAAATACTTTCAAATACATTGTCAGTATCAACATTTCTGTTTCAAGATCACATGTAATCTCTGCCAAACTGATTATCTTCACTGCAACTTCACCCAACAGTGCTAATTACAGATGAAGACACTTAACAGCAGATGTTCCCATGGCCCTGGCAGTGACCACAACTTTTGTTTGTTCACAGCCTGAGCATGGATTAACACCTGACAGTGACCATATGTCAATACTCCATTTGTTCTTTAGTGTGGCTCCAAGCTAGCACTTGGCTATTCTAGTTTCCTGGCTGACTTTGAAGTTGAGCAGTCACACTTCCTCACAAGATCCTAGCAGTCATTAGCAACAGTGATGTAGTTAGCAATAACAATACTCCCTAGCACTGGTCTGTGTGTCATCATATGAGCAAAACACTGATTATGCCTATAAACTAGATGTCTCAATATATGAGTTGCTTTTCTTTTACCTAGATAGTAATACATCCTGAAAATGAAAAGTATTTGAAATAGGGATGGGACGATACATATTTTAAATTTTCTTTTCGATATTTGACCCACGGTTCGATATATTCACGATACAGAGTGGGCCGGTCTTAAAAGAGGGGTGGTCTCTCGTGAGGGGTTTGCAACATTCAACACTAGGGGTCCCTTGCAACGACTAACTAAAATACACAAAATAAAAAGTAGAAAATAATAAATGAGACAACATATTAACAACAACAAAATAATTTATTCAGTTTATTTGATGTGTGACACGTTTCAGTATAAGTTTACTTTTGAATCGTTTTTTTTTTAAATAATATCTGATAAAGAGTATCCTCATTTTGAATCGTTTTCTAATAATATTTGATGTAAATACTATTCTCAGTTAATTTATTTCAAATTTGATCTCAGGGGCTAAAAAGTGCTGCCACCTCACGGCGTCTGGGTAATCGCACCGCGGTCGCCATTTTGTAATTTTTTCCAGCGCTGCAAAGCGATCTTTTACTTTCTGATCTAATCATGAAAATGATCTACAGTCGCGAAACTTCCTTTCTAATAACTCATATTACATATACATATGCTAGGTCATAAAATTAAATCATTTAAATTGCTGTGACGAATAAAATTCACAAATCAAAATCTTGCTAAACTAAAGTCGACATCGCCGGCGACTGTTGCACGCAGGCCGTAGATTACCGTGGCATTACGTTGCTAAATCTGGATTCCGGTTTTATCCTAAACTAACCTAAAACTTAGCCTAAGTTTCTAAACTTTAATCATACACAAGTTTCTGAACTTTAATGAGACACAATATGGATATTACAGTAATCACAGAGTTACGCGTAACCATCGACGGTGGCCATGTTCGCCATGATCACGTCTTGCCGGCGAGTTCTTGCGCGAGTTTGTCTCGTGAATTTTATTTGTTTCAATAATGTAAGTGATTAAATTTTATAATTATAACCTCCCAGCATATACGTCACGTCATTCACATGTACAGAAACACTGATTAGGCGATGACGATGTGCTATTTATCAAAATCGGGGGAAACCGCGGTACGCAAACTGACGACGGTGCACCGAACCGTGAGCCTTAAAACCGTGCATACCGTGAACCACGATTAATCGTCCCATCCCTAATTTGAAATACTTTCCAATGTATTTGTATTTAAATACATTTCAATGTATTTGACCCCATGTTTGTATATATATAATATATATATATATATATATTGACGTGGCGACAAACAGTGATGGCCGAGCTGAGAGAGATGGGGCTATTGTGGGGTGAGGCTCAGGCCTCAGCCAAGGACAGAACCTTGTGGTGAAAGATTGTTGTGGCCTTATGTCCTACTGGGGACGAAGAGGAAAAGTAAAGTAACATATGTATATATATATATTGTGTATATATATATATATTTGTATATATATATACATGTTTTCCCTGCCATATGATGAGCTATTTCTTGTGCACAGATATGTATTTGTTTCCTCTCTGCTTCCCACAGAATAGTATAAACCATACGTCAGAAAGCACCATTTTGAAGGTAGTTTTTAAAATAGCTCTGGGTGGCCATGCCCCCGGATCCACACAGTGTCACATCACGCCTTTGGTGCTCGCTCAGCCCCTCCTCCCTCCTTGCCTGTCATGTTACTCAAGGGAACACTATGCATATATAATTATATGTAATGTCCAGGAGGCGTTTGAGGAGCAGCTGAGGGTGTATATCGACGGACTTGTTGAGAAGAGGTGTGTGTCACTGTGTGGCAGTCATACTGACTACAGCTGTGATGGATTTAAAAAAACATTATAAATAGTTTGGGGGCAGTTTTCATTGTTTTTTTAATGTTGCTTTAAAATAGTGGCTATCAAATTAATTTTTTTAAGCACTTCATGTTTCATAGTTATATTGTTAAAAAAACAATAATTTTCACCATAATTTAAAGTTGTTGCCGGTTGTGCAGTAATGTGATGTTGTTGCCGGTTGTTGTGCAGTGGTGTGATGTTGTTGCCGGTTGTTGTGCAGTGGTGTGATGTTGCCGGTTGTTGTGCAGTGGTTTGATGTTGCCGGTTGTTGTGCAGTGATTTGATGTTGCTGGTTGTTGTGCAGTGGTTGGGTGTTGTAGATGACCACCTGCAGCGAGGCGCGGAGGAGGACGGCAGTGAGTCGAACGTGCAGGAGGAGTTTGAGGAGAAGCTGAGGATGTACATCGATGGACTCACTCAGAAGAGGTGTGTGTCACTGTGTGAAAGTCTGACAGTCATACTGACTACGGTATCGCAATACAATTGAAACTTTCATCATTACAAACCCTTGTGTATTTTATTGCCATTTAGGTGGCTGTCCACATTGAAGACATTTTTCTGAAAACCTGTATCGAATGTCACAATTGTTGCTATATACATGAACAAAATGATTTACAAGGATGTTCAGAAAGTTCGGTTATTCAAAAGTACTAATTTTGCATATTTTAAAGGTCCCTGCTAACATGATGCCGGAATACATGCGGCCAGTGTGAGATCAACACAAACGTTGTGTTGACGTTGTTTGAACAATGTGGAAAAGTCACTGGAAATAATGTATTTCGCATATTTGCAGTGCCAAGGGTCGGACAGACTGCTTACGTCGACTGCACCAGGCTCTCTCGAAGAAGTGCATCTACGACTTTATTACTGACCGGTGAGTGGCCACAAGGAGCCTGATGTTTCTCACCAAACTCGTGCTTCATGCAGCATTTAAAACTTAGAAATCCTCAAGCACAGTCACACCTTGGTATAACGTTGTAGTTTGGGTCCACAACATGGAATTATAAATGGGGTGCATTTTACATTATATTCCGCCATGGGCGCCAACCACCACCAATAATGCCACATAACCCTTTTTATACCAAATACGCACCGATGCGTAGTTGCCGCATCTTACCAAATACGCATCGGTGCGTATTTACCAACGTGTCCGCCCATGCGGCCATGTTGTGGCCATATTGAATAAATTAAAATCCCCCACTTCCGTCATACGAAGAGAACGAGGCTACACCACACTTCCTGCAAGGCAGACGCCATTTTATTGCGGCAATTTCAGTCGTTTTAAACGTGTTTTTGGAAAGTTTTGTTTTGTGTTGTTCGTCGCGGCATTTAAAAATGGCGGACGATGGTGCTTCAGACAGCGAAGGCAGTGATATTTCGGGAGTTGACAAGTTTATAAACGAGGATTTTGAAGGAGAATTAGCGGGAGAGAATGTTGACCCACTGCCCTGGATCGAGTGCAGGATGGCGGCGACGAAACCAGACCGCAGTGGATTGATAATTTGTTTCACAAATCCAACGAGTCTGGGGATGATTGATAGGGTTTCCACCCCGACTGGGTGACTGATCCTCGCCGCTTTCGCCCTGTCAGTGCGCCAGATTGCTCCCTGGATGGCACAGGCCACGAACTATGGTTGTAGTGAGTGCTCTGTGCCTCTGCACCAGAAATGCCTGAGGGCACACATCAACCAGTCGAACATTGGCAGACAGGGTTGTCATGTAAATCGATGGATCGTTCTGTAGTTCTAGTTGTCATTTTGTAATAAATTTATTGTTTACACATAGCATACATATTTCTGGAACTCATTTTGTCAGTAGGAGAGATAGTATTGACTGCTGGAAGGAAATAATATGATAATATCCATTGTTGTTACTTGTCATCTTACAAAACTAATATTTTCGGACTGACATACCTGATGGATATTGCTCATAACATTCCTTCTACCCGTCACACAGGAATAATTCTTATAGCAAAATGTAGCTATTGAATTTTTCTACAACTCTTGTAATTGAAGTTGCTTTCTATTCATGCAAGAAACAGTCGAAAAGTTGTGCTGAAGTTCAGTCATGCATTTTGTAAAAAAAAATCAAAAAATTTCCTCTGATTTCAACTTACAATATCATAGTTGAATAAACAGTTCTATTTATATGATGCACATCAATGGAAAGCTGCATTTCTTAGCTTTCATTTGATATACAACACTTGTATATATGTTATGTAGTTGCTGAGAAAATCAAATTTGACACACACCATGTACATTTTTTTTCCATATCCGTTTTTTCTCCCAATTGTTCAGGTAACATGGGTATAATTTCTGGGCGGACGTCTGGTATAAAAATGGATAAGCAACCAAACTTCCGAAGCCAATGTGCTGGTTGCATGGTCTTGGTGAGGTTTATAAAATTAATTGAGATTGACAACCAACGTCAATGTGTATTATGTTAAAATGTTATACACTGCCGAATGTTGATCTGAATAAAACTCACGAATAGAGTACAGTTTTGAAATAAATTAAAAGCCAACACGCCTCGTCTGACAATAATACAGTACTGCTGTTGCTGGTCGGAATAATAACCTTGCTCTCAGCAGTTGAAACATCCAAATGAATTGACACTTTGCTGAAGTTGGCAAAATATTACAAATATATATATTTTATATATACAAATTAATAATTACGCTCACTATTGGCTTTACTTTGTCTTTTGATCAGTCCCAAAATACCAATTTAGATCGCACATTTACCATAAAGCAATTCACTGTGGTTCATACAACTCACGGTTGATGAGTTCATATTTTGCCACACAAGTAAGTGTTTTTTTATAGACGTAGTGAAAACCTAACTTTTATGCACTGTTGGCATGCCATTTTTCAGTCTTGTATCATTGTTAATTGCCCTCCAATTCGTAAGCAATTTAATTGCAATTTACAAGTGGACAAAGGCGCCCGTTCGCAGAAGCCAAAGACAAGAAAGAAACATGATTTATGTCGGTGCAAAACAAATAATGCTTTGCAACAAATTTACTCTACTTAAACAAACACCTGAAGAATCATCACACAAACCAAGAGGTACTCACAATAGATCGGTGTGAAATACAGTCAGATTGGTGCTGCGATGCTGACGGCAGAATAAAAGCCAGAGCACACAAAAACAACGAACTCAGCAACGCAGTTGTACTTCTATGTTCAATTTCTTGTTTGTCAACAAATTGTTTAAAAATACACTTGTACAAGACAAACATAAGAACCTCATAAAATAACTGACAGTTATTACAGCGTTATTGTCCACGACTGGCCGCATTATGTCCAACCCGCGTTATAACGAGTTGTGTTATAAAGAGGTGTGGCGGTAGTCAGAATTTAGACACCAGTAATAATAATTTCTTGTGTCTTAAATCTGATCATGGTTTGAATGCTGCTTAGCCATTTCTGTACTTCAGAGATAATTACTCGTAAATTGAACTTGTCTCCATCTAATAGCGATGATCAAGCTGATGGAACACTGGATTTGTTTGGTGGAACTGGGGGTTCATATCCTGGTACCATCCAGACAGTAGTTTGGTGCTGGTATGGCCACTGTGTCGCAAGTTGGGCGATTTTGTTCACAGTACGTTACCATTTTCAGTAGCCATTGGGTCCATCTTTCTGGTGTTAAAGGGCGTGTTTGTGTGTGCAGGAAGATGACGATGACGGACGGAGTGGAGCGGTGTGTGAAGAAGGGCAAGGGGGAGGAGGCGGCCGCGGCCTGCGCCTGTCTCAACCTGCTGCTCCTACAGCTGGGGCCAGGGGACGAGAGTGAGGAGATCTACCAACAGTTGCGCCCCACCCTCATCACCCTCATGGCTGACAAGTGTGTGTCTGCCCGCGCCCGCAGTGCTGTACGTGAGCCCTAGCCTCACACGTGTTGTTGTCACCCATAGCGGTGTTCTGGGAACCGTTTCACTAAGATAAAGAGCTCATAAGGGAAATTAATTATTAAACAAAATATAATGGCTACCTGTGGAAAAGTCAAATGTGGTCTTACGCCAGCTCGGTTAATCGGTTGATGCGCACATCCAATCTGTTAGTTGATTACAATCATGTGTCATGGTTTGATTTCGTAAAAGTCAGTTGTGTGTTTATGTCATCTACTGCCGATGTGACTGTTTGCTTCCTCACCTTATATGCAGTTGATAAAAAAGTTGGTTACAAACTTATATTCTACGCCTAATAAGTGGGTATGTGGATAATTGATGATGTCCATCTTTGGTTGTAGTGCGCAGAGTCCCTCGGCCTGTGTACATTCATTGCCGGAGGGAATGTTGATGTAAGTTGTCATGTTTTTTCCTTAGAAAAATAAATGTCAACATCTTACATAGTTTACTAAAATGTTCACATTCACCTATTTTAATTCTCACAGAAGCGTTTGATATGTGTAATAAAATTTGAATTTGTTTATGTTCAGAGTATGTAATAATAATCTGGTCTTTCATTTGTTATTTGTAAAGAAAAGTACATCAGACCAATGTTGAGCAGATATGTACAGTTGGGTGTGTTCACTGCAGGATGCCATAGACACGATGAACTGTCTCGAGAATATCTTCAAGGCATCTTATCTGAAGGGAGACCGCACCCCACCCACCCACACCCCTGACATCTGCGCCCTCCACGCCGCCGCTCTCACTGCCTGGGGCCTCCTGCTCTCAATAGCCCCACCTGGTGTCGTCAATGATCTCATAGACAGGTGTGTGTGTGTGCCTAAGTGATCTCATAGACAGATGTGTGTGTGTACAGGTGATCTCATAGACAGGTGTGTGCGTGCGTGCGTACGTGCGTACGTACGTGCGTGTGTGTGAACAGGTTTATATGGATATGTGTTTGTTGTTTGGGTGTTGTAGTTGTTCCAATCTTGTTTAATTACATAAAATAAGCAGTTGCAATCACAACATAATTTAAAAACCAAAATCAATTACAGCATTTGTCCATTATTAAAAATGTAATTGTACCCAGCCATGGTTGCTGTTACAATCACATTTTTGTATAGTTTGTTACATTAACAGTTGTAGTCATTGTTGCACTCACAGTATCTTGGCTGTTGTTGTTGGCAGTCATATTGTTGAAGCAGTTGTTGTCAACAGACTGTGGTTGTCGTTGTAGTCACATCTCCAAAGTGTCAGAACTGTTGTTGAGCAAGGACATTGAGCTGCGTATCGTGGCTGGCGAGACGCTGGCTCTCATCTATGAGCTCGCCCGCGAGGAGGACGAGGTCAGTCGCCATGGCAACAGTGTCTGGCCGTTACTGGGGGTAGAGTTGTGTAAACTGTGTTTGTAGTTTGCATAATGCTTATCAAGAATATTCTTTATGGGACTTTCTATGTAACTACAAAACACAAGGTTCTATTGTATGCAGTTCTGCTAAAAACATTTATGGGACACACAGCTGTTTTGACTCATGGAGAATAGGTATGTGTGACTAAATACTCAGTTTGCTATGTGTGGAAAAGATATGAAAGTACAGCTGAACCTGTCTGACCATCCAAGCAAAAGTCCTTACTTTGCAGGTGTTCCCTCATCAGAGGGACAAATACGCGACAATTTTTTCCCGAACATACAATCTTTATTTACATCTACATTACAACATACATAAATCATATTTATGCCCATGGATATATTACCCATAAAATGAAGTGTAATAACATCACATTTAATATTACAGTAGAACCTCATTTAAGACTGTTTTGGATTAATTGATAGGTTTACGCATATCATAATAATTAATGTCCATATGGCATGTATGCTTTTGATAACAAACTAAGTATTAAAATACACAAAATCTAAAATAGTAAAATGAGACGACACATTAACAACAACAACATTTGGTCGTTCATCGCGGGGGCCACTGAAGACAGGTTCTACTGTAGTTTTTAATTAATTAATATTAATAATTAACTTAGGCATATAAAAATACGTACTATTTTTTACTACATTAGTACATAATATAACAGACAACAGTAATGTCAGCTTTGATTTAGTTTGTGTCCCTAGTTCTGTTCTGTACAACAATGCTTTAGCCATACATATTATTTACATGTACTTTTGTTATATATATTTCTTGGATTTAATTTCTAAATGAAGTTGTCATTAGTACTATTTTGTGTGACGTTTGCGCAGGACTTTGAGAACCGTGGAATGGAGCAGCTGTGTGACCAGCTGAAGCAGATGTCGACAGAGAGCCACAAGTACACGTCGAAGAAGGACCGCCGCCAGCAGCGATCCAGCTTCCGACAGATCCACGACGCCATCCAGCAGGGCGTGGCACCAAACACATGCATCAAGTTTGGCAAGGAGAGCATGATGATCGACAGCTGGGCACGCAAGTGGCAGTACGAGAGCCTCTGTCACACCCTCGGCTCCGGCATGAACGTCCATCTGCAGGTGAGAGTTGAGAGGTTTTTTGTGCAGTGATGTGTTAAAGGGTGGGTCGGCTTGGCACGTAAACCAGTCCTCTGGAAACAGTTCAGTTTGAGCAACAGCAGATTGTTTATTAAAATATACAGTTGTATAGTAATTCATTTTTTCTAAACATTGACATTATGCCAAAAAACACGCATATATGTGTATACGCAATGTTTGAACATGTGTGGATATACAGTAGTTTATATAATTACCAGGTGATTGTCCGTCGGACTCAAGTGTGTGTCTAGGTCTCGCAAGAGTTGTTGCTACTCTGTTTGATTCAGAATTGAGCGAGAGCCTACAAAAGTTATGTCATGTGCAATAACGTGTTGGTTTTAGCTGCTAGAATGGATCACGGTGTTAGCAAACGTTTTGTGGGATAGGTGTGTTTTTATATGGAAACTAGGTGTTTCACAAAAGCAAACTTTTCTGACAATTGATTTATATATAATGTGACACAAATAAGTGTTACGAGTAACAGTATGGATATCTCTTGCAAATGTTTCTCCATGTTTTTTTAATGAAAACAGCATGTTTATATTAATAACACAACCGTTATTAAGATGTGATATACCACAATATCATGTGATTTAGTGATGAAAACTATTCATTAGAATACGTCGGGGTAGATTTACTTTATACAGTATGACTTGATTTTACGATAAAAACTAATGGACAACTTTCTTTCAATTTGTAATGGCTGGAGTGAATCTGACAAAATCATGTTTGTAGGAGAATGAGCTGTTGAGAGACATCTTCCAGTTGGGAGCACCCATCCCTGCCATGACAGCAGCCACCAGCCGAGTGAGCAAGTTTGAGCGGGTGAGTGGACAGTGTGTGGACAGTGTCTGGACGCAGTCATGCTCTTTACTCTCGCATCATTGTGTCAATAAGAACTTCATTTTCCCTGTTTGATTTTCATCACAACTACTGCAACCTGCAAAGAAACTGCAACCATAGTTTCACAAACTTAAACTGCAAAATAGCTGCATGCATTTTCTCCTTTTATATTGATGTAATAATTGATGTATTGCGATGTATACATGTATTGGTACAGCTTACCCAGTTACTCATTTTTGATGTGATTCTTGCTTGGTACTGTTGCACATACGTATGTCATATACTGACTGACTGATTTCTGTTTCAGCAAATGTACAACATAGCCGCATTCAAGGCCCGCACGAAAGCACGCTCCAAGTTCCGTGATAAGCGTGTCGCGTCGGTGTCCAGCGACAACTGACCGGCAGACAGGGGACGACGGTCTGATCCACTGTCGCTGAGAGCGTCGGCGTCACGTCACGCTCTGACTCGGGTACTGACATCACCAACAAGCCTTCGTGACGTCACATCACTCCGAAGCAGACTGTTCGAGTCTTCCTCTCGTGTTTACATGATCCCAAGCAGAACTTCACACCGAGGCCTATCGACAGTGGTGGCTTATCACACACAACACACACACACACACACACACACACACACACACACACACACACACACACTCGATACAAACACTGTTGATTGCGAACTGTCTACAGAATCCATCTTTTATCCAACACTGGAAGTATACTTCGCTTAGGGTCAGTCCGCATCTGCAAACCTGAGGCGGTCAGGTATTGAAAATATGTGTGATAAATACTGACACTAACTGTGACAACCAAGTGGCTATATTAGGGAATTTGTGGTCTATAAAGGAATTGTTTCCTTTTCGTGTACATATGGAGTAGATGGAGAGCAAATTATGTTTTGCTGTCCAGAAAAATTGCAGTAAAATTTGCTAGACATGGCAACTGATATCAGTTGGTATTTTTGAATCGCTGATGTATCTTCTTTTAGTACTGCGGCTGTTGGATGTAATGCACACTTTGGTATAACTACTATATCAATTCAATAATGCTGCATTTTTATTTGAACAAGATCTGGCATCACCAAGTTAGAAGAATGTTTTTCTAATATCAAGGCAGGCTCGACCATTTGAACATGCACTTCTGCCTGACGGGATTTGTTGTACGCCAACATGCAGGTGTAGAGTATTTTAAAAATGTATATTTTCTCTGTATAGGTTTGAGTTAATTTATATATGCTACTGTACTCGGGTGTGGTTTCAGGAGGGTGGGGTAAATAGTGAGCTAGTTACGACTACAACAACGAGGTGGTGTATGTTTGACGTGTCATGACCTCCGTGTGGAGATCTCTCGTTTTGTGATTCATCCGTCACTTCTCGGTGGATCATGGTCATTTCACAGCTCAAGGCAATGGTCTTTCTAGCTTACATCTCTGGACAAAGTCCAATGTATGACCACGAGTTGCATGAATATTCATATGGGTGGGAGTAATAACATCGTACAAACCAAAATCACACCGCTAGAACAAAACTTGTTAATACAAGATAGTAAAACAACCATTGCCAGATCACTTTATTTGACAACTTGAGACTTGGCTGAACATAAACCAGTTTGCAGTGATTCTTTACGCCAGGCCCCTTCGGCTGTTGGAGCTTAATCAGGAACCATATTAAGTTTTATTTGGTCTGCAGGAAAACTGCAATGTTATTCATATGTTATATCATGGGATATATAATAAATTGGTCAATATTATATGCATACTGTTTGCGTCTCTGAAGTATGCCTGTCATGTACACTGTATAACGGACAACCACTGAGAAAATTGGCATCTGAGATCTATTGCACAAAATGTTTGAACCATACAAAAGAAATTATGTGGATGTCTGAAGATTATCATACGGTTATTGAATAAATGTTGCAAACAATTTACATATTACGCAACTGCAAGGTATTGTATAAGTTTGTTACGGCATGCTGACCACTTAGTGGAAGTGACCACTATGGCATAATAATTGTAACATACCTACAAAATATATTATGCAGTACATAAATACTTTGCCATTATTTTATTAAAGGTGCTTGTCATTTAGAGCTCCCTTTGTGAGTTCACTGGTAAATGCCATCATGTATGTGTGACGAACTTGTATTCACATCAGAATGGCAATTTAGAATATGGTTCTATAATTATCTGGCAAAATAAATGAACTAGATGTCTTTGTGGCACTGGTTCATTTCCTACAAGCAATTTCTATGGTTGAAATACATTTTCAAGTGACCTATCTAAAATATCAAATCTGACACACAAAGTAGTTTTGCTACTAACACATTTAATATATAGAGTATTACACTAACAGTGGCATTTATCATACTTGTGCAATAAAACACATTTACATATTATGCCGTTACATTTCTGCATGTACAACATATATAAGTGTATACTATTCATTATTGCAGTAGTGTATAACATAACGTTAATATTTTGAAAGATATTACATAGTTACAATCCTAATATTTTTATATACATAGCTATGACTCCCGGCGATCTGGCACAGATCATAACACATCATACACGTTAGACATCAGGCATCCGACTAGCTGCAGTGATGGTTATTTTCTGACACATCGAGTTCTAACACATTCAGGCAAGTTAGATGCTTAGAATGACCAAGTTCCATCCTGATGTTTTAACAGTAATTATTATATTAGAATGAATATGCTAAAGGTGTGTAACGCAACAACTATTTTTATTGCACAGTTTGTTCGCAGTTTGAATAATGTTCCCATGAAATATACAAAATGGTCGAGCTATAAACGCTGACTGGCAAGTTTCTGGAAGTCACGTGGTTTATAGACAGCAAGTGGGACAAAGTACAAATGATTCGGTGAACGTCCTGCTAATGATTACCAGGTCTGGCAGTGGAGGATGATCCCAGGAATCAGGTCAACGTTGTTTTAAATCAATGGCACATACACATTATCACAACGACCTATCTGGTACATCGTTAACTTTAGTAAACAAAGCACTTTAGGTAACACAGATGCACAACATAACAACGCAGAACGGACAATAGTCTGAGATTGTGACAATTTACAGAGGTATACATTTGAGATCACACACTCAACTCTCTCTCGTCTTGGTACCTCGGAATTGTTAGCACACGTTTATCCTGAATAACCCAAGGTAACTCATTTGAATAAATTTCAGCACGTACGTTAGTAATATTACTTTGCCAAAAACAGAGGTATTAACATTGATGCAGAGATTCTACAATAAGTATAACTTGCAAATGAACCTTGCCAAGATTTTGCTAGGTGCATAGTCAGGAAGAGTCTAATGTGTCCAATGTTATCACCAGGGGCTAGTCTCTGACAGAGGCTTAGTGAGAGACTGGTCTGTCTGTCTTCAAGACTGGCAGATGGTTGAACAAGACAGGTAATTACAACTGACAAGACCAGTGGAATGTAGAGGGAGTCTGCTGACCACTAGGTTAATTAATAGTTCTTAGTCTTGGTTCACATTAGTGACAAGTGGTTCATATGCTAAAAACCACACTTTTGATCGATTCAAACAATGAAGTTTAAGTTTATAAAATAGCACTCTGCCATATCCCGACTATAGACTGTGTGGTAACAAGATGCGAATGAAAGACAAAGAAAGGACTCATTGGTGCCACCGATTTTACCAAAATTACAATAAAACTTCTGAAAGAGAAAATATCAAGTCCTCATTTGCACAAGATATTGTAATGGTTTTCTTTCTACAAAAGCATTTTGCCCGGATTTAATAGTCATCTGGGATAAATTTCTGTGTGCCATCACATATGTTGGAAGAAAGTTTTATTCTTGGGTTTGCAAGAAAAATATGGTCTAAATCCTTCAAGTGCCCCTTCTCTGTACAAATTACGTGGCAAAAATAGATTGCTATGTTAAACGGAATGCTGCATTTATTGAAGAATGATATATGAATATTTCTAACAACCTGTCAGTGGACAGTTTATAAAAAAAAAATTACAGATACAATTGCTGAATAAACCAAAAATAACTCACCTAAAAAAAAATGCTTGCTGCAAAGATACAAGTAGTTGATCAAGTAAGGACTAATTCAGATTTCCAACAGCTTGAACATTCTTGCTTCGTTGGACACTGCATAATGCTGAACATCTAAAACACACTTTGGCAACAAGTAGTGGCACGTATTTATCGATGGCTTGTGAATTGTGAGACAACAAAGACATGAGTATCTGCGTGGCAGCAGTCAGCCTGTGAACTGCTTGAAGAGGGTCAGTGACTTGGCAAGCAGTGCATAGGTGTCTCTGGCTGTTGTGATTTTCGCTTCTGCGTACACAGTAAGAGCTTCTTGGAATACAAATATTCGCTCTCTGTTATAATCCTTTAGCTGTGGGGAAAAAAACATTTGTTATGCAGGGATTCAGAAAAACAATTTTAACTGCTGTAAATGATAGAGTGATGTATATATATATATATATATATGGCTATAATATTTATAATGATAAACATGTTGGAAGTTTCAATACAAAATGCCAACAGAACAATGAAGGTAAGGACCTTGACATTTTACACACAATATTATCAGCAATCATTTAAAATGAGGATGATCGTTCATCCATGTCCAGTTTGTCATGTTGTAAGTTGATACTTGCCTTTGAAAAAGGGCAAATGAGAAGAAAAACGTTTGTGCTTTTAAATGTTCTGCTACATGAATAATGTCTCCCTGGTAAACATGTATGTATTCCTACCTCCCGCCGCGCTGTCTCTGAGCACGCTTCAAAGGCCTGCTCCACTGACTTCTTGGCCTCCTCTGTCTACAACACAGGCTCTCAGTATACTGCAACACTCAGTCCAAGTGGCCCTATTACTGCAACACTCAGTCCAAGTGGCCCTATTACTGCAACACTCTCAGTCCAAGTGGCCCTATTACTGCAACACACTCAGTCCAAGTGGCCCTATTACTGCAACACTCAGTCCAAGTGGCCCTATTACTGCAACACTCAGTCCAAGTGGCCCTATTACTGCAACACTCTCAGTCCAAGTGGCCCTATTACTGCAACACACTCAGTCCAAGTGGCCCTATTACTGCAACACTCAGTCCAAGTGGCCCTATTACTGCAACACACTCAGTCCAAGTGGCCCTATTACTGCAACACACTCAGTCCAAGTGGCCCTATTACTGCAACACACTCAGTCCAAGTGGCCCTATTACTGCAACACTCAGTCCAAGTGGCCCTATTACTGCAACACACTCAGTCCAAGTGGCCCTATTACTGCAACACTCAGTCCAAGTGGCCCTATTACTGCAACACTCAGTCCAAGTGGCCCTATTACTGCAACACTCTCAGTCCAAGTGGCCCTATTACTGCAACACACTCAGTCCAAGTGGCCCTATTACTGCAACACACTCAGTCCAAGTGGCCCTATTACTGCAACACACTCAGTCCAAGTGGCCCTATTACTGCAACACTCAGTCCAAGTGGCCCTATTACTGCAACACTCAGTCCAAGTGGCCCTATTACTGCAACACTCAGTCCAAGTGGCCCTATTACTGCAACACACTCAGTCCAAGTGGCCCTATTACTGCAACACACTCAGTCCAAGTGGCCCTATTACTGCAACACACTCAGTCCAAGTGGCCCTATTACTGCAACACACTCAGTCCAAGTGGCCCTATTACTGCAACACACTCAGTCCAAGTGGCCCTATTACTGCAACACACTCAGTCCAAGTGGCCCTATTACTGCAACACACTCAGTCCAAGTGGCCCTATTACTGCAACACTCAGTCCAAGTGGCCCTATTACTGCAACACACTCAGTCCAAGTGGCCCTATTACTGCAACACTCAGTCCAAGTTGCCCTATTACTGCAACACACTAAGTCCAAGTGGCCCTATTACTGCAACACTCAGTCCAAGTGGCCCTATTACTGCAACACACTCAGTCCAAGTGGCCCTATTACTGCAACACACTCAGTCCAAGTTGCCCTATTACTGCAACACACTCAGTCCAAGTGGCCCTATTACTTCAACACACTCAGTCCAAGTGGCCCTATTACTTCAACACACTCAGTCCAAGTGGCCCTATTACTGCAACAAACTCAGTCCAAATGGCCCTATTACTGCAACACACTCAGTCCAAGTGGCCCTATTACTGCAACACACTCAGACCAAGTGGCCCTATTACTGCAACACACTCAGTCCAAGTGGCCCTATTACTGCAACACACTCAGTCCAAGTGGCCCTATTACTGCAACACACTCAGTCCAAGTGGCCCTATTACTGCAAAGCACTCAGTCCAAGTGGCCCTATTACAGCAACACACTCAGTCCAGGTGGCCCTATTACTGCAACACACTCAGTCCAAGTGGCCCTACTACTGCAACACTCAGTCCAAGTGGCCCTATTACTTCAACACACTCAGTCCAAGTGGCCCTATTACTGCAACACTCAGTCCAAGTGGCCCTATTACTGCAACAAACTCAGTCCAAGTGGCCCTATTACTGCAACACACTCAGTCCAAGTGGCCCTATTACTGCAACACACTCAGACCAAGTGGCCCTATTACTGCAACACACTCAGTCCAAGTGGCCCTATTACTGCAACACACTCAGTCCAAGTGGCCCTATTACTGCAACACACTCAGTCCAAGTGGCCCTATTACTGCAAAGCACTCAGTCCAAGTGGCCCTATTACAGCAACACACTCAGTCCAGGTGGCCCTATTACTGCAACACACTCAGTCCAAGTGGCCTTACTACTGCAACACACTCAGCCCAAGTTGCCCTATTACTGCAACACACTCAGTCCAAGTGGCCCTATTACTGCAACACACTCAGTCCAAGTGGCCCTATTACTGCAACACACTAAGTCCAAGTGGCCCTATTACTGCAACACACTCAGTCCAAGTGGCCCTATTACTGCAACACACTCAGTCCAAGTGGCCCTATTACTGCAACACACTCAGTCTAAGTGGCCCTATTACTGCAACACACTCAGTCTATGTGGCCTGTCACAGAAACACACTCAAAAGGGAGGGAGGGAGGGAGAAGAGAAAGAGAGAGCTGAGAGGGATGAGAGGAATGAGACAGCTGAGAGGGATGAGAGGAATGAGAGGGACGAGAGAGCTGAGAGGGACGAGAAGGATGAGAGGGACGAGAGGAATGAGAGGGACAAGAGAGCTGAGAGGGACGAGAAGGATGAGAGGGACGAGAGGAATGAGAGGGACGAGAGAGCTGAGAGGGATGAGAAGGATGAGAGGGATGAGAGGGACGAGAGGGACGAGAGGGACGAGAGGGACGAGAGGGACGAGAGGGATGAGAGGGACGAGAGCTGAGAGGGATGAGAGGGATGAGAGGGACGAGAGGGATGAGAAGGATGAGAAGGACGAGAGGGACGAGAGGAATGAGAGGGACAAGAGAGCTGAGAGGGACGAGAAGGATGAGAGGGACGAGAGGAATGAGAGGGACGAGAGAGCTGAGAGGGATGAGAAGGACGAGAGGGACGAGAGGGACGAGAGGGATGAGAGGGACGAGAGCTGAGAGGGACGAGAGGGATGAGAGGGACGAGAGGGATGAGAGGGACGAGAGCTGAGAGGGACGAGAGGGATGAGAGGGACGAGGGACGAGAGGGATGAGAGGGATGAGAGGGACGAAAGGGATGAGAGGGACGAGAGGGGCGAGAGGGACGAGAGGGACGAGAGGGGCGAAAGGGATGAGAGGGGCGAGAGGGGCGAGAGGGACGAGAGGGACGAGAGGGATGAGAGGGATGAGAGGGACGAGAGCTGAGAGGGACGAGAGGGATGAGAGGGATGAGAGGGACGAGAGGGATGAGAGGGATGAGAGGGATGAGAGGGACGAGAGGGATGAGAGGGACGAAAGGGACGAGAGGGGCAAGAGGGACGAGAGGGACGAGGGACAAGAGCTGAGAGGGACGAGAGGGATGAGAGGGACGAGAGGGATGAGAGGGATAAGAGGGATGAGAGGGACGAGAGGGATGAGAAGGACGAGAAGGACGAGAGGGATGAGAGGAATGAGAGGGACAAGAGAGCTGAGAGGGACGAGAAAGATGAGAGGGACGAGAGGAATGAGAGGGACGAGAGAGCTGAGAGGAATGAGAAGGATGAGAGGGACGAGAGGGATGAGAGGGACGAGAGGGACGAGAGGGATGAGAAGGATGAGAAGGACGAGAGGGACGAGAGGAATGAGAAGGATGAGAAGGATGAGAGGGACGAGAGGGATGAGAGGGACGAGAGGGATGAGAAGGATGAGAAGGATGAGAGGGACGAGAGGGACGAGAGGGATGAGAGGGACGAGAGGGACGAGAGGGACGAGAGGGATGAGAGGGACGAGAGGGATGAGAGGGACGAGAGGGATGAGAGGGACGAGAGCTGAGAGGGACGAGAGGGATGAGAGGGACGAGAGGGATGAGAGGGACGAGAGCTGAGAGGGACGAGAGGGATGAGAGGGACGAGAGGGATGAGAGGGATGAGAAGGACGAGAGGGGCGAAAGGGATGAGAGGGACGAGAGGGGCGAGAGGGACGAGAGGGACGAGAGGGACGAGAGGGATGAGAGGGATGAGAGGGGCGAGAGCTGACAGGGACGAGAGGGATGAGAGGGACGAGAGGGACGAGAGGAATGAGAGGGATGAGAGGGACGAGAGGGATGAGAGGGACGAAAGGGATGAGAGGGACGAGAGGGGCAAGAGGGACGAGAGGGACGAGAGGGATGAGAGGGATGAGAGGGACGAGGGACAAGAGCTGAGAGGGACGAGAGGGATGAGAGGGACGAGAGGGATGAGAGGGATGAGAGGGATGAGAGGGATGAGAGGGATGAGAGGGACGAGAGCTGAGAGGGACGAGAGGGATGAGAGGGATGAGAGATCTGAGAGGGATGAGAGGGATGAGAGGGACGAGAGGGATGATAGGGATGAGAGGGACGAGAGGGTTGAGAGGGATGAGAGGGATGAGAGAAATGAGAGAGATGATAGGTATGAGAGGAACGAGAGAAACGAGAGGGATGAGAGGGATGAAAGGGATGAAAGAAACGAGAGGGTTGAGAGGGATGAGAGGGATGAGAGGGACGAGAGGGACGAGAGGGATGAGAGGGATGATAGGGACAAGAGGGACGAGAGGGATGAGAGGAACGAGAGGGACGAGAGGGACGAGAGGGATGAGAGGGACGAGAGAGATGAGAGGGACGAGAGGGACGAGAGGGATGAGAGGGACGAGAGCTGAGAGGGACGAGAGGGATGAGAGGGATGAGAGGGATAAGAGGGATGAGAGGGACGAGAGCTGAGAGGGACGAGAGGGATGAGAGGATGAGAGGGATGAGAGGGATGAGAGGTACGAGAGAAACGAGAGGGATGATAGGGATGAGAGGGACTAGAGGGTTGAGAGGGATGAGAGGGATAAGAGGGATGAGAGAAAGGAGAGGGATGATAGGGATGATAGGGACGAGAGGGACGAGAGGAACGAGAGGGACGAGAGGGACGAGAGAAAGGAGAGGGATGATAGGGATGATAGGGACGAGAGGGACGAGAGGGACGAGAGGGACGAGAGGGATGAGAGAAACGAGAGGGTTGAGAGGGATGAGAGGGATGAGAGAAACGAGAGGGATGAGAGGGATGAGAGAAACGAGAGGGTTGAGAGGGATGAGAGGGACGAGAGGGTTGAGAGGGATGAGAGGGATGAGAGAAACGAGAGGGATGAGAGGGACGAGAGGGACGAGAGGGACGAGAGGGACGAGAAGTTAGAAATAAAACAGGAAGACTGTTGAAACTGGGTGACACATACTGCTTTATTGTGTGGCAATCTTCCTACTTCCAGAAAAGAAAACCACAGAATAATACATCCCCACTGTTTAGTATTAAACAGCGCTAGTGATGATAGAAAAAACAATATTACACACCAAAAGCTTTAGTTTGAAAGAAAAGATCTTGAAAATGTTGCCCAAAATTCAAGAGCAATCCCGTCAAATATGGGAACATTGATAGTAACCTGGTATGGCTGAATGGACCGAGTCTGGTGACAAACCACTGCCATGGTGACAGAACTTTGTCATGGCAACTACAGGACAATGTTAGCTGACATCCACCTATGCCTCTATGCTGCTGTAATAGTGATTACTTGGCACTTCTGGCGTGTAAACGTACGACGGCAAAGTGACACTTTCACTGTCACCATAGTTACTGATGCATGACAAGTGACCAGTGAAACTACTGTCACTGTTGCCATGGTTACAGGTACATGACACGTGACCAATGAAACTACTGTCACTGTTGCCATAGTTCCCAACATGTGACAGGGGATCAGTGAAACTACTGTCACTGTTGCCATGGTTTCCAGCAGATGACACATGACTATTGTCACTGTTGATGTCAATCCCGTCATATATCCCATCGAAACTGGCGAGTGCTCGTGCTTCTTCACTCCCAAGTTCCGTACTGGTGCTGCCCCCTGCTGGTTGCCAGAAATCGTCTGAGGCAGCCGGTGACCCACACGCAGTCACACCCACTGGGTTCAATGGTATCGTCTGTTTCTGTTGGAAGTAGACGTTGGGGTTACTTCGACTTGCCTTGATGCTTGTGCTGCCGTTGGCACTGATCGCGTGACAGGCAAGATTCGTGGAGCTTGTCAACGGTTCCGTAGTCGTGCGTAGTTTCCGTCGCTGTCGCTCCACCAGGTGGCTCTCACACTGTTGCAGCTTCCGCAACGTGTAGCACTTCATCACAGTAATCGTAGTGATAACGACCATAAGAGGGATGGAGCCGAACAGCGCCAGGAATATATAGCCTAACTGCACGGGAGTCAGTCCCAGGGTATGGGGTACAGAGGGGAACGCTGAGGCAGCATCAGCGGACACCGTTCCATTGGCTAGATGCACTGGTGCCAGAGTGAAGTTACCGTTCATCATGCCTCGGTGTTGTTATGTGTCGATTAAAGGCATGTTCATTTCATAACAAATGCGCTTAAGCCACATATCTGGCGTACTAGAAACAGTTGATGAACAAGAAACATTACAGCACTCACTACTGTCATCATGTCCAGGTGGCGTCATGGCTGTATTCAAGTGGAAAATAGTTGCCACCTGTTTTCTGTAATCCTGCGACTTCATGGAAGATCCAAGTAAGATGAATACCTTTACTACCCAATTGTGGTTACATAAAAGGTTAACTATTGAACACCAGAACAAGCTTCAATGCAGAAAGTCCAGTCTACTCTTTAAAACAACATGACGATGTCAGCCACAATTCCTGCACGGAGTCCTGGTATTCTCATTCCAGTCACGTGACCACAGTCATGTGATCACACAGCCTTTGTGATGTTGTTTCTGACACCACAAAATGCATCACAGTTTGTACCACTGCACTGTCACTGACATTCTGACACTAGTATCTTGTGTAGATGTTAAATCCACAGTGACATCAAATCTCGTGATATGGATCCCATGTGTAATCAAATGTGTATACAAGTGTGTATACAAGTGTGTATACAAGTGACTTAGTGTATACAAGTGTGTAATCAAGCGTGATCACTGTGCTTTATTCCATGAGATCTCGCACACAGTGCACTTGGCTTCCACAACTTCTCTTCATGATCACAAACTGTCCATGCTACATGGACCACACACAGAGTTCTTGACCACACACAGTCCACTCCAGTGACTCGTACAACTGCCAACCATCGGCAACAAACACTAACAACACAATCCGCTGTTATCCCCCATTTGTTACTCCGGCAAACATTCCCTCTGCGCCTTGAGTCATAAACACAACCTTTAAGTGCATTAACGTGGGCTCACTCCTGTGTCCATACAATGCTTGACCAGGTCATCTATCTCACTGTCCATTGTCAACTACAGCTGGACAATAAACAGATGTCACCCTCAATTATCCCCCCTACTTGTGTCAGCTGTTATGCATAATAATTTACTACACCGCTATATGCCTGGGGGTATATTGCATTTCCTTAGTAGTAAGTCATTCACATCAAGTACAGTGGATCCCCTTGTGTGAACATGTTATTTATTTGTTATATATTTTATTTATTAATATAAAGTTGCAAGCATATCACATATTTATAAGTTTCGTAACATGTTTTCAGTTACATATTGTGATCATTTAATTTACATAATGTTTTGATAATTTATTTATTTACATAATTTGTACCTACTGGATAAAATGTTGCTTAAAATTAATTGAATAATTCATTTTTGAATTTGTTCTTTCTCTGGCATACATAAAAGGTGATGTCTTTTTGCTAACCCCCCATGCAAAAATATTCTTATGGTTGTCCTGATTCCTGATATGGAAAATGGTTTAGGGTTAGGTTTAGGGTTAGACTGAAGGCACTTTTGACAAGGTTGGCATCATGGGTTTACATGCATCTGAATGTAGAGGGGGAGCAAAAAGCCATCATCTACATCAAAGTTAGCTATTATAAAATACTCACTGCTGCCACCTTGTGGGGTTTGGCCTTACTAAGGGCGCGGTTTGCATCTTCATAATTGATTAGCAGACATGTCCTGCCATAGAGCATTTCCTATAAGCAGATAGAACAAACAGTCACTGATACTTCATAGAGCACGCTGAAAAACTGGTTGTAGTCACAAATTCAACATAATAATATGGTTTGTGTGTGTTTGTGCATGTGTGCGTGTGTGTGCGTGCGTGTGTGCGTGCGTGTGTGCGTGCGTGCGTGTGTGTGTGTGAGAGTGTGTGAGAGTGTGAGAGTGTGAGAGTGTGTGTGTGTTTGCATACGTGTACATGTGTGTATGTATGTATGGTTGTGTGTATGCATGTGCAATGTGTGTGTGTGTGTGTGTGTGTGTGTGTGTGTGTGTGTGTGTGTCTGAGTGTGTGTATATGTGTGTATGTGCAAGTGTGTCAGTGTGTGAGTGTGTGTGTGCATATATATGTGTGTGTGAGTGAGTGAGTGAGTGAGTGAGTGAGTGAGTGAGTGAGTGAGTGTGTGAGATTTGTGTGGTGTGTGTGTGTGTGCGTGTGTGCGTGTGAGCGTGCGCGTGTGTGCGTGCGTGCGAGTGTGTGTGTGAGTGTGTGTGTGCGTGTGTGTGTGTGTGCGTGCGTGCGTGTGTGTGTGTGCGCGTGTGTGTGCGTGCATGTGTACCTTGAGGGAGTCAGTGTAGCGTTTGGTGAGGTCCAGGTGGAATCCTAGGGTGCTTTCAGCATTGAAGACATCAACATCAAGTCCTTGCTGCAAACACAGACACCACATTGATGTGAATGAGATGGATGGGATGCAATGGTGATGTCGCTGTAGTCAATGAGTGAAGCAAATCATGACAGTGATGATCTGCCGTGTGCTACTGTAAACCAGAGAAGCAAAATCTTGCCACAAATCATGCATTATCGACCATTTTTAGCACCTGTACCAATGGAGATGCAGAGGGAGAGAGAGGTGGATGTAGAGAGAGGGGTGGAGGTAGAGTGAGGGGTGGAGGTAGAGAGAGGGGTGGAGGTAGAGAGAGGGGTGGAGGTAGAGAGAGGGGTGGAGGTAGAGAGAGGGTGGAGGTAGAGTGAGGGGTGGAGGTAGAGAGAGGGGTGGAGGTAGAGAGAGGGGTGGAGGTACAGAGAGGGGTGGAGGTAGAGTGAGGGGGATGGAGGTAGAGAGAGGGGTGGAGGTAGAGTGAGGGGTGGAGGTAGAGTGAGGGGTGGAGGTAGAGATAGGGGTGGAGGTAGAGAGAGGGGTGGAGGTAAAGTGAGGGGTGGAGGTAGGGAGAGGGGTGGAGGTAGAGAGAGGGGTGGAGGTAGAGAGAGGGGTGGAGGTAGAGAGAGGGGTGGAGGTAGAGTGAGGGGTGGAGGTAGAGAGAGGGGTGGAGGTAGAGTGAGGGGTGGAGGTAGAGTGAGGGGTGGAGGTAGAGAGAGGGGTGGAGGTAGAGAGAGGGGTGGAGGTAGAGTGAGGGGTGGAGGTAGAGAGAGGGGTGGAGGTAGAGAGAGGGGTGGAGGTAGAGTGAGGGGTGGAGGTAGAGTGAGGGGTGGAGGTAGAGTGAGGGATCTTAGTAGCTATTTTTATTCGTAATTTATTTTGATACTTTACCTATTTTAGTGATGACTATATTTACTATCATTTTATATTGTATTGACAATTGTAGATATGATTCACCAATGTTTTTATTACTGTCATTTTATGTGTGACTAAAGAAAAATTTCCGTTTTTAAACAGATAATAAAGTTTTTTGAATCTGAATCTTGAATCTTTAAAATCTTTAAAGAGATAGGGAGAGAGAGAGAGAGAGAGACAGACAGACAGACAGACAGACAGACAGACAGAGACAGAGAGACAGAGAGACAGAGAGACAGAGAGACAGAGAGACAGAGAGACAGAGAGACAGAGAGACAGAGAGACTGAAGAGAGATGGAGAGAGAGGATTGAAGCTGGAGAATGAGAGAGGTATGAGGGAGAGAGAGAGAGAGAGAGGGGGAGGGAGAGAGAGAGAGAGAGGGGGAGGGAGAGAGATAGAGAGAGATAGAGAGAGAGAGAGATAGAGAGAGAGAGAGAGAGTGGGAGAAAGGGAGAAAAGACATTTCCTCAAGAAGTGTAGTTTGTCTGTAATAAAGCACCTCATGTCTAGGGACACTATTCTCTGGATCCAGAAGTGTCAGCTGACAACATTCCACCAAGAAGATACAACTATTAATTAATTCATAGACCACTGTGTTACTATTTTAATCAGAATTACTATGCGACTTACTTTGCCATCATTCAATGCCTCTGCCAGTGCCACTAGTAACCTAGGGAACACAAAGTCCAGCTTCAGCGGGATTGGATATGATTTCCCTGAACCAAACAGGGCCTAGGCACAACTCCAGCATATTACAGATTAACAACAAGAAAGCAGTGCGCAGTTATGGCTACCTGTACTGAAGCATTGGTGTCTAACAAATCACTGAGCATGTGTATCCTGCAAAACAGGCAAAATTAAGTGCAGCTTAGCTAAAATTAAGGCACCAATCTAAAACCATAAAAAAAATTACATTGCCTTTACAAATCCTGTTAAATTAATGTGTTATTTAAACTCAAAGAATGTGTAGTTATACCTAAATATCCATAATCGTGTTTGGATGATGCAATTGAAATCATATTACAAGTTTCCTGGGGCGCTGCTCCTGCAAGTGACCACGTGTCTGAGATGTCTCACCTGTAGAAGGCAGCAGTGTTCCTCGAGTCAGTACAACTGCCCCCTATGTTCAGGGTGGTCACCAGGTGGCAGTAGGCTCCAGCCAGGCCTTCACAACACACCAAACTTGTGTCAGTTACAAACGATCTCCAATGAAAAGAATTGATAGAACCGCAGGAAACACTGCATAAATATTTGATGCTGTAATCTAAAATAAACCTGGCCCATCGCCATGTTGAAAGATAACCGACTTTACAATTAATCTCATCTCTTCATGTTCAAATATGGCATGTCAAAGATTGCATAATGTGAAGCTGATTTAATAATACCATGCAGAGTTTTGTTAAAGGGATTCTTTATAAGTTTATATACACTCACGATGTATTGCATAAAAACATGACATACTACAGTCAAGAACAATTGTATGCTGACACTCACGTTGTTGTGAATACACCATCTTGTTGAAACTCTGCAACAAAACATTTATAATTATATATTTCTACAGAAAACATACATGTTCAGAGTGTATATGAACAAATTAAAAAGATATTTAAAAAAATCATGACCAAACAAGGAATGGAATAAAGGCAATGACTCACATATTTCACAACTCTGTTACAGGAAAAACCATAAAATTGATGTGTTATTTATACAATAGCTGAACAAAAGTGCTTAACAGTAACTGTCTCAAATATAAAATTGGAAAACTAAAAACTGTCCTATAAGTACACTTGTGGAAAGTCTGATTAATATCCAAACCTATCAAACAAGATGTAAGATCGCTGTATGAAAAAGGTCATATAAACATAGAATGCATACATGTTGCGAGCATCAGAGAAATATAATGCATCATCATTGGTGTATATTTTTTGTTGAATATCTCCAATAAATCATCACAACTTTTCTACTGAAAATAGCTTTCTATTTCATTTCGTGATTTTTACAATTCTGTACAAATTATCATTCTGTAAATTAGAAACTTGAGCAGTTAGTTGTCTGACAAAATATAAAATACACAATGCAAAAATTCTTCACAAAATATGTCTTTAAATGCATTCTCCATAACAATTTCCCAATATGAAAATGCAGTATTTTACAATAAAGTTTAAAAGAAGAATTGCATCAGTTGCAGCCTGGTAGACACTGGACAGAAGGAGATATGACATCTTTGTTCTCACATCTGAGGCTTGTCTGATGCAGGCCGAGTACTTGTTTGCTGCAGTCCACTCTTTTTGAAAGTAATCGTCAATATCCTGAAATAAAAACGCACAGGTTGAGGACACTTGTGTCACTTGAACCTGATGATATGTAACAGTCTTTTTGAATTTTCAATCAACAGTGTTGTGACAACAGTTTTAACTTATGAAAACAGGGGTCATGTGACAACATCACATGACTGGTACAGAGCTGCACAATACAACACTGGTGAAGGCAGTAGCGATTAGCGAATCATTTGCTATAATGATATAGTTCGACTCCGCTCAGTCACCAACTTTGTGGAAATGAGCGGCCAGGGGTAGACACACAGGTCACTGACCCCAGGAAATGACTGGGCAGGGGTAGTAACACAGCTCACTGACCCCAGGATTGTGAAGATGTGCTCCTATAATGACCACTCAGGGATGGTGAAAAAAGGTGCATAACACAACGAAGGATAGAACGGGGATTTCAGAGTTGTTTGGTCTTTACCAGGAGTCATTCCTCATGTCTGGACATAACAATCTCGAGTACCCACCTGGTGCCCCATCTTCTTCGCCCCGTCCATTGCTGTTGATAATTTATCCAGCAGACCTTTCTTCACCCAGCTCCTAGGTAGGGGCTGCAACAACCAAACACAAGACTTCATTCACCAGGTGTCATTACAGGCTTTCTTTAATGCTATTCACCAGGTGTCTCTTCAGTCACTTATCACAGTCATTCACCAGGTGTCTCTTCAGTCACTTATCACAGTCATTCACCAGATGTCTCTTCAGTCACTTATCATAGTCATTCACCAGGTGTCTCTTCAGTCACTTATCACAGTCATTCACCAGATGTCTCTTCAGTCACTTATCATAGTCATTCACCAGGTGTCTCTTCAGTCACTTATCACAGTCATTCACCAGGTGTCTTTTCAGTCATAAATCATCATATCTTGTATTATTGTATAAACTAATAATCATACACACACTGAAACACAGTACCATAAACACAAGAGGTTTGTTAGAAATGTGGTATACATTCTCTAATCTGCAAGTTCATACTCCATAAACACTTTCTAGTATCTGATCTACATATGTCCTTATCTTTTGTCCATTAATTTTTTCATCATTCATAAGCAAGAAGCAGCTGACCTTTGTTTCTGTAAGAAATCTTTCAAGGAGGGGATCATTTCCAAACACACTATGGCCAGCCAGTTGTTTCAGATACCTAGACAAACACAAATGCACAAGTGATTGTAAGTGTGGCATTCTAGTGTACCGCGTAACTGTAACTGCATTAAATTAAATATGTTAAGTGCAACAAGTTATTAGTCTTCACAAAGATAAAAATGTCATCTTACATTTTACCAAGAAACGTCATGTAATAATATGCCTTTACATTTTTAATAGAGATAATTATACAGAAAAATAAGCAACAAATTATATTTCCTCATCTAAATTATATACACCATACAGCTGTATCAAGTTTTCATTTTTCATATCCAATTTCAAGATGTTTATTTTTAACTATAGAGACTTTCGTCTGACATTACATGTTGACTTCTTAAGTACTAATGATGAATGACATCATCATACTCATGGCTAGCTCATGCTTGCCCTCGGCCCTGTTCATTGGTCTCTTTATCTTTCGGATCCAGACAGCTTCCTTTATTTGTCGAGTTCTTCTGTTTGGCTATTTATCAATGGTGTTTGCTCCCTCCCTGTCTCTGATATGGGTTTCAGTTGTTGCATGGTCCGGCGGATTTGGGCGGATTTGTTGAAGTTAGAAGTTTTCCGCTCCTTGTGTAGTTCTCACTGTTCGTGTTGTCTGCATCCTTCCTGTGTTCGTCCAGTCGTGTCTTCAGCAGTCTCCCAGGCTCTCCAATACACTCAGCACCACAGTTTGTGCAGGATATGCGGTACACCAGCTCACCTTGTTCTGGTAGCTCTACCTTGTCCTCTGGATGTCCCAGTAGGTGTCTGGGGGTGGGTGTGGGTCTATGGGGACGTGTGGCTGTCGCAATGCCATACGTCTTCATCATGACTTGGTGTATTCTTTCTGAGACTCCCTCCACATATGGGATAACTACTTGACTCCTGTTGTCTTTGTTCTTGGTCCTACTCTTGGTCTTTTTCTTCTCTTTTGTGTAGTCTGTGACCCTTTTCAAGGCCGAGGGTGAATACCCACCTACTCTTACGATACTCAGGTGTTCCACCTCTTCCTTCTTGTCCCCCTCCTCTGTGGTTATCGTCTCACACCTGTCCCTGAGCGTTCTCACAACTCCTAGCTTCTGATGTTTGGGGTGGTGGCACACAACGTTCAGGTACTGGTCAGTGTGCATCTTCTAAACCCAGTGGGCTTCGTGCTCCTGTCATCCTTTCTGGTAAACTTAGCATTCAACAAGGACATGCTGTTGTTTTCGTCATGTTCCCTTGTGATGATGATGCTACCTGTAATTGTAATTTCTCTCACTTGCCTGTGTGAACCAGGCAGATGAAGTCGTCCACATCTCTCTTCCAGCTGCTCAGTTGGCAATCCTTGGTGCTGTGGCGATGATGTTTTGCTCCAAATCCTCCAGGCACATGTTCACAACAATGGGGGATACTGGGCTACTCTAAGCTTATGTTGATAGATTTCCCCTCCAAATCTGAAGTATGTTGTCCATAATACATATGTCATCAGTTCCATGACGTTGTCTACATTCAGGCTGGTTCACTTCTTTAGTCACTTGTCATTCTCCAATCTTTTCCTGATGACCTCACATGCTTCTTTTATCAGAGTCTTCATGAACAACAAATGTACGACACAAATGATTGATTCTCCTTCTTCTACTCTTAGCTTTGTCATTTCTTTCATATTAAACAGAGATAAGGTCAATTACACGCTACCCATGTGTATAATGATGTCATTCGCCATTAGTACTGAAGCCTCTACAGATAAAAATAAACATCTTGATTTTGTATATGAAAAATGAAAACTTTTGATTTGAAACAGAACTATCCTGAGATATGTTCAGTTCTGCAATAATATTGTAATTATTGTAATTAATATAACACAGACGAGGTACTACCAGAGAAATATTACTTACACCAAACTGATATTTGATACTCCATCATACATAATATTATACAATGGACCAACTGTAAGAGCATTATGTTAGCAACTTCCACATTTTCCAAACTAACCTTTCTAGACTTTTGCAGTCTTTGTAGAACTCATCAGCTATTACAACTTTTGAGGAATTTCCGAGTTGTTTCTTTGACTTGCTTTGAGCATCATGCGGTTTGACAATCGGCCTTGGTGGAAGAGGAGGCACCTGGTGTGAGAAACATACAACAAATATAACGATTTAACAACTTGACAGGGGAAACCGATTACATGTGTCACAATAAATTTATAAAAAGATCATCAACAAATAATTACTTTTAAAAATGATCAGACGCTGTAGTTTTTTTAATGATTCATATATATATATATATAGCCAAATGTCATATATATATATATATATATATATATATATATATATATATGACATTTGGCTGACAGGAGAGCCAGACAGAATGAGAGAACTGCATCAGTTCAAGATCCTTCCCAGCATCTCTCTTGCCAATATGGTCGAGATTGCCATTCCAAAATTGGATTATATAGTCACTCCAAAAATGTACACTATGATATATATATATATATATATATATATATATATATATATATATATATATATATCATAGTGTAAATTATAGTGTGTATATATATATATATACATATATATATATATATATATACATATATATATATATATATATATATATATATATATATATATATATATATATATATATATATATATATATGTATATATATATATACATAGTATAGCTTAAAACAATGTATATTATTTCTCCCACATCACTATAAACAGTTATTTCCATGGTTAAATACATGCAAATTCCACATGTTATATGCAATTCATATAATTAAATAGCACCCTAATTTGGCTAAGATGTGTGCAGTATTAGCAGAGATATGGCTACAGTCATTTTCTCAGGTACTGGCTACCCTCACATGAGTCATGCTGATGGTTAGATATGATCACAGGCTGACTGTAAATACTGCACACAACTGTGTCAGCCCCTTGAGCTGGAGGAGGGCTTACAATGAGGCCGGCTGTGTCAACGTGGGTGAGGAAGCTGTGGTGTAACCACTCAAAGTCTTCGTACGTCCTCTCCACCGACCTCTCAAGCTTCTCCTTTGTGTCAAGCATCCGCAGTCCATCTCTCTGACGTCAACGCAAACAACTCGTCAATCACATGATACAGTTCATATGTCACATTTCTATTACTTTTTATACATACCACAGTACAGAACCGTGTGTGTGCGTTTGCATTTGCGTGCAGGTGTGTGTATTTATGCATGTGTGTGTGTGTGTTGTGTGTAAGTGTGTGGTATGTGTTAATTTGTGTGTTTGTGTGTGTGTGTTTGTGTGTGAGTGGGTGTGTGCGTGCGTGCGTGTGCGTGTGTGTGTGTGTGTGTGTGTGTGTGAATGAACATGATATAAAAAGAAGCATTAGAAAAATCATATGTGTATAATAATCTACAGTATCAGTGGACCTTATGATATATTATAACAAACAGACCTCTGACAAGTGACATGACTGGACTACTTCTACCTGCCTGTGCCACCACATGGCTTGACTGGTGATCACATGACTGTATCACATGGCATGATGACCAGGTCACATGATTTAGCCACATAAGTTGGCGACTTAGCCACTGAGCCACCAACCTGTTTCACCCTGAGGGTGTACTTGACAACAGTGCCATCTTTGATTGGCTGGGTAACTCTCACTTGGAACCTTGGCTCAAGCGGTTCATAGCAGGAAGATGATGACGAAGATGATGGTTCCACGGGGGAGATTGCGCCATTGCTTGTTACATCAGATGTCGGCGACTCCTGCGTCAAGACAAATAACATATGTCGCCCACTGCCTAGCAAGAGCTCCATCAAGTTATAAAAAATTATTTTAAAATGCTGTTTCAATTCTCGCCGAAGGAAGTTTTCTTTATGACCAAATGTTACTTCAAGTGAGAACTGAATTCGAATAAAAGTGGATTTTGCAGATCTGTCATGCGTCCTAGAAATGTAATAAGATAGTAATTTTAATATTGTATTAACATGACAAAATCTGACAGCAATCAGGTATATAATTCTCATCATGAAGGAAGCAATTGTTTAATCAATATAAAACAAATTTATGTGTTGTCACGTACTATGTTTAAATACAAACAAAACATTTAACGTCAAACATACCTGCCCCTAAACTTTTATAAATTTAAGATTTATAAATGGCCCCACATCTTTTAACAAGAAGAAAAATATACAGTATCACAATTTTTTCTTGTCCAATTTCCATGGTGCATGGGCATACATTATATGGGCAACTGGTGGTCATTATGTATATTAATAGAATGAATATTAACTAAAATAGCCATGCCAGAGGATGTGAGATAAGGCCGGTCCGATCGTCCGGGACGAGTAGTTTTAGAGCTCGGACTAGTAAGACAATTGTCCGGCGACTCACACGGAGTCAGGACGCCGACCTGGGCCGACACCGACAGACGTACACGCCCCCTTTCTTACTCAGAGTCATACTCCGTGCCCGCTGGAGACATTATTCACTTACCATTTGGCATTACAAAACGAACCCGATTGAGTGGATGTATCAATGTGTGACTTCTTTACTTATTAGTTCTGAACATGTGCATGCTATCACAATGTCCCTGGCTATAATGTGATTCAGTTATTTTGTCCGAATATGACTGTTCTTCGACGAACTCGCTGCCACCAGTGGCACCACGGTGCATGTTTATTGATCTTCCTAGACTGGCCGCCGGGGTCGTGGGTGTTTAAGTTTGCATAAGGTGCTAGCGAATAAACATCGTGATTGGCAATACTGGAACAGTCGGCTTCTTTGACTAGTCAAGATGACACAAAAATCATTCCAGCATGACTGCTTACATCAACACCAACAATTGTTTTATTTTGGGGAACCAAGCGATCACTCCAAGAAACGGTAAAACACGCAGTTAACTAAATAGGGAATGGGTAGGAAACCGATGTTACGGTATGGTGGGAACAAACCACATATTTTTTGTTGGGCACCCTTGCATGTGTGTGTGTGTGTGTGTGTGTGTGTGTGTGTGTGCGCGCGCGTGCGTGCGTGCGTGCGTGCGTGCGTGCGTGTCTTGTTGTTGTTGTTGTTTTGTTGTTTGGTTGTTGTTGTTGTTGTTGTAAGTTGTGTGTGTGCGCGTGCGCGTGCGTATGTGTGTGCAGGCCATACAAAATTAATATTTAGTCCTACATGCATGTGTATAGATCGATAATGTTTTAAGGATAACATACCACATGTATTTACGCTAGCTGATATATTTAGGGTTCCTAAAGCCATGCATGCCAATAATATAACTATACGAGTAGGGCTGTTTACCCCGATGAGAGGACAGGAAACCCTCCGTGCTTATACTATCGTCACTATCTGTTGTATAGTATAGAGTTCACTGGCACCCTGCTAGTATTTCTAGGAGTTGCAAACTGACGCTAGCGCGCGTGTGTTGTTTCCAGTCTATAATTATGGTAATTTCTAGGGCCGTACCTGGTCTTGGAAGACAGAACCCTACCCTGTTGGTCACGGGCGCTGTGTTCACTGGCACCATGCAAAGATTTCTAGGGGTCCACAGCTGGGGTAAATTATACAACTTAGCCTATAGCGTATCTCCTAATAAAGGCTATGATTCTAGCATACATGCACATTCTATCTCACTGTACATTATGTTTTGTTCAAATCAATGCATCATCACATATACACACTCTCTCACTCACGCGCACGCGGCGCACACGCACACGCGTACACATACGCACATTCGGCGTGCTTACTGACCGCCAACTTTTCAATTGAGACTGCAGCCAAATCCCATGTTCATACACCCTCCTTGTTTTCCACTCCATCTTTTTCATGTCTTTCTGTCTACCTCTCCCGTCCACCGCCATGGTCACTTCTCATTTCCCATTCTCTCTACCTCTCCCGTCCACCGCCATGGTCACTTCTCATTTCCCATTCTGTCTACCTCTCCCGTCCACCGCCATGGTCACTTCTCATTTCCCATTCTCTCTACCTCTCCCGTCCACCGCCATAGTCACTTCTGATTTCCCATTCTGTCTACCTCTCCCGTCCACCGCCATGGTCACTTCTCATTTCCCATTCTCTCTACCTCTCTCGTCCACTGCCATGGTCACTTCTCATTTCCCATTCTCTCTACCTCTCCCGTCCACCGCCATGGTCACTTTTCATTTCCCATTCTCTCTACCTCTCCCGTCCACTGTCAGCGTACGTCATTTCTCATTTTTCCAAATCATTATGGCTGCCCATACAATTATTGCAATTTTATGGGCAGCCATTTTCAATAGTCCACTACTTCGTTTTCCAAGTACGTGACCTCCACTGGAGCACGCCAGCTATGTGTACATAAGCTCGACAGTGCAAACTGGTTTAATTCTCACAGTTTCTCACAGTCGTTATATATCACATTGCAGTCAACATCGACCAGCACACAACACCGTCAAACCAAAGGTATTGGCAACCACATCACTAAATAATTGTAGTTTTGTCACTATATATTTAATAATGATTGTTTGCGATGTTGAATTCAATGTCACACCAATGAGCGTGTATCCCACAATACGTCTGGACGAACGTGCCTTGCATATATCCACTCCGTTCTACACGCGTATATACATGCATACATGCTCCGTGTTGTCTTCAACTACATTTTAATCTGGATCGATGTGGTCACTTCACTTATTCAGAACAGAAGCGCATTTAGAGCATCTGCCAAACTATTGGTTTCCACATATTATATTTGTCAGAAAAAGTAAAATGTCCCACGCGGGGAATACATAACTTGTGTAACCTGTCGTGAATTCCCAGACTGGTAACGCGGCCCATGTCTCTGTTGTCTACACCCACTGGCCCTGTGGCGTTTCCCGATCGGGAGGGTGGGTGGGTGCGTGGGTGGGTGGGTGGGTGGGTGGGTGAGTGGGTGGATGGGTGGACAGGTGAATCGGTGGACCGGGGGTTGGATGAATTACGCATTGCCCCAAGCCAGTAAATAGTTTGACAGAGAGGAGGTGTGTCCTAGCTCCAAGCAGGCAGGCAGGCAGGCAGGCAGGCAGGCAGGCAGGCAGGCAGGCAGGCAGGCAGGCAGGCAGGCAGGCAGGCAGGCAGGCAGGCAGGCAGGCAGGCAGGCAGGCAGGCAGGCAGGCAGGCAGGCAGGCAGGCAGGCAGGCAGGCAGGCAGGCAGGCAGGCAGGCAGGCAGGCAGGCAGGCAGGCAGGCAGGCAGGCAGGCAGGCAGGCAGGCAGGCAGGCAGGCAGGCAGGCAGGCAGGCAGGCAGGCAGGCAGGCAGGCAGGCAGGCAGGCAGGCAGGCAGGCAGGCAGGCAGGCGCAGGCCGCAAAAAGGTTATATAAATATTTTACACTAAGCTCAACTGGTCGGCCAAATGTTTGTGTACACTGTACAGCATAGTTAAATTCCGTCTCCCTAAGGTTAACAATAGTTGGCTAGCTAGCTCTTATGTAAAGTGACATCATTTGTATTTGATGTCACGTCATTCAGAACGTGTACTACTGTATGGGTTCGTACTTTGAATACCAAACTGAACACATTGACGCTGCGAGAATGTTTATTGTGGTATGATTGATACCTACATAGTGTAGCAATGAAACTAGTGTTACTAGCATGTCCGTCTGTCCGTCTGTCCGTCTGTCCGTCTGTCCGTCTGTCCGTCTGTCCGTCTGTCCTGTCTGTCCTGCCCCTGCCCCTGCCCCTGCCCCTGCCCCGGCCCCGGCCCCTGCCCCTGCCCCTGCCCCTGCCCCTGCCCCTGCCCCTGCCCCTGCCCCTGCCCCTGCCCCTGCCCCTGCCCCTGCCCCTGCCCCTGCCCCTGCCCCTGCCCCTGCCCCTGCCCCTGCCCCTGCCCCTGCCCCTGCCCCTGCCCCTGCCCCTGCCCCTGCCCCTGCCCCTGCCCCTGCCCCTGCCCCTGCCCCTGCCCCTGCCCCTGCCCCTGCCCCTGCCCCTGCCCCTGCCCCTGCCCCTGCCCCTGCCCCTGCCCCTGCCCCTGCCCCTGCCCCTGCCCCTGCCCCTGCCCCTGCCCCTGCCCCTGCCCCTGCCCCTGCCCCTGCCCCTGCCCCTGCCCCTGCCCCTGCCCCTGCCCCTGCCCCTGCCCCTGCCGCTGCCCCTGCCCCTGCCCCTGCCCCTGCCCCTGCCGCTGCCGCTGCCCCTGCCCCTGCCCCTGCCCCTGCCCCTGCCCCTGCCCCTGCCCCTGCCCCTGCCCCTGCCCCTGCCCCTGCCCCTGCCCCTGCCCCTGCCCCTGCCCCTGCCCCTGCCCCTGCCCCTGCCCCTGCCCCTGCCCCTGCCCCTGCCCCTGCCCCTGCCCCTGCCCCTGCCCCTGCCCCTGCCCCTGCCCCTGCCCCTGCCCCTGCCCCTGCCCCTGCCCCTGCCCCTGCCCCTGCCCCTGCCCCTGCCCCTGCCCCTGCCCCTGCCCCTGCCCCTGCCCCTGCCCCTGCCCCTGCCCCTGCCCCTGCCCCTGCCCCTGCCCCTGCCCCTGCCCCTGCCCCTGCCCCTGCCCCTGCCCCTGCCCCTGCCCCTGCCCCTGCCCCTGCCCCTGCCCCTGCCCCTGCCCCTGCCCCTGCCCCTGCCCCTGCCCCTGCCCCTGCCCCTGCCCCTGCCCCTGCCCCTGCCCCTGCCCCTGCCCCTGCCCCTGCCCCTGCCCCTGCCCCTGCCCCTGCCCCTGCCGCTGCCGCTGCCCCTGCCCCTGCCCCTGCCCCTGCCCCTGCCCCTGCCCCTGCCCCTGCCCCTGCCCCTGCCCCTGCCCCTGCCCCTGCCCCTGCCCCTGCCCCTGCCCCTGCCCCTGCCCCTGCCCCTGCCCCTGCCCCTGCCCCTGCCCCTGCCCCTGCCCCTGCCCCTGCCCCTGCCCCTGCCCCTGCCCCTGCCCCTGCCTTTCTCTCTCTCTCTCTCTCTCTCTCTCTCTCTCTCTCTCTCTGTCAAATGTGAAGTTAATACCTGATGTTTTGTTTCTGTTCGACATGCAGGAAGCAAATACCGTCAATCATGAAGTTACAAGTGAGTATATGCGTTCAAGGACATGTACGAGGATACTTCAAAGCCGTATACAGGGGCGTAGCTAGGCATAAATTCATGTGGAAGCACTAATTAATTATATCAATCTAAATTGTATCATGTATCATGGGTGACAACCCAGTCAGGTGAAATGTAGTGTATTTTAAGTCTTAGGTAAATAAAATACGCTAAGGAGTTAATAGAAAAAATAGACATTATTCTTACTGCGTGAAACATATTGAAAAGGCGGAGGACTTGAACGGATAATAATTGAAATTATACCATAGCATATAATGTGCTACATAATAGGCAATCACGGTGTTGTTATTGTTATCAGTACTATAATAACATTATAAATCAGTGGGAAAATGTATGTTACAATGAGTAGCTATATCGTATGCTTTAAAATAAGCTATGCACTCATTTCAGTAATTTAAAAAGCTGTCACTTTGCAATAGTTACAGCCTTTTAATCATAGTCAAGATAATGTAATACTATAAATTGTATACGTGTTGTATTGAAGAGTCTGCATTGTCTTCAATATCGGTTCAGTTACTAACCCCCGCCTTCAATTGTGGCGGAATAATGGGGTTAAGAGGACGTTCTTCTGACGACTGAACTGATGAATGATGCGGTCAGTTTCCAACTCTGTGTCATTGTAAACGTGCATCGAGAACGGTCCCCATATGCTTTCAGTTGTCATTTTAGAGCGCAGATAGTTCGTTACCAATGTGATGATGAAGTCAAACCTTTGGATTGACAACAAGTAGTTCCGAGATTTGGCATCCCCATCAGCTTCCAGATACTACAATGCAGACTTGAATGTAGGGGCCTATGCAATGCATTATCAAAATTGGAGCATCTCATTTCACAGAGCGACTGAAGTTTGGTCCTGTTGTCCATGCCAGCTTTAGCTTCTAATCTTGTCATTTAGCCTATCCACAATTAAAACATTGATAAATTGTTTCTACTGAATTAATATGTGCCCAGCTGCTGCAGTGCCAGGATAGCCTACAGGTGACAGCTATTGGTTTAGTGCACACACTCCGAAACTTAATACAATCTTGTCCAAATGTTGTCAAATTGTTACAAGTGATTGATGACAAAGGCTTTGCACATATCTGGGTATCCTCTGGCCACTGTTTGAAGTGAGCATTTTTGCCTTGTTGACGTGGAAGCCCGTGCGTACGTGCGTACGGCTAGTTACGCCCCTGGTATATTATACTTATAATGTGTTACGGATTTTCAGTATTTATATAGCCATGACAACAAGAAACATCGTACCATCATCACCGTCGCTACACCACCACAATCACTATCACTATCACCGCCACTACCAACAACAACAACAACAACAAC
>OZ024854.1:39535074-39547574 GCA_964017155.1 Oasisia sp. SBJ-2009
TATATATATATATATATATATATGTATATGTATATATATATATATATATATATATATATATATATATATTTATATATATATGTATGTATATATATATATATATATATATGTATATAGTTTATATGTATATAGTTTATATATATAAACTATATATATATAGTTTATTTATATATATATATATATATATAAACTCTATATATATAAACTATATATATATATAGTTTATATATATATAAACTCTATATAAATAAACTATATATATATATAAACTATATATATATAGACTATACATATAGACTATATATATATATATATATATATATATATATATATATATATATATATATATATATATACGCTATACTATACACAATATAGACGCGCATACGTTATACTAGTAATATTGTTCAATTCATTTCATATACTAAACTATTAAACACAGCGACCAGAAGTATAGATTCTATGCACGACTGATGCGTTAACTTTACAATCACTTACTATTAACTTCATTTCGTGAAATTCTCAAAGACGCGTCCACTCTTGTCCGTGCAGGTTTGGAGAAGGACGACCGACCGGTGACACCTAGATCTATAATTGTCCATCGGCTTCATTTACTTATCACTCTCAGAGCCACTACTCCAATTTGTCAACACATACCCTGTGACACATCCACACTCTAAGTAGCTTGATAATGATGTGACAACTGCATCAGAAATATAGAAAGAAACATTGACATTCAGTCGTGCGTGCGTGCGTGCGTGCGTGCGTGCGTGCGTGCGTGCATGTGTGGGGTGTGTGTTTGTGTGCACGCGCGCACCAAAAAATTGTGTTCTTTAAAATCTTTATTATATGACTACATATATGCATACGATTACATGTGGCGATTCTGTCATTGGTCGCATTTCTTGCGTGTTTGAAACTGATTTGGGTGATGCGATATTCGTTAAACACATGGCTCTGTTGGCTGAGTGAAGAATCCCAACTCACCGTGTGTTTGTCTACCGCTATGCACGTAAGAAATATTTGTATTTATCGATATGACTATCGACATAATAATACATTCTCAACCCACCAATCTACAAACCCAGGCGTGTTGCTTCACTTGGATAACTCCATGCCAGTAAATAATCGACATTTCGTGAGCAATATGCAAAATGACCGGTCGTGACAAAACAAGTAGTTCGACAATCAAACATCACTTCTTCATGAAAGGACTGAATAATGTATATATCTGATGTATAATGTTGACATATACTGTTGACACAAGCGTAACAACACTCCATACCCGTGTGTCATCCAGATTCGGCTGTTGACCTGTCTTGACCCTTGATGTTGTGTCTACACTGGCTTAGCTTCCTACGCGCCACTCTTGTGAAGGCATGGTGACCCATACTGGTCTTAGTGATTGTACCTGACCACACTACACGCGTGGCCTAACGTTTACGACCACCCAATGGAAGTCCGCCTTTCAATATATGTGATACATTTACACATCAACATCTTTATCCGTCAAATCGTGGTAATTTTTCGTTGCCGTCCATAATATAATAATAATTACACATGTTATGTTTAAATGTGGCCTAATAAGTGTAAAGTGAGATACGGTTTATGAAATTGATCTGTCACTCAGACCAAACATGCGCACGCAGTTTGTCCACCACAAAATGTAAAGAAAATACATAGACTGTAAATCATAAATGTAGTGGTTGAATGAAAAGAGGTGTGTGCGTGCGTATATGCGTGTGTGTGTTCGTGCGTGTGTGCGTGTGTGCGTGTGTGCGTGTGTGCGTGTGTGTGTGCGTGTGTGCGTGCGTGTGTGTGTGTGTGTGCGTGCGTGTGTGTGTGTGTGCGTGCGTGTGTGTGTGCGTGCGTGTGTATGTGCGTGCGTGTATGTGTGCGTGTGTGTGTGTGCGTGCGTGCGTGCGTGCGTGTGTGTGTGTGTGTGTGTGTGTGCGTACGTGTGTGTGCGTGTGTCTGCGTGTGTGCGTGCGCGCGTGTGCGTGTGTGTGTTGCCAAGTACAAATATGTGACAATCGTGATGTATGGTATTGTAACTACTTATTAGTCACTAACCACTTAACGAAATATTTCGTCTAATATGTATTTATAAGTGTCATACATAACAAGAATCGTGCGGCTTGTGGTAAGTCGAATCAGTATTTGGAACTGACGCGTGCTCTCAATCGTAACCGAGTCGGCTTAATTACCACCGCATAGTAACAGACCGAACGTATATTGAAACTGGAGCACACTCCGGACCCACGTGAGGTGTTTCATCCGTGCAGTCATGTGTCTTCAAACACATGTGTATTCGTCAATACCAACGTATAAATTAATGTTCGGTTTTAGTCTGCGACTTTCTGTCTTTCCCCACCACGAGCCGTTTGTGAGCCCGATGGCCTCGCGTCAGACTCCTTGCATGACCGAAGGGTTCTTATAAACTGATCACACGCTGAGGGGGAAAAGCCAGCGAAGTGTTACGGGGGAGGGGGTAGGGATCTCTGAACCAACGTTACATAATTATTAAGCACGAAAATGTGTTGTCTTACCGATGACCATTAGAGTTAAATATAAAATGTATTGTAGTGTACGCCCTAAATTTTGTGTCAAGTAGCTATGCCGTGTTGTCTACGCTACGCTGGTACTGTCTGTATAAGACGCTCGATCGTACCGTCTATGCCTGCTACTTGATCAGATTAAAAAAAATTGACAACAGCTATAATGAAGTGAAAAGGATTTTTTGTCTTAGCTTTGTATCTTATTTTCCAACTTACAAGCAACACGGCTTGTGGGGTTGTGATGTCTCTTCCACAAGAGACAAGCAACGTATCAGTAGCTACATTTTGAAACACAGTTGGTGCGGGATCGCGGGTCCCACGGGTCGTTTCGAAATTGAAAAAAGAAAGACACACGAAAGCCATTTTTATTTAGGCATTAGGTGTCAACGCGGTAGTATATTCAATAAATCGTTGAACGTGGTAGACTCATATTAGTGTTAACACGCATAGAACGTGGTAGACTCATATTAGTGTTTACACGCATAGAACGTGGTAGAGATTCTAATTGTCATATTAATGTATTAATAGGCAGAGAACATGGCATATTCTAATTGTCTTATTAACATATTAATAGGCAGAGAACGTGGTTGAGTCTACCTGTCATATTAAAGTGTTAACACGCAAAGAAAGTATTAGATTGTATTTGTCATATCAAAGTTATAATACGCAGAGAAAGTGTTAGATCCTATTTGTCTTAGTAAAGTGTTAACACGCACAAAACGTGGTAGATTCTACCTGTCATATCAAAGTGTCAACACGCATAGAAAGTGTTAGATTGTACTTGTCATGTCAAAGTGTTAACACGCAGATAAAAATTTAGATTATACTAGTCATATTAAAGTGTTAACTCGATAAAGTGTTAAATTATAATTGTCACATTAAAGTATTAACATTCAGAGAACGTGGTAGACTCTAATAGACATAATAAAGTGTTAACACGCAGAGAACGCCGGATACCCGACGACTTCGAGTGGCAGGGTTAAGATCCTCGGGTCAAGCACCAGCAACTCTGCATAAGTAGCGCTAGTTGTTCTCTGGTATGTGTTCAACTGCGGACACTCGCGACCCGACACTGCAGGTGACGAATCATTTTCGTACCTTCCACACCCGCCAGGTACAGTTGATAGTTTCTCTTGATACATTTGAATCATTTCTGCAGTTGCATTTGGTAAAGGTTTATAATGGATTCTTGCTATTACGATCACCTTGAGCCTGGGCAAAACTGACCTGACTAGCGACTAGTGGCGAGTTAACGTTCTTTCTGTGGGCTTTCACGATCAATAGGAAACAGAATCTACTTTTATAATTATATATATATATATATATATATATATATATATATATATATATATATATATATATATATAGATAATTAAATATATGTTAAAAAATTATACTACTTTGAATATACAATGATGTACAGTAAGTTGCAGATTTGCACATTGTAGAAATAGTGGGTCTTTATTTAGTATAAACTACCTAGATAATCCTGTTTTGCTTCCGCATGAAGATATCTTACATTCTATTTGATTAATATTTATTAATATTATTGTTTTATTAAAATAGCCTCTTATGTGTGGCACTGAATATACATAACGTGATATTATCGTTTCGTGTTGCAGCAAACGAAAAATCTACAAAAATGAAGTTAACAGTAAGTACACCGCTCCGCTGTGCCCGTTTGACAATATCCTTGCGTGCGCGTGCGTGCATGCAACCATACGCGCGTGAGAGTGAATAAAGCATGCGTGTGTGTTTGGCGCGCGTGTCTGTGTATATATGTATATTGTACGTGTGTGTGTGTGTGTGTGTGTGTGTGTGTGTGTGTGTGTGTGTGTGTGTGTGTGTGTGTGTGTGTGTGTGTGTGTGTGTGTGTGTGTGTGTGTGTGTGTGTGTGTGTGTGTGTGTGTGTGTGTGTGTGTGTGTGTGTGTGTGTGTGTGTGTGTGTGTGTGTGTGTGTGTGTGTGTGTGTGTGTGTGTGTGTGTCGCCGAAGTACAAATAAATGTAGTAAATGTACTAAAATCACACTTTTTCTCATCACGAAAACGTGCTGCAGACGAATTGGGTTAGACACACATACACGCACGCACGCACGCACGCACGCACGCACGCACGCACACACACACACACACACACACAGAAGGAAGCTCAGAAGGCATACAGTATTGAATGTGTGTATACGGAACAAGTTGTGTTATTTATTTTCATCTCGTGCCTTGTTTATCATACAGATCGATACTTCGAACATTATAATAACATATATTAACTACGTTAACATGCCCATCTCAAAGTATGAGTACATTGTTATAAATAAATGAATTTGAACCAATAGAGAATACAAAAAAATACGACTGCTAAAGAGCAATGTAATGTTTTCTTTTACAGAACTTAGCAACACTTAATTAATTTGATCTGCTTCGTGCAATTACCGTTTTCAACGCGTTGTCGTTTCACCTGACGGCCCTTGTTATTTTTAATAATACTACCCGATTTATTACTGAAAATCGTTTTATAGCCGTCTTTGTAGGGGTAATGTAGGCCTACGAAAGTCTAAAGATGATTATTCATAACCTTAACTTACTCTTTGTTGATAATACTGTTGAAAACCAATTTCAGCCAAACGAGTTATGGTAGAGACGCGAATAATATTTCGGTAAATGTGTGATTTTGTCACAACCTCTGCGAACGTTAAGTGTTGGTAAAATTCGAGACAACCAGGAATTGTCGCCTCGTTCACAGCCAATGTTGAGAAAGATCATTATCTTTGTGAGTATAATTAGTACTGTGTATATATTTTTTAGCTATTTAAAGAGGTAAAAACTCTTCAGCCTTCCGAATAAGATATTTGTCTATTTGCCAATATATTTTACAAAGGTAAATCCGTTTTTTTTTTACTAATACCCTTGTATAAACACTTGTTTTTACATGGCTGCATTATACCTAAGCAAATGGCAAGGGGAAGTTGTAATCATTTAGCTCGTCTGAGATCTCCGTGTCAAAACAATTGGAATGTCCTAGTATATATGGCAAACCACTGAAACCAGCGGCATTAAATTTACTTACGTATAATCCAACAGCATGGTTTCCCTTGTCGTTTACTTGAAAACCCTTGCAATTATTTCGGGTGTTTTGTAGGACTAACAGGACTAATGGGCAGTTCAGAAACATCATATTTGGAAACATCTATAAAGCGTCTTGTATCCGCGTTAAACGCCTCCCAAATGGCGCAAAGGTATGCAGGAGATGGCACGTTAACAATACCCCCAGCAACTTAACCTGGGTCCCCTTAACCTACAGCCGTGATTAAGCACTGAATAAGCACGGCCCGTTCCACAGCACCGTCTGCGACTGTTGCAGGCGCGTCTTCTGGCGGTTCTTCTCGCCACGCTGCTAGCTGTGGTCGGCGCCGAGCGGACACAGGCGCCGCCCTCGGGACAACCACACGGCCGCCAACAGCAGCAACTCGAGAAGCTGAAGAAGGCCTGCGTCAAATACTGCCGCCCCTTCAAGGAGCAGTGCTTGAAGTCGCTGTGTGAGCGGCTGGAGGCGGAGGACAAGGACAAGTACTGGTGGTGCATCGGCGGCTGCATGGAGTACTCCGGCATGTGCCTGCAGGTGTGCGTCAACCAGAGCGGAGGCAAAAAGAACTGATTCGGTCGACACCATCTGATCAACTTGGCGCGTGCCGCTTTGTCTCCCGTTGTAGTGCAGCGGCCGAAGCTGAAAAAGGGCTTTATTTAAGGAGATACCCCTACCGGAGGTATAACAAGCTGGGACCAGTCTCATTTTGACCGTATGAATCTCTAGTTTATGAAAAACGATGTTGTGGTTGCAGCAAACTTGTACAACATACTGAATTAACCCTTTGTGTGCAGCAAAATATGAAAAAAATATGTTTTCACTTACTTGCTTATTTTATGAAATCAGCCCAGTTAATTTTTAGAATTGGTAGTTATATCAATGTATTTCATTGAAATGGACATGTAGCAATACATTTTAGGCAGTGTTATGCGGATAAGGGGTTAAGGGTCCAAAAAAATACCCCACACATGGCGATGTTTGGTGATTTTAACCAAACTGAAGCACATTTTCTTGCACCCTACTACCAATACATGTTATAACAGTGTCAGACCTTACTCTATTCATCACCCTGGATGTGTCATTGATAAAAAAATTAGTTTGAGCATGGTGAAGTGGGTATAACATGGTCCATTAACCCTCTGTTTGCGACAACGCATAAACTACGTTTTTGAATTTTTGTTTTTGCTTTATCTTAATAAATACGGAATGCAGATTATATATGTTTTAGTGTATTCTGATTTCAAATATATAATTTCTTTGCTCCTCCAGCAGTTATTTCCGGCAATTTTAAAGATGGCGGTCGTCAGTACAAATGCTACAATATATCAAACACTACATCACCTAGAGCAATTATTTTGACGTAGTTGGAGAGCTTAGTATATAGCGAAACCAACCATGTTAGTTGTTACCATCAACAACATAACAATTCGCGCCAGTTTTAAAGATGGCGTCTGGCAAAGATTATTATTTCCATATTTAAGAAATACGGTATTTAGATCCATCTTTCACCACATTTAAAGTGCTTCATATCGTCGAAGGGCGTAGCTGATGTAGAGTGGATACCTGTTTGACCCACTGTTGACATTAGTTATAAGTTTGAGACGAGTTTAACATCGTATAAGATATCTTCCCTATTATCGCTCAATATATGAGATCGAGCCCTTGGAGATGAGGACTCGAGCATTCCGGCGTGGAGTGGTTTCAATGCTCTTGTGAGTACTAAGACTGTCCCAGTTGCAAAGGTACGATACCTTCCCTTCATCAACGCCTCGCCATCTGATATGTCTATCATTTTTACTAATTTGTTGAAGCTATATTGCGCATATCTGAGGAGTTGGGGCAGCACCACATACTCGTTACAGCAGACCTTGCAATCTACAGCAAGACACAACAGATTCTGTGGAGCAGACCGGAACCACTGGTGGGCAAAGTGACGATGAGGCTGGGAGCAATGCATCTGATAATGGCTTTGCTGGCAAGCATTGGTAAGATATTCGGAGATGGTGGACTTCAGCACATCCTAACTTCATCAGATGTATATGCAGCTGCCACGGTTAACCAAATGCCACAAGGAGAGCAGTATGCCCGTGCAATCCGAGGTGTCCGTCTGGCACACGAAGCTCTGTCGCAGATGTTCCTGACTTCAGCTGAAGCCTTTGCCATCAAAACCAGTTTGCCGGGGCTGACCAATGAAACCAAGCATCTAGTACGAGATCTGGAGCAGTCCTTCGGATCAAAAGATGCAACTGCCTGTGCTACCGTTTGCCAGAAAGCTGAGGACGCAATTCACCAGTCCGTATAGGATACGATCACTCGCTTTCAAAAAGAAGTGCTACCGAACTCAGCAACACTTGCATATTGGGATAACTTCATTGAGTCTGATAACACACTACTTCGACTCTTACGAGCAGACAGGGAGGCAAATATTTCCTAATGCACATACAAGCTGTGATAGAAACTGTCCCCTATTTCGTCCTTGCTGGGCGAATTAACACCCCAGTGTAAATCGCAGAGATGAAGCGACTGGAAGAAAGAGAACCACTGATGTATCACCACATGATGGAAGGAGGGTTTGTTGTTCGTAGGTCAGCGAGTCGGATTTTCAATTGTGTTCCTACAGATCAAGCTCTGGAACAAACAATCAATCGTGAAGCAAAGAGCAAGGGAGGTGCTATAGGTTTCACACTGCACAAAGGCGCACTGCTACGCTGGCTAATGACACGTCACATCACGGGCGAATATGCGGAGGCTTTCAAAGAACTTTGTAACTCTGAGACCAATGTTAAACTGCATAAGAGCTGGGAACTTCTCGTTCGAACAAGGACAGAAAGAATGTGAAGGACATGAAGGAATACATTTACAGTCAGTGCCAGGATCCATTTGACCTGGATGATATTACTGACCATCTAATGAACATCACCACAGGTCAAATAGCATCACGTGAAGTTGAGGATTCTATGAAGGGCATCCCAGAGAGGGGCAAAGTGGTCTTCGATGACTTTGTCAAGCAATGACTTGGGGACGAGCCCACGAAAGGTTTCTGGAAACCAATGCAGAAATGCACCATGTCAACATTTGCGGACATGAAGAAAGTCCTCCCAAACGACAAGGATCGAAAGCTGATAATTGACAGTGAGGTATTGTTTCGGCGGCTACTGGGAGTCTCCAAGAGTCGTGATGTTGACCTGAGGAAAGTTCTCCGGTACGAACTGGCTGCAGTACCACCGGCCCTCTTCCATGGTGATGGAACGATGAGAAAGACCAATAAGGCCGACTCAGCCAAGAAGCATGAATCAAATTGTCCGGAAAGACCAATAAGGCCGACTCAGCCAAGAAGCTTGAATCAAATTGTCCGGACGTTTTAACAGAGCTGCAACAGATTCCAACGTCCACTTCATCCGCATATATCATCGATGATGATGGCGCTAAACGAGAACCACTTCAGAACGTTCAAGGATTTGGCAGAAGTGGTTCAGAAACGTACAGTTCGACTTCTCAGCAACCCGTCCTTGGAGCTGAGCTGTGTGACCATTGTTTTCGATCGCTATGATAATGGGTCATCAATCAAGACAACAGAACGAGAGCGATCGACGGGGTTCTTCTGCACTGTTACCTACGTATCAGATCCAGGGGAGCAAACAAGTTCCTAAACACCGCAAGTTTCTGAAAGGACGCAGGCAACAAGGCAAGCTTAGCGAATTATATCTCGCTGTACATCTTGGAGCATGCAACTGAATACATTCCAAATGGGAAATCCATCATCATGGCAGGTGGATTCAGTGAGGGAATGCTTGTGAAAGAAGCTACCCCATATGGGGTGTCATCCATTGAAAGAATGTACAGTAACCTGGAGGAAGCCGAAACACGAATGATCCTACACGCTTCCAGTCTGTCACGGGACCATGTGATGATACAGACGTCTTACTCTTATTAGTCTACTATTTCAGCAGAGGACACTTAACTGACCATGTGTATATGTATGCTGGACATTCCGGAGAGGAGCGATACATTCCTGTACACAGGATTGCGAATGAACTTGGCCAAACAGTGTGTGAGTGTCTCCCTGCTGCCCATGCCGTCACAGGATGTGACACCACATGTTCCATGAACAGAATAGGTAAGAAAACTGCCTATTCTAAACTGCTGAAAAATGTAGACACTCTGTCGAACTTAAAGACATTCCATGAAGATGACCTAGAGGACAGCGTCGCCGTTGCTCGCTCGGAAAGAAGGGAAATGACATGGACACGATTACAGACAAGTCCGCATCCATGCTTCCCCCGACGGAGGATGCCTTCAAACAGCACGTCCTTCGAGCAAAATACCAAACACGGATTTGGTGCAATAGCCACATGCCTAACGAATTAGTGATCGAACCAGTTGGCCATGGTTGGTCTGCTTGCGACGATGGAGGTATTACACAGACAATGTCCGCTCAGGCATCTGCTCAGTTGAGGTTCGGGACCTGACTCACCTGTACTGAACTGATAAAGAATGTTTGAGTGCGAGGAAGTGTCCTTGTCTCCTTGTCGGACTAGAGTGCATCGATGCTTGTTCTTGTACAGGCTGTGGTAATCAGAACAACAAACCTGAAGGAGATGATGGAACGGAGATAGACACAGACGTGTGATTGAATAAATGGGGACTTCGTTTCACTTATTGTGTGGTATCTGTTATGTTACGAGTAGGCAGCAGTTGGCATTTGTTAGCTGCTTTGTGATGATTATGGCTGGGACTTTCCACATGCCTACCCGCATTCATCAAAAAAGCAAAAATTCAAAACGTAGTTTGAGCGTTGTCGCAGACTGAGGGTTAATGGACCATGTGATACCCACTTCACCATGCTCAAACTTATTTTTCTATTAATGACACATCCTGGGTGATTAATAAAGTCAGGTCTGACACTGTTATAACATGTATTGGTAGTAGGGTGCAATAACCTATGCTTCAGTTTGGTCAAAAAATTACTGGGCTAATTTAATAAAATAAGCAATTGAGTGAAAACGTATTTTTTCATATTTTGCTGCACACAAAGGGTTAATTCAGTATGTTGTACAAGTTTGCTGCAACTACAACATCGTTTTTCAGAAACTAGAGATTCATACGGTCAAAATGAGACCGGTCCAAGCTTGTTATACCTCCGGTAGGGGTGCATCTAATTGTTTGGGTCCCGGCCGCTGCACTATTGTGAGAGTTCCTGTGACGCGGTGGTAATCTGACACTGGTGTTCATTTTTAAGGGCCTTTTTAAGGGCACAGACGGTGGCGCAATGAAAGCAAGTGTACTTGACTCGGCTGCGGGTGATTCAGCCGTGTGCTAAGAGTAAGATAACACGTTGGAAATTCAAATTTGCTGTCAGTATAGTAACTGGAAAACGATAACAGAAGGTGACATTAGAACCCGGCGAAAATATGTATGTATGTATGTATGTATGTATGTATGTATGTATGTATGTATGTATGTATGTATGTATGTATGTATGTATGTATGTATGTATGTATGTATGTATGTATGTATGTATGTATGTATGTATGTATGTATGTATGTATGTATGTACGTATGTACGTATGTACGTATGTACGTATGTACGTATGTACGTATGTATGTATGCACATATATACATACATATATATATATATATATATATATATATATATATATATATATATATATATATATATATATATATATATATATAATATATATATATATATATATATATATATATATATATATATATATATATATATATATATATATATATACTAATTGTTTGGCACATTGTATACTATTTAATTGAGCGAATTGAATAAACTGACCAGTATACCATTTCTGCAAAGCCAACATTTTCATTTGATGTAATCAAGATATAGAGATATAGCTATGCGCCACAGTTACAGTATTTTGTGTGTGTGGATAATGTATAATTTAAATTATATGTATATATATATATATATATATATATATATATATATATATATATATATATATATATATATATATATATATAATTATACATATCACATAGTACATACAAAGTTCCGTACGTGTGCACGCACGGATTCACACCAAACGCTTATACGCACAAGCACACGAGCGGCTTGCTTGCTTAGTGTTTACCCAAACGCACCCACGCACCCACGCACCCATGCACCCACGCACCCACGCACCCACGCACCCACGCACCCCACGCACCCACGCACCCACGCACCCACGCACCCACGCACCCACGCACCCACGCACCCACGCACCCACGCACCCACGCACCCACGCACCCACGCACCCACGCACCCACGCACCCACCCACCCACGCACCCACGCACCCACGTACGCACGATCATGCATATTGTCATTGATATTTGAGAAAAACAATTAGATTTTTTGATTTCCACCGGAAAAGACAGAACAATTTTATTTGAATAACACTACGCAATTACCACGCAGTCAGTCGCACCCGCACACGAATACACATGCATATATGGCATGCACACCCGCAACGCCACGCACGTGCATACACCCACAGGCAGATGCGCAACACGCAGACGCGTAACACAGATGCCTACCCACAAACATACACACTCATGTGACACGCACGCACGCACGCACGCACGCACGCACGCACGCACGCACGCACGCACACTCACTCTCTCTCTCACACACACACACCCGCGCACGCACACACACACACACACATACACTCTCACACACACACACACACATATATATATATATACACGCGCACGCGCACGCGCACGCGCACGCGCACGCGCACGCGCACGCGCACGCGCACGCGCACACGCACACGCACACGCACACGCACACGCACACGCACACGCACACGCACACGCACACGCACACGC
>OZ024854.1:39552574-39697574 GCA_964017155.1 Oasisia sp. SBJ-2009
ATATTCGCAGCAAGGGTGTATGGAACCGTTCATTCGGAATGGAACATATTTTACTGTAATTTCTCAACAGGACGTTTTGGCTATGGTAGTATCAAGTAATGTGTAAACATTGCTTTACATTGGTTGCCGACCGATATAATTAAGAAGATAGCACATCACGTTACACCTGTGTTCTAACTGCGGAAAGCCGGAGACTATTGTGTGTTTTACCATCCGCCAGCGCACGCACACGACAAGCGTCAAAGAATCCGTCATCAAACAGGTGCATGAAAGGACGCTTTGTTGTTTCAATGCAGCGCCGATTAAATGAAGGCGCGAACTGTCACAATTATCACCAGGACCGAACCATAGCCGCCTGATGAGTGACAATCAACAGGCTCACGGCTTGTCGCGTTGTCACATTAGCAGTTTAAGGTTGGTAACAATTGGCTGGTCGCGCCTCACAGTTGTCGCTGAACGCCTTCGGTGACATGAAAGCGGCGCGTCCGATATTCACACTTCGTGGTGTTGTAAACACCTGGCAATTAGCGTGGCTTCGCGCCTTGTTCAGTCCGAGTCGGCCTGGGCTGCCTTCTCGCACCTCGCTGGCTCGGGGCGTGCCTTGTTGGCCTAGAACCTCCGTCTACGCGACCAGTGCATGCCGCCAGTTCGCAGCAGTCAACGCCGATATCGCATTGCAAACACGAACACCATGGATTCAACGACAAAGATGCTCGCGAGCCGCGTTTCTGACGGAGACCGTGGAGCGATTTTGGATGAGGATCTCGCGAACTCTGGCGACGAAGACGAGCTTATTGTCGACGTTGTCGGCGGATGTGAAGACGACTCGAGGATTGAGGAACGGTGTGCGGAGACCACGCAGCACATGCACGCACAGATAGAAGACACAGGTACGCGTTCACACGATCACCTTATATGTATCGTAATCCGTAACACGTACCCCCAAGACACAGACTAGACTGAATTAAATGACAGCGATTTCGTTATCGCATATTTATCCCAATAAATATACACCGTGTATATGACATGTGTATGTGTCCGTCCGTGGGGGCTTTCAACCCTTTCGAAGCTGGCTCCTCCTCGTAACCATCCCAATATTTTGGCAGTTGGATGACTTCACTGACCACGAAGGGTGGATAGTGGACACAGTAACGAAAACTCTCCATAATATTTATACCACACATCGACCGCGTTACAAATATTAAAACTTTTCCCTTTTCCCTATTTCCCTACACGATGAGCCTCAGCTTCCCCAATATTCACAAAGTGTCGACGCTATAACTTAAATATATTAATTACCTACTATTTTCACCTGCACAACACACAATATCAGAATTTATATTCTTACAGGTCCTTTTCTGGCTTGTATTTGGCATTCCAGCCTCTTGTGCCATATCTGTCTTTAACATTGTGTTAAAGAAAAAACATTGAACTTCACTAAACTCTGTTCAATTTTTTTAGAAGATAATAATGTGTCGATTGGCTTAAAGCAAAACGTGTATTAGAATGGAACATTCCAGTTGTCGCAAAAAATTCATATTTTCAGTTTGGCGACTATTGAATTTTGATTAATGGATATTGATGACATGACGCTTTCTACTAAAATGGCGATGTCCATGCAATAAAATGTCTATGTGTCTTCGACAAGATTATTCTAGTAAATGCCTTGTATATGATATTCGTGAGTGTAATTTATATATTAACAATTTCAGGTGCGCGTTGTTCAGAGTATACCGTTTGTGGCTCTTCAATATAATTCAAAAATCCCCAATATACACACTCAGTGGCCAATATTTTGTTTACTTAAAAACGAAAAAACGTATTTTTACATTTACAGCGACATCGTCCGACTCCCAGTCGTCCTGTGTTGAACCGGCAGTCGCCAGAGAGGGCAGCGTTGACACGGAACCCGTGGACACTACTGGACACAGACGCAGGATCTCGGAGGCACAGAGAACCGTTCTCTGGGAAAGCTTCCAACGAAATTCGTATCCAAACAGAGAGCAACACAAATTGCTAGCGGAACTTCTGAATTTGAACGAAAAAAGGATCAAGGTATGCAATCATAATTATATCGGCAACAATTCATTGATGGGTTTAACAACATTTCACATCACTCAACAATTCGACATTGTGATAATATAAACAAAAAACGGGACATTTTGTTGAAAAACGGGACCTGGGAAATGGTGAATGTATTGCCCCAAAACTATAATGCGTATTGACCTTTGTCTCGATGGTAATATTCATTATATATGCATTAGAATTAGAGGCTACTGCGTGTGTGATACTATTATTACTATTATTAGACCTTTTACTACATAGGGCCTAACTGACTTGTGTCACCGTCGTCGTTTGACGAATTGTCTTTGTTGCTTGAGATTTTTGTCGGCGTTTGACAAGATTGTGACATGACCTCGTGGTAGGTGAAAACACGCAATTATTGCGAAAACGACCGTTAGGCGTGTTATAACACATCACACGTACGACCACACACGGTGTTCTTGGACTTTGGTTAGTAACACGTACGACCATACACACGGTGTTTTTGGACTTTGGTTAGTAACACGGTTAGTAATTCAGCAGCTGATTGTCGTGGCAGGGTCACACAGTCTACTGATACTAATAAAGAGTCTGCCATCATGGTTTCTACATTGTGTATCTTGTTTCAGTCGTGGTTTCAAAACCACCGGACGCAACTCCGACGCGCTGGCTCAATGCCCGAATCAGTGTCTCCCGTGGCAAAGGTGACGTCACGCGTTGAATCCCCAACCACTGCGCCGTCGCCGAAACTAGGACCATCTGCAAAAGAAGCACCGGAAGTGGGAACCGGAATAAAGATACGCGAGGCCGCCTCGCAGGCCGCCACTTCAGCGACCTGCAGCACTACGTACAAGCCGATGACCCAAGTCAGTGTGTCGCCGAATCATCCGTTTTATTTCCTCACGGAATCGCGCATGGACGCGTCTCCCAGAAGCGCCAAGACGCTGAAGAGGAAGTCGCCGTCGACATCGACGAAGTTGTCATCCCCGAAATCGAGCGGGCTGAGTGAACGCGCGGTCAGCGAACCATGTCTGAGGCGGCGGCGCATGACGCCACGACAGAGACGGGAACACCGCAAGCTCACGCTTCGCTTGCTCGCTCAGTCTACCGCTGTTGTGAACCCGGATCAACCGCTCGATCTCTCGATGAAACCCGCAGCCTGCGTCAGACTAACACCGCCGGCAACGAACACTCACAGTAGCGACGTGTACTCGACTTCAGAAAGGAGGAGGTCGGCGTTTCTACCGATAGTCGGACGAAATTCAAACGATCCTTGCCATTACCCTGTAACAATGGCGATGGGACTGGTGCCGTACATCGGAGTAAACTACCCACATTTCCAATCTCTGTTGGGCCACCAGTGGCCACTACACGGGCAACTAAAAAAGTGAGATGGCGCCACTCTAACACTTCGTTCCAGAATTGGACTGGGTAGTTTGGATGTATGTTTTTGGTACACTGTCATTTGTATTGTGTATATAAATACTGTTGTTTGTCGATTCTTGTTTTATTATTAATTGATCACTACACTCACAATGGAGTGAGCCGTCGAACGACGGATTTCGGCCCGACTTGTGTCCTTTGATGACTGAGTTAGCATAAGTAAGAATGTAAAGAAACGATTCCCACGAATAACCAGTGTCTGTTACAACATAACAACCACTTGTAATCTGACGACGTACAGTTTAATATTGCAGTAGCAAAGTTGTAAATGCTAAAAGTTCGTTCGATAAATCCCACAAATAAGATTGCAAGGGTCGATCGAATCTATTAGGTTTTTTCAAAAGGTATCATAATTCTTATCAAAACTGCCACAGCAAAACAAAACTTCAGTTACATGTTTTGTTATAAACATAAACAGTACTAGGTATAGTTGGCACTACATACATGTTCATGTTAAGATGAACAATGTCCGTAGTTTAAAATTATGAAAGATCCTTACATACAAATACAATTATTACACAATAATGACATGATATGTATACTGACTAGTCTTACCAGACACGTGACAGATGAGACACGCAACTGGTTTAAAATAGTGCAGTATAAAGATAACACGACGTTGTACATCACCATAATAAATAAGACATTGTTTTTCAAAAAATTCCAACCATAATTATTTTAACACCACATTCAATCTTCTGAAATTACAACACCAATATTTTCAAAGTTGTACACTGAACATCGCCTGCGATGCATTACACAAGAGATGGTTTCAATTTCTCTCTTCACAGTATACTGATTGTCCAGCATATATATTCAGTTACCGTGTTAGAATCAACAAAGCCAATCGTTTGACGATGCAGTGTACTGACGTCTTCTTCTCTCACATATGAACAATCTCCAATGAAGCCAACTGTTGAGCAACAATTTCCATTTCATCAAAACACACGAATCTATGAGAATAAGCAGTTAGAAGAACAACATGCAACTGTTATATCCTTCATAAAACAGGCCAATGCTATATAAAGCTATGCTGAATGCAACAACAATCATTGTTACTAAGACATGATCTTAAACCTATATGAATCATACATGGTACAACGTGATTGGGCGTCAAAATCAATTAAATAAACAAACTGGATCCGTTAACAAACAAATGATAAGCAAATAATCAGTATATACATACCAGTTTTAAAAGTTTATTTACTACTTGGTTTTCCTATCATAATTACACTGGTGTAGCTGACATTGTTAATTTTATCCTCATTCCTTTAACCAAACAGAAAACAGAGCAACCAACTTAACTAAGTGTAAATCTTCAGTTTGAAATAAATAAATTAAGTTGCTGACTTAGCCACATAATTATAGCAAGCAACAGTCGACCACTATCAAATCATGTCATTGTGTTCACAAACATGTGACTATAATTAGATTTTATAATAAAAATCTAATTAAACATAAGTTCAGATATTTCACCTCGAGTTGAAATTTGTTTCTGCACTTTGCAAAATGTGTCCCAACCTGCAGTAGTTATATCAGCACAGCGGTACTGCTTTGATGAGCATAGGGCTTGAGTATCATATTCTTGCCATACAATATAATGCAGAGAAGCAAATCATTATGACCATAAGAGAACAGGGATGGTTATTATTTTGGTCCACTTTTCAGTTTACTAATAATTAAATATCACATAAAGCCACAACAATGAACTTCATTTCAGTTGTTTATAAGTTTGTGCTAAACAAGACCAATTTTCTTAGTAAGAAAAATTACATGATTTATATCATCATGTTGCTGCCATCATTTCCTTTTAAAGCCGTCTGATGGAATTTGTTTTGATGTCTCTGTCATGGCACAGTTATATTTGTTTAGGACACAATGGCAATTTTATTATTGTCATGGTTAGTATAAGAGAAAAGTCACACTTTGTTAAAATATTTACAAAGCACACAGAAGTACGCTGATTAGTGTTTAATCAATTAACTGTATTAGCCTGCATTTTAGCCTCAAAACGCATATAATAGTTTGTTTGAAATAAATAGTTTCGGGTAATTACATAAATGTATATACACAATAACTAAATTGATTAATACTGCGCAAGCAATACTTGCAATATGTAGATTAGTTTGAAATAGGCTTGGGTAATTACACATATGTACATTAATTTAGATAACCGAAACGACTTATAAAGTACGCCAGCCAAACTTTAACTGAAATCATCCAAAGGTATATATATATTTGGTCATGCTGAATGTTTGAATATACTGCACCATTGACAGAGATTTCACCCTGCAAAGCCAACAAGTCAACCATAAAAGTGCATTTAAAAAATCTGTGTTTGTGCATCGATCATCTGTCACAAACTGTTTGTGTTGTGGCCTGCTAATGTGCTGTTTGCCAGACTTTGTGAGACAAATAAATCCCCAATAGGATATGCAAGAATCAGACCTACAATCCTAACTGTTTCAGTTAAATCTCACTCATCTGGAAGAAACGTCAGCTGCAATCTCATATCCATGATCCTGTTCTCTTTAGCTAAAACAATCACATCTGTAGTAACACAGAGCATTGCTGTGCAAACAACAACACCAAGTAGTTTTATGGCAACTTCAGCTGGGTTTTTCTCAGGAGGCAATAGTTTTATGGCAACATCAACTGAATAGTTGGTGACTCTGCCTCGATTCAACTCCAAAAATCCACAATCTTCCATATGTCAAAAATCCAACGATATATCAGTGGATTCGTCCATGTCAGGAGGCATATTTCACAGGTCACTGTCACAAGCACCTGTAAAAGGACACTGCATAAATTACACGGTTCCTTAATTATTTCTGCTCGTATAAACATCACCGAGTGAGAACATGGTCCCGGTAGCTGCTAACACTGTTTCACACGTAACTGCGAGATGCACGTCAAGACGTGTGAGATGACACAAAGTATAATGCCACTACAATGACACTGACCATGTCACTGTTGGACGTGTCAATTGATGCTAATGTTGTCTGTTGACACAATACACAAGGTGTGTGTCATTTCGTCACACCTTGAGTCATGGGATTACTTTCGAAGAACTGACTGTAGGTCTTCCGGCAGTGATACAATGATCACCTCCAGGTGGCGTTGCAGCTCCTTGATGGTGTCCCGGCTCACCGGAATCTCGTTACTCTGTGCAAGCGACTGAAACGTATCAAGACGTTAATTAACTGATTACAAGTTATGAAAATGTTTTTGTACATTTCAAATGATGGGTTTTTATTATTTTTATTATAAAATGAAACTGATTTGTTTCTCAGGGTGGGGGTAAAAACAGTAGTTCGCATAGCAACACATACTGATATGCCAACTTTAGCCAATGTATGTGCAATTGTGCATCACCTCCCAGATTACAATGTCTAATTGCCTCTGTATATGTATGTTCACGCATTTCCTTGTATCAACGGTCATTGTTTTACCAATGGGTGATGTATTTCAGAAAACAAAGAACACACAACTAGTTTAGTTTCATGTTTGTCAGTAGACAAATTGAGTGGTCAGTCTTCACCAGCATGTTGATTCATGGATTATTTTATGAATGCATTTGAAAAGAAAACATTAATTAAATTATTGTTTTTCTGACCCCAGATATCAAGAGGATGTGACAGATGAGTGTAAGATTAACATACAGCATAATGTTTCATACACATTTACAGAAAGCTCTAAAACAAACGATATTACTTAGCTGGAATTAATGTGACAGACAATTTTATTATTTTCACATTATAGACAGCTGTGGTTGACTAATACACATTTAACCAGGCCAAGATATTTGAATCTGTAATAATGTTTACACTGTAGTGGTTAAATATAATACTTATCATAAGTCATTGTACTAGCTGCATGACCCTCAGAGATGTCTACATGGACTCAAGGCTGTGAGTATCATCATGATAATGGCTCCCAGATTGGATATTTTAAAATGTCAATGCACATCAATCTTTGAAACAACATACCAGTTTTTCCCGCAGCCGAAGAATCAGATCCACTATTTCTACTTCCTCCTTGTCCCGTATCCAGGAGAGCAGATCCTGGAGAGAGAAACACGTCAGTCTGGGACAAATATGATAACATAATAAGGTCCATACGTTGCATCTTAGTCCCCAGAAACCAAGTGCATTAAAACAAATGTGTTAGTCAATCTTAGAATTGATAAGCTATGTTAAAGTTGTCAAAAGATGGATGGACAAAGAGAGCTAAAGTTTACAAGCTAAGGTTATAATTACAAAGACATATTTTAAAATGAATTGTCTAATATTTTCAACTCATCTAAGACTCGGAGGGATCAAAATGAAAAGAGTTGAAACAGTAAGTCCAGTGTAGGTATGTCCGACACGGTAAGTCTAGGAACAAACATTAAGCAGAACTATATGGTGGAAGCTGAGTGGCTACTTACACAAATGCGTCACAAAAGTTGCAATATAGATCTTACAAATTACACAATATCAGACAGAAATAGGTTCACCATTAAGACCTGACTTTTTTTAAATAGCAACATTGGGTTTTCAGCTCTGACGAATGACAGTGAAATGGTAACATAGCAAAAAATATCTGGCATTTTTGCCTGGATAGCGATAATTTTTGTGTGCTGCAATAACATCCTCAACCAGAGTTATCAGCCATACTCACAGTTTGACAAAGAGCCTCCAGATGTAGTGCCTGTAGTTTCTGGTTCACTTCGAGTTGTCGACTTCGCAACCAACTGTCGAAGTTGGCACTTGTGAAGAATCGCCTAGAAAAACGAAACACGCAGCTTAAAATAGGTGTCATAAATTGCAAACGAGTGAACACTGATTGTGGTGCTCTGTAAAGTGGGCAAACACTATTTGGAATGTGTGACCTTTGACACTGACCTGTACAGGCCAACCCAGTCCCCTTTGAGTCCAGAGGTCAGCTGTGGCCCTGACTGGTCAACAGTCTTTACAAACTGGTCGATGTCGAACGGCCGCAGACAGGGCGCCCCCTTGTGGGGACAGATGTTGCGCTGTAGGGGCATCAGGCTCGCCACGTACCGCTCCTGGATGGGGCAGAAAACATTGACTTTGATGATAAACATGCTTAGTAGTAGTAGTAGTCGTAGTCGTAGTCGTAGTCGTAGTCGTAGTCGTAGTCGTAGTCGTAGTCGTAGTCGTAGTAAAAGCTTTATTTCCTGATGGTGACCATGTCATGGTATATCATGAATTTCAATGTGCCATCATCACCCAACACACTGATACAATAGCGTTTTAGATCAAATATGTAGTTCACAACAATACTAATAATATTACTAATAAATAAATAAATATAGGAAACATTTGTAATTAAAAAATACATACATAAAAATTATAATAACAATAAATCCTTAATAAAAATATTATTTAATATAATAATAGTAAATAATAAACACAGTTATTAAAATGACATTATAGTATATAATAATGAATGAAAAAAATTACCATTTCAGTTGTTAACAAACATTCTTTGCTTTTAGATGATATAAACCAATAGTTGGTGTGTCATCAGCACTTTGAATAAAGGGAAATAAGGTGTAGAGTTTTAAATGTTTGTAACTTGATGGAGGCATTAACAATGGGATTGTTCTGAACAATCAATAACCCAAATGTAATTAGATGTATGTTGAGTGTATTTCTTTTAAACTGCAATCCCCATCTGGAATTGTAATTTCTCTTAGTGTACCAGAACAAACATGCTGAGGAATAATTACATAAACCAATTATATGCACACTAATGAAGAGATGTAAATTACTTTATGCCGCTCAATAAATTATAGATTTAACTGCAGCAACTGGAGTACTCAACAACAAATAATACATGTTTTGCTATTAATAATTTCAAGAAACATTTAAAGTTTTTTGTGTTTGTAAATGGGCTTTCTTTCAATATTAATGACAACTGCAGTGCCAGCTTATTAAAACAAAACACTTATATATTATGTTAGCTCAACACATCCTTGAATTAGCCATAGAACCTGTGGATTGGCTAGTACAAAAATAACTGTTATTGTTTTGTATCATTATCAGAGTTAGTCCATCATTTTCAGGAGCAAACCTTTAAAATAACAACAGCAACAGCGACACCTACCAGTGGGATCATGAAGCTCTGTGTGAGTTCGAGCAGGTAGCGTCGTAGCATGGCTGTCTGCACCTCCACCGGCCTCTTGGCCTGCACGCCCTGTAACCATGGAAACAACACACACTGACATGTCACGGGCTGGTCCCATCCACGACTGATGCTTTAAATTATGGTGTATGAAATGCATCATTATTCTGTTGTCTTAGTTATTTATGGATATACATTTAGCAGATATTAATGTACAGCTGAATATGCCTGAAACCTATATTGTTGATGCAATAAATACATTGTAGAACTTGACCAGGAAATGACAAAAGGTTCACAAACCTTCACAAGTTTCTTCAGAATAGACTTGTCCTTGTTCAGATATGGCTTATATCGTGTATAAACCCCTGCAAATTAACATGAATAAGAGAAGTTATTTTGTCATCTTTTAATTTATTACAACACACCATATAAATATATGGTGTGTTGTAATAAATTAAAAGATGACATCAGAATCGACATGTTGAGCCCCTAACAACATGACTGGATGCCGGCGGGATCAGCTGCTCTATAGAAACAGGTAAGTTCTTCAGTATTACAGCATCCAGTCCTTAGGACAGCTTGAAGTGATTTACACTTTACTCCCAGGCAGACTTGTTCATTTGAACACCGTCCCAACTTCTCTGGGAAGCGTCCAGCCATGCTGCAATTAGTGGGTCACGACTATTCATATACACATATTCACTAGTACTGTCTATAGCCAGGTACTCATTCATACAGCCGAGTAAACTGAAGCAATGTAGAGTGAACCAACTCGCCCAAGGTTTAACACGGCAGCGCAGGATACGAACCAGGGTTCTCTTGATTGAGGGTCTAAATCCTTCATCACGCTGCCACCGTTCTCCAGATGTGACACTGGTCATACACTAACCTGGCTTTGAGTGCAGCGTCTTCAGATTGCCTCCTCTCTTGAGTCTACTCATAGATTTTGATGAGGCTGAAACAAGTCACCGATGAATCACAGCAAAGTTTGACCATTATCTGTGTAATGTGAACAGTTCACAACAAGTACCTTGTTTACGATATAATACACCCACTTTATTTAGTTGCATATGTAGTATTATGTATTATTATAGTTTATGTAATATAACACAAACTATACACAACAGATGGAGGTAGGTCTTACCCTGCATCATTTCCCCTATCCGGACGACATGTGGCCAATGCTGAAGCATCTTCGCAAAGAATGGATTCGTCACGCCCAATATCACAGACGGTCTGAACAGAACACAACAATTGTAAAGTATTAGTTTTAGTAGTTAGCCCACGCTGTGTGTGTGTTTGTTGTGTATATACCAGGGTGTATGTATGTGTGTATATATATATATATATATATATATATAATATAAATTTTATATAAATTATATATATATATATAATATATATTTTATATAAATTATATATATATATATATAATATATATATATAATGCACACATTGTATTCCTATATAATATACACATACATTTCTTTTATTTTTAACTTAAATGTTAAATTCAGGATTTATTTCATGTGCAATATTACATGTGTTTACATTCTTTGCCTAATTTACACCCGCGAGGGTATTACCCCAATATTTCTTGCTTGCATAATACAGTTTTACATTTTGTAATATTAAATTACTCACGGAGCCTGGGTCTTGGTGGTGTATTCGCTGAACTCACTGTCATGTATTGTGAAGTACGGCCGGTAGTCCATGCTGTACTTGAGGGGCCAGATAATGCTGTAGACACACAGTGGTCAGTGGAGCCAGGCAGACAACGACTGAGGCTTGGATGGCATAGTGTTAGACAAGTACTCACAACCCAAATGTATACCATTGTAACTTGTCAGAAGATACAAATGAACGGTATACGCAAATATTACAGCCGGAATGATACACTGATCCACAGATGTATCACGGCATAAACCGTAATTGTCTGTGTATTAATGACATATTGAGTTGTAACATGTACTACCTGTAGAGTATATACATGTAGCCATAATCTACATACACAGTGTGAAGTAAAATACACACAGTATCGTACAACTGAGCTTTATTTTCGAGGATATTGGTGCATAAGTAGTCACTATTATCAATAAAATATTTAAACACTATTCCGTTTTCAATGCGACATGTAATATGGATATGAGAAATGATGAGCCAGTGGATGGGCTGGGTGGGTCAGTGGATGGGTCAGTGGATGGGCTGGGTGGGTCAGTGGATGGGCTGGGTGGGCCAGTGGATGGGCTAGATGGGCCAGTGGATGGGCTGGGTGGGTCAGTGGATGGGCTGGGTGGGCCAGTGGATGGGCTAGATGGGCCAGGTGGGTCAGTGGATGGGCTGGGTAGGCCATTGGATGGGCTGGGTGGGCCAGTGGATGGGCTGGGTGGGCCTGGTGTAGGGCAGAGGGGCGGGTAGTATCATTGCCAGCTGTTGCTGACAAGCTGTCAAAGACAATCTGTAGACTGTAGTACATGGACATATCAGATAAGACTGACAACTGACCTGACCAGGGCTTGTACAGTGCTTGTGCAGACTGTTGGCAGAGACGCCATCACAACTAAAGGCTGAAAACAACATGTATTGTCTCACAAGCATGTCAATGATCTCTCTCTCTCTCTCTCTCTCTCTCTCTCTCTCTCTCTCTCTCTCTGCCCGCCCGCCCGCCCGCCCGCCCGCCTGCCCGCCTGCCTGCCTGCCTGCCTGCCACTGCCTGCCTGCCTTCTGCCGTCTCTCTCTCTCTCTCTCTCTCTCTCTCTCTCTCTCTCTCTCTCTCTCTCTCTCTCTCTCTCTCTCTCTCTCTCTCTCTCTCTCTCTCTCTCTCTCTCTCTCTCTCTCTCTCAATTTTTATTGCAGGTAGCCAGCTAAGCTGCATATGCAATTTGTATACGATCCCAAGAAGGGTGGGCAATGTATTATTTGGACATCAGGTTTTTTATGCAGTTGGTTACATTTAATATTATTTGATTTTAAGACAAAGACCTACAACGGTATATAATAATGATTTCATGTGGTTTATTAGTTGCCTCGTTTAATTTCAAATACCAAAGAATTAAACATTTGTTACAAATCGCAGGTCATAAAATCGCAAACTTTTAGCACATGCATACAAGTTTGTGTTTTGATCCCAGATGACTTCCACATAACTGCACAGGAACTATGAAGCAGAAGTTGCCTCCATGACAGATGCTTTGAATATTGTGCTTACCTCTCCTGTGAGAACTAACTCCCAGAGCATCTGGATGTGAGGCAATACTGGTTGGAATACACTGCAATGAATATACGATGTATGTGACAGTTATCTCACAACGTAATAAATATTACAACTATCATGATTATTAAATATACAGTGCTGCTGTAGTTGTGACTAACACTGTAATGGAACATATATAATTTAATTTGTCTAACCAACATTCATCATAAAACATTCAAACTAATTGTTTTATTTTAATGTTGTCTCAGTTTACAAAAAAACTGCACTCACTGTAACTATTATTACAGAAATACAACATCAATATAAATGAATGTGATATTTAATTGCTGTATTTATTTACATAATTGTTCACATCTGACAATATAGGACATATATTTGGACAGTAGTAATTCATTTGAAGAAATTATGTATCAAAATCTACATAATATCCAGATAACACAAATTATTATGAAAATATCAAAACATCACAGGTTAAACCGATATAAATTAAAATTACTGTTGATGAACTTGTTGGTGGACTGTGTTTATAAATTAGTATCTTTTATGTTAATAATCCAAGGATACTGATGTGTTCGCTTCAACGTATTTATCTATACAATTTGAATGCAGTTGTGATATGTCTAGAATATTTTTGTAGTTATGTATGTATTCACTGATACTTTTGTCCCGTGTTTGAACCAAACGAATAATTTAATCAAGTGTTCATGAGGAATTAGTCACTATTGAAATATTATTATTGTATATTGTAAATTTGTTACTTACCTGAAAAGATCCACCTCATGTAGCGTGGGTAAGATGTTGTTTGCAGGTATCAAGGGCTATAACAAGTAAATTGTTTGTTAATTTCTAACATATGATTCAGATCATATGCTAAGCAAAATAAATTACCTTTTTATAATAACTGGACACATAAAATCTTACAGTCAAATATAAATCTGTCATTCTCCATTGTTAAGTACCTTACTCATGGTTAAATACCCAATTTTCTGAGACCCATCTGTATTTACATGTCTGAAATTTAACAAGTGTGAAGAAATCAAACTTTCAGCTAATAGACAGAGTCAGTTAAGTTTTGAGCCAATCTGCAGCCAAAGAAGTGACTGACCGACTTGGGGGTGGCCTGTGAGTTACCAATAAGCTTGTCCATCCGACTGGGAACACGGATCTGGTGGGAACAGAAGAAACAATCATTGCAATAGTTTAACACTTTCACATCAGAACATACAAACATGGGAATAAATCAACTGTGTGAGTCTTAACTTAAATAAAGCCTCTGTATTTACCTGAACAACAGTGCCCATGAATGGCAGATTGAGAGTTTCTCCGGGCACTGGAGGAGGCCACTGGTCAATGTCGTGACATGCTGAAACATGACGCACTAGACTATAGCTGTAGTCCCACAACAGTGCAACAGCAATCACTCTCATACTCCATTCATCTTCAAGCCCATTTCTAGAACTGCTCACAATGACTGAAGTTCCATATAACATATATAGCATCTGACAGCCAAATACGTGTATACATCAATATATTTGAAAGAATGTAATTTTCTGTCTTGTAATTTTTTCATGCACACAATTTTACTGAACTGATTAGTATTGCATAGTTTATTGTATACCATGGGTGGTGATATCAGTTTTAATGTTATTATAATTTTATAGAAAAAGTAATCAAAAAGTAGTCCATAATTATTTCAGGTTGACTGGTTAACTTAGACTTATAACAACTTAGAACTTTCTTTTGCATTATCACAAAGGCAACTTTTGAAAGTTCCATACCTGTTTTAACATTGTAAATTTTTGTAATGCTACAACCATAATCAAAATTGTAAGAAATCATGCCAATAAAACTTTGTTGAGTTCTCAATTGTGTCATGACCTACGCTTGTCAATCAGTAGTGCTTCTATTTCATGTGCATTTATTCATGATTAACATTGTGAGAACATTACAGATTACACTGGCAGACATTTCTTGCACTCAATGCATAACACTTGAATAATTATAAAATTTTAGCAAATAATTTAGAAAATTTAGAAAATGTACTAATTACTGAAACACTAACTAGCTGAATTTTTTTGACATCCGATACTCTCATATGATGAGAGCATCAGAGAAAAAGGTTTCTGTTTTAGGGGTTGACTAACCTGCTTCAAGTGAAGGCTCTCCATTTGTAAAATATTCTGGAGCAATGACGCCGATAAGGTAGTTGAAGAGAATGAAGAACGGCAACTTAGAGATGAGGACAACAGACTGAAACAAACGGCCTGGTGAGCACTGAGCACATAGTCACGTCACCAAACAACTCAGTACTATTACTGCTAGTGTCTTATTATTTACATACAAAACAAAAGAAAGCACACATGATAAATCTTAAATAACAAATTAATCATAGTATATATATATATATATATATATATATATATATATATAATGTCATCTCATCAGATATGCATAATACTGTAAAATGTGAATGTAGCAAGAGGCAATTTTATTAGTTTATTTATTCAAAAGACATTAATTCATTTTTAAATGTGTGCAGTATGTTAGAATCACAACATAATAACAGTACAAACTGTTCATATTGAATTACAGTACCTTCTGAAAGTAGCCTCTTCTGATTGTTTTATCTTTGGTCTGTCTAAAGTACACAAACCCGTAGTAATACCCAGGATCACTCTGTGGAGAGAAAGAGAGAAAAGTGCTGCATTCAGTCCATGACCAATAGGGCCCGTAAGTGAGTCACGATACATGGCGAGACTCCGCGCGATTGGAGTCGATTTGGGGACTGGTCATTAGAATAATATTCGATGGATGACAGTTGTAACTTCCGACTGATGAATATTAGGAAAATCAGGACATAAATATCTTGCGTTATACCTTTCTTATCTTAAATGTCCGATTTAATATTGAGTTTACCACACTATCATAGACATAGCGATTTATGTAGTGCAGATAATAGACACTCCCCAAACATTTAAGCCGTATGTTTTTTTTTACGGGTTTTGCATTTTACATAGCTGTACGTTGTGGTTTCGATAAGCACTTATATCTGACAAGTTGTCTAAATGCACATAATCATAACACATGTATGCGTTTGCTTCAAACAGGTTGTACTGTGCGAAAAATGGCACTTTTCAGTATTAGTCAAGATCGCCAAACACAAGTACAAGCCGGCGTTGCCATGGCAACCATCATAATAATCGATTAAAATTCATGATTTGCGTGACCATTGTCACCGGCAAAGTGTTCAACTGCTTCTGCCTATAATAATCCTTCGGACAGTGTAACTGAAATAATTAGACTGGAACAGTTCGATTATTACAACCAAAAACAAAACGAAGTCCTATACGTTAACATGGAGAATATGGACTTTCTGCCCCCAACTGCCCCCAGCCTCGTTTTCGCGCGCGAGACTTACACGCCCTATTCAGTAAACAATGAGATCATTGTAGGACAACATATGTTAATGTTACATCAATCTTTACACTTACTTCTTCAATTGTCTAACAGACAGACTGAAAGACAGACAGAGACATGTAACCTGAACACATCAGATAGCCAGACTTGTAGCATAGTTCAGCCAAATAACAAAGTCACTATAAGCCATCCAGCATATCTTATACATCACTATATCTGATCTATTTTACACTATTTGTTATGGAATCATCACAATTACACTATCTGTTATCTATTTTACATTATTTGTTATGGCATCATCACAATTACACTATCTGTTATCTATTTTACATTATTTGTTACGGAATCATCACAATTACACTATATCTTATCTAGTTTACATTATTTGTTATGGCATCATCACAATTACACTATATCTTATCTAGTTTACATTATTTTTTACACTACAGTCATACCCAAATTACATCAATGTGTCTGAAATAAAGTGCTATCTCTCTCAAAGTAAATACTACCCATTCACACCAAGACTACATGTACACTACAACCTAAAGTGGGCAGGAATGGCAGCGCCATGTTGAACAAGTGAAGAACAGAGGCGCCACCTGGTGAACACAGCAGTGCTACCTGGTGAGTACAACAGTGCCACCTGGTGAGTACAACATGACCTCACCTGTAGGGCCATTGGACAGTCACGGTTGTAGTCGTTCATGGCAGGACTGAGTGACTTCCGACCCGGGCATTGTCGGATGCGGAAGTGGAACTGCGTGTCTCCCATACAGCCTGGGGAAATGGGAAATGATGCTCGAGGATTGACAATAACAACAGAGTTTATGCATCACACCATCAATACCTTACATGAGCTGTGTTTACTGACTTAGAGGGCAGTTGCTGACAGAGATTATTATTGCCAGAGACCATTGTCACCACCAGAGAATGTTGTCATGAGAGAACATTATCACCAAAGACCCACACTCACCTGAGCTCATTGTCACCAGAGCCCATTGTCAACAAAGACCACTGTCAGCAGTGGCTGTTTTCACAAAAACCCACCGTCACCAACGATCATCGTCACCAGAACCCACCATCACCAACCATTATTGTCACCAGAACCCACCATCACCAACCATCATTGTCACGTGGTGACATTTACATTGTTATGGGGAATTCAAATATTGTTATTTCTGGGTGACTAAAACAACTGTCAAAACTAGAATGCTGCACACAACCCTAGTGTTCAACCTACATTTCAGAAAGATCAACAAATAGCAGACTTGGTGAATTTGATCATTAGAATTAGGACATACAGAATTGGTATATCTGTAAGATGAGACCACACTGATAAGGAAATGATACATAAAACACCAAAGAAAAGAAAGAACTAACGCTCACCTGAATTTGAGTCTGGGAAAGATAAGTAGCAGATGTTTGTTTTCTGGAAAAGAGAACTTGCATTAATTATAATTCCATGCTAATACTCTGTCTGTCCTGGTTACAATAACATCAACAGACCAACTGCAACTTTATTCCTGAATTTATTTTCACTATAATCACATTTAAAACACAAGTTCATATGTAACATAATAAGCAGACAACATTGGGTTTTTCAGCAGTTGCACGGAAAAATGACTGAACTCAAGTTAGTTACCACATTTTATAACTGCCATAAACAAAGTAGGCTATGTGTTGATATATTGGTCTTATCTAAATTGCTGCATTTCATGGAGACAACTTACCTCTTTCTCTGTTAGTTTCACATGGCTTGGGTAACTCAACTGTGAAAGAGAACAAAAGGTAAATATATAAGTTCTTACAGAGCAGGCATTAGCAGCACGACTTTATTCGGGATAATATTTTTGCTAATCACAATTTTTTGGTAGATAAAAAAACTGCATGTTTTATATTTTATTGTACAGCGCTTTGAGCATATTTGGCTATCGCGGCTTTATAAATAATAAATATTATTATTATTATGTTAACTCACACACATGCAAGCTAGTTGAGATTTATATTATATAGTGAAAAAACTACAAATACATGTATGACACCCATTTTCAAAGCATAACTTTGGAAAACGTTTTGCTCCTGATGTTTTTACTCCTCCACCAACAGTTCCATGACATTTCTTTCTATCCAAAACGGGTTTTACACATCCAAATAATCGTGGATAGGTGACTACTTTAAAGTTCTTATGTAGTGCAGTCTCCTGTCCTTGTGATTGCCCTAAGTGCTTTAAATGGTTTCTTCCAGTTAACTGCCTAAATTATTACCACTTTTTATGTGTACATTTGTTTGGAATGTTTGTTGGTATGCAGGTGTTGGAGTACCCAAGGTATTGCAATAATTCAGGGAGTTTGACGCCCCTGCCATGCAGAGTTGTAAACCATTGCCTTGTGGTACAGGTTCTTGACAGAACCGAAGGCTAAGGGAGCAAACCCTAACCAGAAAACCATGTCACTGTGACAGCATCAAGGGCGGTTGATGTATGGAACTCCCAACATCTCTCGACCAGCCACTGCAGGGACAAATAGTTTGCGCCTGTCTTGACATGTTCTTGCCGGTGTGAGACTTCTATTTGTTCCCCGAGAGAGTGTCGCTAGTAACTCGCAAAAGCCAGCGGCACTTCAACACTTTTTGCTAGCAGCTTCCATGAAATGTACAACTGCACGAAACTCCATACCGGATCGGCCGTCGCCCGGGTTACCAAAGACCGTGCTGCTTGACCTCATCTTCCGTCGACAGTGGAAAAACAGCTAGGAAGAAGAAGACAAAGAATACAACTACTGACAATTGGACAATGAAACGTCAGGACTCTCCTCGACTGAGAAGGAGCTAACCGACCAGAAAGACGTACGGCACTAGTAGCAATGGAACTTGCCAAATACAACATCGACGCCCTATGTGAAACAAGGTTCTCAGAGTCTGGTAGTCTCGACGACTTGGAATACTCTTTCTTCTGGAGTGGCAAACCCGAAGGAGAAAGATGGGAGGCAGGAGTGGGCTTTGCTATCAAGATGGATATAGTCACAAAGCTGACAGAAATGCCATGGCCAGTAAGTGACAGAATCATGACGATGAGACTACCTCTAAGCAAGGACAACTTTGTTACAATTATCAGCGTGTACGCTCCAACAAAGACAAACCCAGATGAAAACAAGGAGGCCTTCTACAACCAGCTGGCAAGTGTGCTCAGTGGCATCCCTCATACAGATAAGCTACTACTGATAGGAGACTTCAATGCGAGGATAGGAAGAGAAAATGACAAGTGGCCCATGGTCATGGGCAAACATGGGATTGGGAAATGCAACTCCAATGGCGAGCTTCTACTGGCTCTGTGCTCTGAGTTCGAACTGATAGTGACGAACACCATGTTCAAGCAGAAGGATGAACGCAAGACCACCTGGATGCATCCTCGTTCCAAACACTAGCATATGATCGACTTCATCATCACGAGGTGTCGGGATAAGATGGACATCCACAGTACCCGAGTCATGCGTGGAGCAAACTGCTGGACCGATCACCAGATGCTGAGGTCAAAAGTGGCTTTTAGAATACGACAAAAGCACAACAGGCAAGGGACAAGTAAGCCGACCAAGCTGAACATTGCAAAACTAAGTACCACCAGCCATAGGGAGAGTTTTGAGCAGGAGATGGACAGTGCTCTCGCCCAATGGGAGGAGAAGGAAAACTCAACACCAGACGAGGAATGGGAAGCTCTGCAGCAGGTTGTGTACAACACAGCCAAGACATATCTTGGCAAGTCAGACAGAAAACACCAGGACTGGTTTGACCCCAATGACCAGGAGCTATAGACTCTTATGAGCAGAAGAGACCAAGCCCACCAGAGAGTGTTGCAAACCAGGAGCACTAGGTCCACCACTGCAGCATACAAAGATGCCTGCAGACTGCTACAAAAACACACCCGTGCACTGAAGTCAGACTGGTGGGAAAGGAAGGCAGTGGAGCTGCAGAGAGCTGCTGACAGTAACAACATGAAGAGCTTCTACAATGGACTGAAGGACATGTAGGGACCCAAAAAGAAGGGACCTGTTCAACTGAAATCAACAGATGGAATGGAGACCTTCTCTGACAAGAGAGTTGTGGCAAGATGGAGTGACCACTTCCAGAAGCTACTCAACGTCCCTGGCGACATAGATCATGAAGCTCTGGACAACATCCCGCAGCGCATTATCAAGACAAGCCTCGATGAGATTCCAACTATGGATGAGATGGCTAGAGCAATCGCCGGCCTGAAAGATGGCAAAGCACCTGGAGGAGATGGAATTCCTGCAGAAGTATGGAAGCACGGAGGAGAAAATCTGTTCAGCAGACTGCACCAACTAATCACCAATGCCTGGGAGGTGGGTTCTGTACCACAAGCATGGAAGGATGCCAGCATTGTGACTATCTACAAGAAAGGTAATCGAACAGACTATAGAGGAATCTCACTTCTTTCCATAGCAGGCAAGATTTTCGCCAGGATCCTCCTCAGCAGATTATCTACCCACATAACACCAGAGGTAGTTCCGGCGACACAATGTGGCTTCAAAGGTAACCGGAGCACCGTGGATATGATATTTTGTCTATGACAACTACAAGAAAAGTGCATTGAGCAGGACCGACCACTGTACATGGTATCTGTCGACTTCAGCGTTCGATACAGTTGGGAGGGCTGGGCTATGGCAGCTACTGAGGAAGTATGGCTGCCCAGAGAAGTTCACAACAATGATCGAGGCACTACATACTGGAATGATGGCGAATGTTAGTGTTGGAGGGGAAGTCTCGGAACCATTCAGTGTCACAAATGGGGTCAAGCAAGGTTGTGTACTGGCCCCCATGCTCTTCTCCATCTTCCTATCAGCAATACTCGACGAGGCTTTCCAAGACACGGTAGATGGCGTCTACATACAGTCCAGACAAAGCGCTGACCTATTTAACGTCGCACACTTCAAAACAAAGACCAAGACTACTCGGATACTGATAAGAGAGCTGCTATTCGCAGATGACAGTGCACTGGTTGCACACTCTGCTGAAGAGATGCAGAAAATAGTGGATGCTTTCTCCGATGCATCAAAGAAGTTCGGCCTGAAGATCAACATCAAGAAGACCGAGGTGCTGTACCAACCCAACTCTACATGAACCCGAGAGGAGGATATCATGGTAGATGGAAACAAGCTGAACTCTGTTCTGGAATTCACCTACCTCGGAAGCACTAAATCAAGTGACGGATGCATTGACGATGAAATACAGAGGAGGATGGCCAAGGCTAGTGCATCTTTCGGCCGACTACGCCAGAGACTCTGGAACAACCACCATGTGTCCATGCAGGTTAAAGGCAAGATATACCATGCAATTGTGCTGTCCACCCTCCTATACGGAGCTGAGGCCTGGACAGTGTACAGAAGACATGTGAAAAAGCTGCATGCCTTCATGATGCGACATCGGCGTTCGATCATGAAGATAACCTGGATGGACAAAGTGACAAACAAGGAAATACTTGAACGGACCGGGCTGCCATCTATGAAAGATCTCCTGATCAGAAAGAATCTCCGGTGGACTGGACACCTCATGAGGATGTCACCAGACAGGCTACCGAAGCAAGTTCTCTACTCTCTACTGTCTTCTGGTCACAGAAAAAGAGAGGGCGCCCTCGTCTCCGATTCAAGGATACCATCAAGAGAAACCTGAAGATGAGAGACATAAAGATCGACTCATGGACATCACTCTCACAGCAGAGAGACAAATGGAGAACAACAGTCAAGTGATGGAAGCAGTCTTTGTCGCCTCGCGACCGACAGCATGATGATGTTTGGAATGTCATTCTGCATCACTTCCGCTAAATAGAAGGTAGACATAATTTTTTATTGTGCTTTAGATCAATGTAATGCTGTCGAGTTGACGTAAATAAGCTGATGTCACAGTGTGAGCTTTAAGATTCCCAAAAGCATCGTGACCACAAAGGCGATGTCTATTTACGAATATGTCCCCCAAACTATGGCTAGATTATTAATTGTACGTGGCCCTGATACGTCTGGCATGTGCTAACTGCTCGCGCCCTGTGACATCGGCTTATTTACATCAAGTCAACTACATTAAATTGATCTAAAACAATTAAAAAAATAATATCTGCCTTCTTTTTAGCGGAAGTGATGCAGAATGATATTAAAAAAAAATTCAAATTGGTAAAACCGTTTTGAAAAGGCCCTAATAGTAATAACCCCAACTTAAATGCACGTTTCAGAAAGTTCATCTGAACATTGGCTCTCAAATCTCATCTACACTGTATATAATTATTCCATGACACAGTTACCAAACAAAGGCTTCTCATTCACACATATCCTTGGTGAAATACAGCAATGTAAAGCATTAGTATGCACATGTATACAAGTGTCACCGTTCATTCACCGACCCTGTCATTCGCCAATTTTTAGTTGTAAACAAACTTGTAAATGACAGCTGGGCTTACTTCCATCGCTTGACCAAGCTCCAAATCAAACGTAACTACACAAACGCAGTGCAGCCAGTTCTGAAAACGATCCCAAGGTAGCGTTGTGGGGCTTTTGCGAGATTCATTGCCTAACGATAGTCTCCGAAACAACTGTTTATAATTTTCATCGCCTCCAACAAGGCCACCGTCCACTTCCACCGCCATCTTTCAGATGCCAAAAATCGTCGATTGATATCATATTACAACATATGTAAGCAACCAGTATAATTTGGATTGTAATTACAATTAGAATTAAACAAGTCACTAATTAAATATTTTACATAAAATAGCAACATATCTTCATAAAATCTATTAACCTAAAAATCTATGTAATGTTTTATTTCGACATGTGTCGTCAATAAGTCGGATTTTCGGGGACCATTGATTATCTGACACGTTTGCGGAACTACGCCGAGAAGACAGTTGAGGGGCTTAAAAGTGCTGCCACCTCACGGAGTCTGGGTAACCGAGGCTAGTACCGCTGTAGCGTTTACGTTTTTCCGGCGTTATAAACGTTTCGATTGACGTTTCTGCGGATGCACGATAAATGTAAAATCATTAATGCGCAGCGAAAGGACAAAGCATTTATGGTATAAATACTTCGGGTTCTTCGTTACGATGTACATAACCTTTCTACAAAGTTATTTGTCGCAAATTAAGACGAGTCAAGCAAGTTTTGAGACATGTTTTGATAGCAAGTGTAAATCACGTGACTGTAGTGCGCCATAATCCGTGACAGTGATTTAAACAAATGTAAGATATTATTGTATTAAACGACATTTGAAGCAACTCTTCATAGTAATCATCACAGGAGAGTTAACAGCCCGTGGCATTTATACCAAAACTGCTCTGTCGTTTCGATGCACATTGATGATTTTACATTTATCGCGCATGCGCGTAAACGTCAATCGGAAAGTTAATAACAATCGTGAAAATGTAAGCGCGACACCGCGACTTATCCAGCACGTGATCTATTGCATAACAATTAACAGCATCCGTCAAGGTTCAAAAATGGATGCCACACGGGTTCATCTCTGGGATATACCGTCGTATATTTTGTTGAAATCCCTTCTCAGATAGTTTTACTTTACAAAGACAACTTAACATTTTAAACTCCAACTGAAACGAATTTATCCATTTCTTTTAATCGTAGTATACATAAACTAAACAGGATATGCAAATATTAAGTATGTTTATTGCAAGCTCATGTGACAAAACCCGTCATGTCATACTTGGCACAAAACGACCAGGCTGGGTGTTGGGTGTATGTGACGTGGATCACAGAAAAAGCGCTCACATGTTGTTAGCGTTGGCCGCCACGGTGCGGGTTTGTATTTCAGTTATGTGCTTGTTACCCCAGTAACGTACACGAACCCCCCCCCCCCAAACACCTTGGTCGCGTTGTGCCTTTATTATGCAGCGCGAGTGGCATGCCCCGTAGACGTTCAGAATCTGTGAACACATTTCAATAGTAGGCCTACACCCTCCTGTCTTCAACTGTCATGATTAGATTAGCCTAATGCTAAATCTCCGACTGATTGCCCGTCGGTGCTGCGAACAAATTCACCAGAACATCCCTTCCACGTCTTCCATGCATTAGCTGGTTCGAGATACCACTGGGTCGTGACATTAGAATACGGAAGGGTGTGGTTAATTGGTTTTGCATCCAAACAAGTTCTACATTTTGAAGGCAATGCTCTAGTGTGTCGTATTTGAGACTATGGTTAACTACGTACAAAAGCAAAGTGTAATATAATTGGTTGTGGTTAACTTTGAAGTTTGAACTGCATTTCGAAAAGTATACCTTGTTAAACACATTTCTGCTATACAGTATAGTAATCCAGCTAATGTACTTTCAATTCGTCGACTTATTTAAAAAAAGTTTTTTTTACAAAGTTACGATTGCTAATTTAAAACGTGCCGTTACGCATGTAATCAGACTTTACAATTATTTCGATTCCAGGGGTGGTTATAATAAATCTATGCACATTTACTCCAATTGAGTGTCATCTTCTAGTATAGTCATGTCACCCGCTTTGCAGTTTGTTGACGTTAATCTTAATTGATCTCTGCATACAAAGAGCTATAATATATATATATAATCGATCATTTGCGAGTACTATGGTAGACTGAAACGATCTTCGGTGTGGCAAGTCAATGATGTAGAGACGGAATGAACAATGCACCTTCATAAGTCAGGAGTAAATTAATTATACACGTTATTTATATTAGAACATCAGTATTCGGACTCTTCCATAAGTATGCCTAGGGACTTCGTGCTAGTTTGATAACATCCAGTTGGTCTCGATCAACAAGCCCGACGTATGTTATGGTAAGTAATTGATGATTTTTACATGATTTGAGGATAGGTCATAATACAACCACCAAGTAGCCAGAAATCGACAGCCCCATGCACCACTGCCTACAACTCGTGAGCTAGGCACCTTCTTCCATCAACTTAGTGTGTCTGGATCAAGGCCCGCTATACTTGCCTTGGTTCCAGGGTATGCAGACGCCTTTGTTCCAAAATCCCTGTCAGAAGAGTACCCCACCATTCTCACTGATCTGGCAGACGAGGCATGTTTCAACATGGCCCATGAGGAACTGCTTCAGCACTGCCACTTTGTAGCCGACAGCATTGCAGTCTCACCGCAGCAAGCTGAAATTGTTGAACTGGCGACTCGGAAATAGTCAGCTGACCAGCGATGGTTCAGTTTCCGAAGTGGGCGTGTGACTGCTTCAAGACTAAAGCGAGTGTGTCACACTCAGTTATCGAAGCCCAGTGTTAGCCTTGTCAAGGACATTTGCTATCCTGCAAATCGTGCCTTCTACAGTAAGGCAACGCAGTGGTGATGCGATCATGAGCAGACAGCCCGGCAGCAGTACTGTGAATGACACACACGACAATTTCGCCATTCGAGAGAGCGGTCTCGATCACTCTTCACCCTGACATGCCTTTCTTTGGGGTGACACCTGATGGCATTGTGTCTTGTGACTGCTGTGGGGAGGGCATTGTGTCTTGTGACTGCTGTGGGGAGGGCATTGTGTCTTGTGACTGCTGTGGGGAGGGCATTGTGTCTTGTGACTGCTGTGGGGAGGGCATTGTAGAAGTAAAATGTCCCTTCTGTAAGCGAAGTTTGCACTTGGCTGAAGCTGCAGATGATGGAAAGTTCTGTCTGCAAACTACAACTGATGGGACACTTCGTCTGAAAGAAGCCCATCAGTACTACTATCAGGTTCAGATGCAGATAGCTGTCTGTCAAAAAGACTACTGCAACTTTGTGGTGTGGACCGAGCAGGACTTACACTTCGAAAGGACTGTGCCAAATCATGAGTTCTGGACATATACAAGTAACATGGCCACGCATTTCTTCCGAGATGTGCTTCTGCTGGAACTGGTAGGGAAATTTGTCTCACGCCCATCAAGCTTGCCAGCAGATGATGACAGTGTGGCGCTATCTGCAGATGATGACAGTGTGGCGCTATCTGCAGATGCACTGCTGAAAGCAGTCGAGTACACTGCACCAGCATCTACAGAGGAACTTGTGTGTGTCAGCGTCCACACAGTGAAGAGTATGGCTCTGTCATTGGGTGCGACAGTTAGTATTTATGCTGACGTTCTAACATTAATGTATTTGCACAGCAATAATGTTACAAAGCATGGGTTCAAACAAAGAGAGGTGTATTTAGCTTTTACGGTGATTCATATGTTTATTTGCATGAAATAATAATATGATAACTCATTATTGTTCAGTTCAACTTTTCATTTCAGACTTTTACATCACGTCCAGATATCCATGTAAACATTAAACATACAGGTGAATAAACAATATAACAGTATTGCACATGATTTTATAACAGTATTGCACAGTGGCACATTCAGTCACAGCTGTTACATCGGATGTATATTCATCTTAATCCAGTGTCACTGTATACTGGAGTACCCATTACAGTGATTCATATCAGTTGATTTGCATGAAATAACAATATGATAGCACATTGTTCAATTTAACATCTTCATTTCAGACAGATGTCCATATAAACATTAAATGTATAGGTAAATAAAAATATAAAAGTATTGCACAGTATTATATAACAATATTGCATATTCAGTTAAAGATGTTATCATATCCTGGAGTGCCAGTTTAAATCACAGCTGATATTTGCCGTCACAAGCTTAGTCTATTTATATAAAAGATTTTCATTACTGCTTTACGATTTTGTACATTGTTAATATTGTGACTTGAATCAGAGACATAAAAACATGATCTTTTGCTCTACAGTTTCATAACTATACCTGACCAGTATGTTTACAATCTTGCATGAACCTATTCATTTGTGAGAGATTACAAATAAACTGCATTTCGTATTTTCACATTTAACACTTTGTGCTTCACTGACCACCGTTGTTCACTAGACAAAACAAATCATCTAGTCAAAGGGAACAATTGGGTCGCAAATGTTAACAAGAGCACAGCAAACCGTGGCAATGATGTTGATCAGGGAGCCTTCGTTTGATTCTGTTTTTAGGTAGTCTATGGGCAAGATTCCCTGCAGGATTGTGTATTTATTTCGGACAAGGCCAATCATACGTTCTACGTGGATCCTAACATTGGCCAACTTTCGGATTGTTTCTACTTCTCTGAGGGACAGTTGGCAACGGCCTTTAGTGAAGACTGGGATTTTTACCTCGGCACACATTAATCCGACACTCGTCTCAATGTCAAAGCCACGGTCTGCCAGAACCAAGTTCCCTGGTAATAGTTTGTCTAGCAAACTGCAGTGGTCAGTGATGAACTTATCGCTGGCCCTTCCACCCCAAGCACGTGACAGGAAAGACACAGTTCCCTGCGGTGTCACACCTATCAAAAATCTGATAGTGTTATGGTGCTTGTAGGAAGACCATGTCTGTGCATTTGGTGCATAGCCAGAAGGCTTGTCGCAAAACACTTCAAAGCAGTCAATAATGACTACAACTCGCAAACCATAATGTCTGCGGAAAACCATCGGCATTGTTAGTCGCAGGGAATCCATATCGGGCCACATAAGAAGAGGATGCATGCAGTCAAACATCACTGCAATAACAGTTTTAAATGTGCGAGAAACAGTTGACTTAGAAATATTAAACCGGTATGCCAGGTCTTGCACAGAGAGGTTAAATCTTAATCGCATCAAGACAAGGATACATTTTTGAAATTGACTAAGTGAACATTTCTAAGTAAATAACGCGCTTTCCTCGTCGAGTCCCTACTGCCATAGTGAACTCCGTCAGGTGGCGCCTGGAAAGCGCGTTATTTACTTACACATTTTGATAGATTTCAGGCATTAATTATTATTTTTTGATCACATGACAAATGCATACGCGTAGTACAGGTGTAGTAGATACGCCCTGCGAAGTTTGGTCATCGTAGGTGATCATTTTGTTGGTATTTTCGAGGTGCGGGCCTAAACTGCAAAAGTACCTAGATTTGTTGCTACAGCTAAACACAGAACAAAAGTTCACCATCACATTTCCATGACAACAAATGCGAACGGACTATAGGCTCCTGCGTAATGCGTATGCCGCCGTATTGTCCACAGCAATGGCGGCGGTACCACGTGATCGCGGTGCAGTGACGTCATGTGAAACCTACGAATAGAAAACAATCCCCTAAACCTAGGCTACAGTGGCGGCGCCATGGAGCAGTGCAATGGAAATAATAATGTATCCCTACCTGCTCACTCGAAACGAGGTTTTCCACTCAGAATTGGGTTATCGTACCCTGTCGATCGTAGTGGCTGTCCCCAAGCAAGAACGATGCCGTTATAGAGACAAAGTAACACCACACTAAGGTAAGTACTAGTACTAACTAAACGAAAGGTGTCACATGAAATACCGCATAGACTGACATCTGTATAAAAACTTGGTAAACGAGTGCTATCGTAAGCTTTGGCTTCACTTCCTGTCACTGTCAGATTCACGATTGAGTGAACTGCAAACATAAATGCCAAGAACTGACATGTTACAACCACAATTCAGTTATGCACGTGTGGTCGGTGTTCTGTTTGCTTTTGAATGAATTATATTTATTTGCAAAACTATGATTTATCACAATAGCCCCAGCTACCCTAGACAACACATTGCCATAGAAAACCGAGGAGTTTTGAACTGAGCACATGGTTTTGGTTGGGATCGAATGACATTTTTTCTACACAAAGTCAAAAATCATCTGAGATTACCCGGGACCAAGATCAAAATGAGTGATTTGTGAACTGTGTACAAGTTAATACTTCACAAATAAAAAAAAGAGTACCACAGTTATAGAAGAGAAGAAACTAGAGAAGGCTATCTTTTACGTAATTGCCTTCAAAAATATGCACAGCGAGAACATTTCGCTACCAGTGTTCCCCTGTGGTGAGATGTAGCCTTCAGATATAGAATTAGACATATATATATATATATATATATATATATCATAGTCCTATTATGTCGATTATCATACATTCCTTTCACAATAGCGAACTGACCCAGCCACCTTCAGGGCAAAATTGACGCTAATAGGACGTTTCACAGTGACGTCACACGCCGAGTCACGTGGTCGTCTGCGGCGACTGGTTGGCAGAAGAGAGAAGTTGGCGGCCATTTTCCTTGTGTTTACGCTTTACAGTAGTGCGAATAAAGAATTGTGGTCATGTCGTGTGTTGTTGTGGGGTATACTAGTCGATGCGTGGATAGTTCGTTGTCATGTCACTGCATTCCCAAGGAAGAGAAACGACGACAACTTTAGCTGAATGCGATCAAGCGCAAACATTTGGCTCCGCCTCCGACCAACATCGACCGAGTTTGTGGATGGCATTTAATTTTGTTTTGAACCGTTTTAATTATTAGCATAACAAGTTACTAGTCATGAGTACTGATGGCAGCTACATAAACATAATTTACTGCAAAACAGACTTTGACCTTTGTTACATTAGTCGCATGTTATGTTGGACTGGTGGCTGGCTGGCGTGAGCTGTCACTCAGTACCGACCGGCGTAGCGGTAGGCGTACCCGGCTGACAACTGCACTGCTGGGCCGGGAGCTGGACCCTGAACCCGTCATTAGGCCTTACAGGATACTTCGAAGTTGAATATATATTTTACACTTGAATGTAGGCGTCCAGTGAATTGTATGCCTTCATAGAGGCTCGACTGAACATTCCAGGCGTATTGGTAACGTAATTGTAACGGCTAATTCATTGTAAATATCGCCGGCGAACGTTACTAGATTCGGGGTCATTTTGCCAGCCGTCTTGCATAAAATACAGATCTGGCAACATGTCAGCGCCATCACCGTACTCTAATTTCAATCTCTCGCGCTGACATCTAAAGAATTAACGTACAACGAATACTGGCTATTCATAATTGTAGCATTAAATCAGCCTTTGTTGGCTTGACTAGTTGGCCGCACGACGTGTTTTGCCAACCAGTGCAGTGCGCATGTGCGAAAGTGACGTCACGTGTTGGTAAACATGAAACGTCCTATATGTAGTCTTAATGTATATGTCCGTACTGCTTGGTAGTGGTATAGCTATAGTTCGGAAACTAGCAGGGGTCGAAATAGTGTTAGTCTGGTAGTCCAATGACTACTAGACTACCAGGTCTCCACTGTTGGTGTCACACAAACTTAATTCAACTGTTTTCTGTGGGAGTGGGTACAACGGGGGATTAGCAACCACTGTTAGTGTTACACATCCTGGCATGTCATAGACTCATAGTAACTGGCTATTAGAGTTGACTTGATGAGCAACCATTTAAAACAACTGCCTGAATCACTGCATAATCCAGTGTCAATAATAGTGACCATAAAAACAATAGCTTCCTATCACTTTATCGGAGATTGAAAAATTTTTTTTGCTTAACTAATTTTGTTTTTACTCATTATTTTATAATTTATGACTACATGCATTGTGTGCCCTGGATATGTTAAACATTCCCCCACTTATCCTGAATCAGTGGATGGTTAGCAATCCAAGCAGCAGACCTAGGCATTAATAAACTCTACAAGAAAAGTACATTGAGGGATCATAATGTTACAGATATATATTTTGCAGATGTTCTGAATTGCACCAATTAGCCAGTCAGCTGGGGACATTTATATATTTTAGGAAGCCTGAATTTACAAAACAAGTTTCAAGTTCCCAGGTTTATAGGATAACAGTGTTATTTATCATTTGCTCGTTCGGTAGGATTGGCACAACATACTATTTATTTTATTTATCAAATTATGAATACATCGTACTCAGGGCTAGTGGGTATCCTACCAAATGTGCAATGGTGATTCCATGATGTTGTTGATTCTCCCCACTTCATGTATATTTAAAGTGCTTAAGCTGCCACATTGTAATTAGGGATGGGACGATTAATCGCGGTTCACAGTATTCGCGGTTTTAAGGCTCACGGTTCGGTGCACCGTCGTCAGTTTGCGTACCGCGTTTCTTTATATTTTTATAAATGGCACATCGTCATCGCCTAATCGGTGTTTCCGTACACGTGACGTATATGCTGGGAGGATATAATTATAAGGCTGCCAGCCCAGAAACATTTCCTACGGGTAACAATGCTGTCCCAAAGTTGAGTGATCGCAATTCTCCCTTCAGCGTACGCCTCCCGTCATAACCCAGGGTTGGAAAACCACTACCGAGTCTACACTCCCTGGTGTGCATTACGCAGTCCTGAGACAGCCCTGTCGGCTGCCAGCAGTAGGGCTGTCTTGGGATTGTGCGGTTGATAAAACGACCATGGCAATTTGAATTTTACCCCTGACGAACGACCATCCAATAGGTGGCCAGCACATTTGTTAACCTAAATATTGCAATGAACTCTCATTAAACGCATGACTAACGCACATAATGCCATAAAAACAATAAATCGCCTGATGACGACCATTCATTTTGGCGATCTTTTACTTTCTGATCGAATTATAAAAACGACATCTAACAGCCACTAGACTTTCCTCACATATCTTATATATTTATAAACACACACATTTTATGTTATAAAATTAAATCACTTACATTATTGAAACAAATAAAATTCACGAAACAAACTCGCGCAAGAACTCGCCGGCAAGACATGGCGAACATGGCCACCGTCAATGGTTACGCGTAACTGTGTGATTACTGTAATATCCATATTGTGTATGATTATAGTTTAGAAACATAGGCTAAGTTTTAGGTTAGTTTAGAATCAAACCGGAATCCAGATTTAGCGACACCGTGATAAAATATCGACGTAACGCCACAGTAATCTACGGCCTTTGCTTCATGTAACAGTTGCCGGCGATGTCGACATTAGTTTAGCAAAATTTTGATTTGTGAATTTTATTCATCACAGCAATTTAAATGATTTAATTTTATGACCTAGCATATATGTATATGTAATATGAGTTATTAGAGAGGAAGTTTCGCGGCTGTAGGAGGTCGTTTTCATGATTAGATCAGAAAGTAAAAGATCGTTTTGCGGTGCTGGAAAGAATAACAAAATGGCGACTGCGGTGCGATTACCCAGACGCCGTGAGGTGGCAGCACTTTTTAGCCCCTCAGACCGAATTTGAAATAAATTAACTGAGAATAGTATTTTTATCAAATATTATTAAAAAACGATTCAAAATGAGGATACTCCAGATATTATAAAAAAAAACGATTCAAAAGTAAATTTATACTGAAATGTGTCACACATAAAATAAACATAATAAATAATGTTGTTGTTGTTAATATGTTGTCTCATATATTATTTTCTACTTTTTATTTTGTTTATTTTACTACTTAGTGGTTGTAAGCGCCCCCCTAGTGTTGATGTTAGTCGTTGTAAGCGCCCCCTAGTGTTGAATGTTGCAAACCCCTCACGAGAGACCACCTCTCTTTTAAGACCGCCCCACTCTGATTTGGGGGGGCGGTCTTAAATGAGGGGTTCCACTGTACTGCACTCAACATTTTTCATTAAAAATGTTGTGTGATAGGTGGCGTGGTTGTGGAAAGTATCGTGAATATATCGAACCTTGGGTCAAATATCGAAAATCGAACCGAAAATTTTAAATATGTATCGTCCCATCCCTAAATTTATTGGTAATGGTTATTTTCTCAGGTAGTGATTAATTAAAAGTGTTGATCTGTCATTAGGGATTAATAAGATGGACGATGAACGGACAACAGATGGATGGAGACAGATGCGACACTAGCTATAGTCTTGTTGGATGTCCTGGTATTCACACTCAACCCAAGTTGCACACATTTGGATGTATACGCCACTAGTGTGAGTGACCAGAAAGGGTGTGAAGCTGAACAATCACCACCGACTTCTCATCGAGGCTTTCCACACCGGGAACATGTCTGCCGTTGCAGTGTTTACAAGTCGACCAAACTCCCATCCATTCCAAGACAGGCGTGTGTCGCTGCATGAGACGGTCAAGGTGGGGCGGTCAGTGGCTCGGGCTCGACCAGCCCCGAACAATGCGATATTCGACTGCAAAGTGCTTTCCCGAAACCATGCGCAGTTGTGGTACGAAGACGGAAGGGTAAGTTTTTTATTCATCTTGTAGCTGTAGAACTTGGTGCCTTCCCTTGAAGGTGGGTTTTCGATCTGCCTGCACGCTGCACAGTGTTTCGACACAGTGACATGGATGTTTTTTCCCACACATTTTCTGAGTCATTCTGAAATGTTAATTTATGTTTTTTTGAGATGCTTGTGTTACATCCAGTCAGAAGTTCCATAGCTCTATAAACAACTTAGTATAATTTTGACAGCTGGTGCTTTTTGTCCCATGAGCATAGAATTGTTATAGGTGGTAACATTTCTTTAGAATTTTACATTTCTTTAGAATTTTAATGAGGCGGCATATATAATTTAAGTAATCATTGTACTTGAACCTAACTTTGCAGTAAGATCACATGGAATAAATAAGCAATATAATAAATAAATTATTTGTACATAAGCAGCAGTGTTTTAAATCAGCTTAAGTAAATGTATAATATTGTCATGTGTTTGTGACCAGAGGATAAGTGTCTGTCACAACCTTTTTGTAACCTTTCTGTCACCACCTTTCTGTACTGCTTGTCCCGTAATCGATTACCGTGCACTTCAAGGCTGGCATGTTTATTATATTTTTTGCTTGCGCCATGTCATTGCATGCATATCTATTATGATTATCAAGGTTTGCTATGTAGCCTGCTTCAGGCAGAAGATACTGTATATTATAATCACAATAGTTTGACATGACTCAGTTAATTTGATTTCCCTTTTCACAGAGTATTGAGGTTTTAATGTTGACTCACCCATGATTGTATAGGTTGCTTTTTCTTAACAAGATTAGTACTAATAGTAGTGGAGTGTTTAAATAGCATTTATCTCAAACTTAACAAAGAATGATGCATAAATGTCTGTAAAGTTTGAATACCATTGTCCCATGCCAGACTGTGGGAAACTGTTTCAATAAATGCTAGTTGACCAGTGAGTGGATGTAAGTAGCATATTTGGTACTGATCCCACCATGCCTGGCTTTGCCTGCAGGATCAGTGTAATACAAATGTAGACTTTGGTCCTCAGATAAAACATAAATCATTCATTTCTTGGACCAAGCATTGAGCACTGTCAATGACGAAACTGGTAGATAGAATTTTTTAAGGAATTATGGGAAGCCAGTGGTGACTGAAAGCTATCTGATGCACAATGTCTGGCAATTGTAACTGAACAAATGCATTCTAGGACAAAATCTTGCATTTTACCATGCTCTAGTGAGTGGTAACTAAACATGCTGTGACAAGTAAGGCATCCTTCCAAGATGAGATTATTAAACAGTGGTAAACATAAGAGCTTGCTGTGCTTTGCTGGTAACTGTAAAATGTAATGGCCTATTATTAGCTTTCATCCACATTGTCCTAAAAAGTGGAATGCTATTACGTACACAGCAAAGTGCCTCCATTATGTGCAATTTGTGGATCTAGTGTTGCTGAATAACTGGATTAAGTTTTACTGGGTTACTGGCATGACACAGCAATGCAAGCCAAGTGGGTGCACAACGTTACACACCTGAAACTACCTGGTACACGGACACATTATTGATGAAAAGAAGTTTTAACTCTGCTGGATAGACAGCCTTCTCCGAAATAAAATAATGCTGATGCATCATCTAATTGGTATCTGTGTATCCAACAGTTCCACTGGCATTGTGTTTGTTTGTCGGTAACAGAGCTGTGTGACTGCTGCCTTCACAACTGATGCTACAAGCGTAACATGCCCATATATATGCCAGGTGCCACAGTACTCTGTCATAAAAATCAAGTAAAATGACATAAAAACAACTAGTGTCAAGCTTAGCACCACTTCCTTTATTACACACGTCGATGTCATCACCTGGCAGAGAATATTGGCATCTTTGTGATGTCACTGAGCTGTCTGAATCCCACAAACTGTTTGACAACCGGCACATTTACCCTGCTGCATTGGTTTCTGACTTGAAATTTACGGATAATGATCTCAGTAAAATTGCCAAGAGCTATGCAATGTCAGATGTCAACATTTTGTTTGAGCTGACCAGACAACCTTCCGTTGATGCAGGAACACTTGACATTTCACAATACTTGCAGACCACAATTGTCACAGTATCACTAATGACTCTCCCTTGCCAGGGGGGCACTGACAACCCATTCTTTTCCTAGGATCCCTGACTACCATCCCACGTCCTGAAAGCATTGGTAAGTCACCAGTGTCCCTTGATCTGAGAACACTGACAAATCCAGTCCATTGTTCTGGAAGCTTTTTCAACCTATGATCTTTTCATGGGAGCTCTGACAATTGTCCCATTTCCTTGGAGCCCTGACAATCCTTGTTTGGTAGTAGCACTTACAACACTTGTCCTAGGAGCAATGATAACCCTTGTCCTAAGAGCACTGGGGAGCTGTCTTCTCGTGTGATTGAGTTGTCAGACGTGTGCAACTGAGCAATCGATGTGATGCCTCTGGGACTGGCGCACACACATCATCCATAATGAAGTTCCCTGCAGTTTCTGGCAGATGTGACACTGACTTCCCCACTGACATTTGATTAACTTTGTTGATGTATTAATTCTGCATCAGACAAGGCGACTGTTTCAGGTGCAGCGCCACACTCGCCACCTTCTTTATTTCATCAGAAGATTAATTACCAGAACAGCAGGTCTGTTTGAGCAAAGATTTTGTATTGCTGCCGTAAATCTCCGACCATGTCATCTAATTATTTCAAGGCTTCATGCATTGTAACTAAGGGTTGGCCAAGTGTGGCAGTTTGTTGCAGGTTTACAACATTGATCCACTTTTGTTTACAACACTGAACACTACTGTGTACATCATAGACAAGAGACGGTATGAATGTAAATAAATAACGGATCACAAGGTTGAAGGTTATCTCAATATCTGTTTGCATAGTGGCTGCAAGCTAACAAAGGCCAACGTATTGAGCAGAGTTTATGCTATCTACCATGAATGTGAACTAAAAAAATTCTCTTGTGTTAGATTTGACAAGATTTAGAGCAGGGTCATGATGTTGACATTTGTAGATTTTTGTGGCATATTTGTTTTATTTTAAATGAATTATAGATGATTTGGCCATGTACCATTGGTTCATATCTGAAGTCCATTGGCCTATTGCCACAACAAAATGGTCGCCAAATGTTAGGCAAGTGATTGGTATCAGTCATGGCAAGGCATTTAACTTCTGCAAAACACATTACATATCAGTTTTGAGCATCGCAACTTCAAGATGAATAATTTATGTGAAGTGATCTGGAGGAAAGTAGTTATTTTGTCAGTCAGTAGCAAGATAAATTATCTTTTGCATCATCAGATGTTTGCCTTTGTTGACTTGTTATCAGGTAACAAAAACACTCTTGGCTTGATTATATGTGTGCATGCACGCATACAAGCATACATGTGTGTTTGTGTGAATGAATATCAATTTTCCAATTTATAAGTATGTGGTCTGCTTTTTAGAGAACTGTCAGTGTGAGTGCATTGAGACGTGATCTTTAGGTTACAGTAACTTAATGGTCCGGGGAGGTGTATGTATTTATAAGTGTTATGTGCCACTTACATGCACAGTTAAAACAGGTTTTTGGTGAATTCACACATCAAGATTGTGTTACAAATGTCAAGCAAATAGCTAAGACAATTACACTGCACTTAAAGGCAGCCCAATTATAACTAGAGAAGTACAAATAAATAATGTATTTATAAGTTCATAATTACAGTAAAACCCTACATTGCACACCCTAGTTTACATCATAGCTTTAACCAGAAAGCCCTCAACCTGTCATTTGGATGGGTAGAAATATCAGTGGGCGGACGGGTAGTGGATGGCTAGTGGACGGGTAAAAACGAAGGAGCAAAAAAAAATATTATCAATTATGGTTTGAAAATGTGTGTCACATGTATGTTTGTATAGTATATTTCCGGTCATAAAACACATCTCAACTGGATTGTATGTAAATGAGTTAACATCCATGTGTCCAAAAAACGTATCCTGAATAATGCTCTGCTTTATAGTTTTATAAAGCCTGACTACAATACAATACAATACAATACAATACAATACAATACAATACAATACAATACAATACAATACAATACAATACAATACAATACAATACAATACAATACAATACACCTGGAGTGTGGCAGGCTACCTGTCTGCACTCTGCAGTGTGGATAGCAGGAACAGGTATCTTATATCTACCTATAAATAATATATTAGCCTGAGAAATAGTAAAATGTAATGCATGCAAAATGATTCATCTAGTGTCTAGTGTCTGAGGAAAAACGCAGTTTTGTCTACAGGCAAAACCAGCTGTGATATCGAGTTCTACAAAAAGCCTGTAAATTTGATACGTAAAGTAGCGAGTGGTCTAGTAGAGATAGTAATTTTTTGTTGCCTACTGGAACCACAATTTACTGATATCTGATTTACTGATACCCTTCCTGATACTTGAGAATATCACTCGGTATCATCACGTTCATACTAGAATGTTGGTGGCAGCCAAGTGAGACATACCTTACCAGCTAGGCACAGTCATAACAGGAAGTTGCGTTGGTGTTTTTAAACTTTTTAAAGTTATAATGTTCGGAACTTTATATTAAAAATGAAATATAGTTTAATTAACAGTGCACATGTATTTAGGCATGTATGAATAATAGCTAAACCTGAAGAATCCTTGTGTCTACAAATACATGTAAAGGTATGTAACAATTGACACGTAATCGGGATGGAACAGTGTCGGGTCATTTGTAGATCTATGTAATGATAGCTGATATGAATAATAATTTATATTAATTACATTACTAAATATTATTAACATGATTTACGTCAGTGTCTCTTACTAAGAATGGTGTAATTAATTATTGATTTCTACATTGTTATGTTTCACCCACTGGTACATGTGCCCTGTGTTAATGTAGACAGTGTGTTGTGGGCGTAGATCTGTGGTTGTGGGTGGTTTAGTTGACGCCCAAGGTGTCACAAGTGTAGGTGTAAGACTAGTACTCATGCGGTCTACTTGGTTGACACAGGTAGTGGTGATTCACTCCTCTCTAGAGCACTACACATGTTTCTGTGCGTCCAACAATGAATGCAGTTATACTGTTATAATAGCAATCATGTTTTTATGCAATTATGCACATGCACAATAAGCACATGGGAGACAGCTGGTGTTAGTCAGTGTTCACGACTCAGTGTTTGTCTGTAGGGGCCTGCACTGTTCTGGGGCGGTTTGTTTATACTACGTAAATGGTGGTTGTAGAAGTGAACAACCTATAGGACATTGCTTGCCTTCAGCATACATGCAGTGGTTACATTACTATTGTAACCAATTACACTTACTGGTGACCAATGTTATCATGTTACATACTGTATTATACTGCCAATGGTAAACATTCACCATGTATGAAATGTATGCGCATGTATTGAAATGACTTCGCCGTGTAATCGCAATGTAAGTGTATTAGATGAAACTGAAATGAAATCTTATTAATTCATATCTTATTTTTTTCTGCTACCATATTTCCAATTCCCGGTTTGTGCAACAATGTTCAGTTGCAGAACTTTGCATGATTTTGGTCATCCCCACTGTTTGGTTGGTTGGTTGGTTTAGTCAATATAAAAATGTAATCTTGCACATACATGTACTCAATACAGAGTACATAATGTATAATGATGACACAAGAAGTGCTTGCACTTGTTTCCATTGTGGTCTTGTGACCTGTTAGATTTAAGCACTTGGGTTTCACCTCGTTGAGCTAGCAAGTGTTGTCATGCTTATGATTCGTCTACTCCCAGCTGCCAGCCTGCCAGTCGCAGCCAACACACCCACAGGGACAGGATTAGGATAAGTTGTCTAAGTTCACAAGGAGCTTTTGCGTCATTGGTGGGCAGTTAATGCTGTCTCTCATGCCAGCCATTCTACGAACCAGCAGCCTTTGGGGGTGATTCACCCTCTCTTACACCCTACTATGGTAGACACCCAGTAGCCTTCAGGGGGCAATTCATCTTCTTGAGACCATATAGCTTGTCAGAATGCACATCAGGGAATTAGGCATACATTTCTGACTGTAAAAGTTCTGGTTAATTTGTGCCGTCATGATTCCACCCGAATACAGCAGTGTGTCACGAATGTATGCTACAAGACAATAATTATTATAATTAATGACAAAAAGCAAACAACGTTTTCCTGTAAAACCTCTGTTTTCACATAAACTTATGCAAAGTAATTTGACCAAAATCAGTCATATAAATAATGTTGTCACTAAGTAATTACATTTCTGCTCCCGCCTCTAATTCCTCTCAGATGTATGCCACAGTATCTATACAGACTTGCGGGATGCTGATAATCCCTCTTAATTTCTAACCTCAGCCATTTAATCCCACTGCTTTGGCCTGAGGCAGTTTGGCCAGTGACCACCAAGGAATAATTATCAGCCTGGGTCAGTACAGTGGGCCACCAGACAAAGTGGGTTCACTTCTTGGGTCATGTCCATCTCGGGCCAAGCCCTTCAATCAACAACACAGGAAGCTGTTTATCCACGCTTCAAATAAAATAAGCAGCACACTGACTGATTCAATGGCGCTAATTACTGGGTATTTATCTTGTGGTTAGTGAATCTGGGTCAAATATGTATTTGTGTGTAAATAACACTGTGAGTTTGTTTATTTGTGTTTGATATTTTTCAGAAGCTACTCAAGCTAGTATGTGTGGCTGTACTTATATAATTGGTCAAATACATCAGCTAGAGTAATTTAGTGCATTTGACGATCTGTGTGAACATTTCAAGGAGGTATTTTCTTTTGCGAATATCAGCATTGAACAGTCTTCTCTGGTTAGTAGCACTCAATTGTCCAGATTACAAAGAAGCAAGCATATTTAAAGACCCTACCAAATGTTGTGTAGCTCTGCAAATCATATGCAATCATTAACTCTTAAAACACTGTACATTTGTGTTAACTGTTGTTGATTGGCACTCAAGGTTATTGTTATATATAGGTCTGTTTTTAGCAGATAGTATGGCTTGGATGCAATTTTAACTTAAGAGAATGATAGTGCACATTCCAAATCTTGCCTCCTTGTTCTTTGATAAGATTTTTATTCATAACTTCAAACCACAAGTCACATTTCCTCGTGTGACTGCGTTTGCTGCAAAGTATTAGTCTTTACATAATCATTATAAAAACATTCAAATTTTGTTTAATCTGTGAAGTTACCTTTAGGATAAGACACCAGGGAAATAACGATGGTGGAGGAGTACGATACTGCAACTGAATGAGTTGGTAGGATTTTCCACAGTTCGCATCTACCTGGCGTCGTGTCATTTCTGCGTAATCCGGTGATGTAAATTGCCTAGAGAGCAGACACTGGCTCCTAGGCCCCGCATGCTGAGTGGGTTTCTGTGTGCTGCTATCTCTGTCTAGTTGCTAGTAGGCAGTCATTGATTTCCCTTGGTCTTGTTTACTCCTAAGTGGTAATTGTGTCTTGGCTCACTAGGGGGCAGCATATTAGGCAGGGGCGGAGAAGAGGGCTACTGGCCGGAGAATAACGTCCAAGATTGATCTGTTTTACAGTCTCATGAGGTTATCAGTGTTATTTAGTTGATGTTAATGATGTTAAATGTCTCACGTTTAATAATAATAATAATGTATGTTAACTTCTGTTGCACATAAGTCCTTGGAAACCAAGCTCAGGGTCACATTACTATTAGTAGTGTAAAAGATTTAATCAACCTCAAAGTCAGTAAACATTCCAGTTGTCAGCAGATGAATTGATATGCCAGGGTACATTTTAAAATTATGGCAGAATTTGGCAATGTTTTCAACTGCTCTAACACTAGAAGGAAGCGTTTCCATTTAAAGAGTAAGTGCAGCTACAGAAAAACCCTGCCTGTTACCCAGTAGTCCCAATAGTAGTATTTACTGTAGGGACAACAAGTAAACTGTAGGTAGATTATAGAAGCTGGGTACGTTTTCTTACAAATTACAGGAGTAAGCAATGAATATAAATACAAATACAGTGGTTGCTGACATAAAAGTACCTGGTAAGTAATGATACAGATTTTAAAGATGAGACAATACGGACATGAAGTCAGTGCAATATTTGAACCTGTATTGGTGCAGCATGTTTACCATCAGAAACTGTACAGTAGTGCCCAAAACTACCTGTTAAAGTTATGACTGTTGATTACCTCAATTACCCCGATCAGATCCTTCTTTAACATTAGCTAACCAGTTTAGGCTAGTGACCACAGGCTCTATGAAGGTCAAAGACAGAAGCATCATTGGTATCTGGTGAAAGGAGGTTGGTTTGGGAATTGTAGAGTTTATTTTGAAAGAAGTTGAGTAACATAAAAATGAACTCTGATGTCACTTAGCAGATTTGATTAAGATAATTTATTCCATTAATGTTGTGCAAGTAATTGATAATTTTATATATATAACACATTGCTATCCAACTACATTGTCAGTGTAACTTTTAGACATGAGAATAACAATTAGTTGACCTGTCGGTCAACTAACTTGATAATGGTTGTTGATACATGTAGTGCTAAAGAAAAACACATTTACACTGGAGTTTGCCATTATCCAACATTTCAAGTGTGGGTTTCTGTAAATGTCCACCAGTGATTGCATACAGCATTGATTGCTTGAATTGAAAGAGCCACACTTTCCACATCGGTAAAAGCGATTTATAGATATTTGTAACTGTTAATGAATCATACTTTTATTGATGGTAAACAGATAAAGCTACTGTTTTGAGTATTTTTGTCAAAAAATCTTTCTTTCTGCCATACCATAATTCTGTTAGCTGCATGTGTCCACCAGAAAGCCTTTTACTTCCTTTTAACATGGCATGTAATGGCGTAGGTTGTTCAATCAGCTTAAGCAAGAGACACATGTATGTCAGGAGAGTCCTCCTAGGAATTCTCAGCCCAGCTTCCACTCTACACTACTGTGTGTAGAAATGTCATCAGCTCTGGTCCAATCAAGCTGTGTGTCATTCAGTCATTTAGTTTCTGTCTTATCTTCTGTCATTGCATTGGAGACAGATTGTAAATTTCTTCCAAAGTCGTGTTCTATGAGTGAAGTGTCAGTGATTTGGAGAAATTTTTTGTACACTGAATTTTTTTAATGAATGTGGAGATGAGCATTTCTGAAGACAACAGGATTTATGCGAAGACATTTGGCTGCATTGACCAGAGGTTCAGGCGTAGATCCTATATAAGTATAACACAACATCGTTTATAGTGTTCATGTTTCTGTGTGTGACTTGGTGGTCGTTGTTAGTGGCACACTGCATTGGGGCTATCGTTTCTAATTTAATAGGATGATTTTTTTCCGACCATGTTTTTTTGTACACAAGTGAAGGTTGTTATTTTTAATGGCCCTGAGAATTGAGTTTCTATGGGAAGTCTGACACTTAGTAGTACTCAGTAAGAGTAGGATCAATTTCTATGGGAAATGTGATACTTAGTAGTACTCAGTAATAGTAGGATCAGTTTCTATGGGAAATGTGATACTTAGTAGTACTCAGTAATAGTAGGATCAGTTTCTATGGGAAATGTGATACTTAGTAGTACTCAGTAAGAGTAGGATCAATTTCTATGGGAAATGTGATACTTAGTAATACTCAGTAATAGTAGGATCAGTTTCTATGGGAAATGTGATACTTAGTAATACTCAGTAATAGTAGGATCAGTTTCTATGGGAAATGTGATACTTAGTAATACTCAGTAATAGTAGGATCAGTTTCTATGGGAAATGTGATACTTAGTAGTACTCAGTAATAGTAGGATCAGTTTCTATGGGAAATGTGATACTTAGTAGTACTCAGTAAGAGTAGGATCAATTTCTATGGGAAATGTGATACTTAGTAGTACTCAGTAATAGTAGGATCAGTTTCTATGGGAAATGTGATACTTAGTAGTACTCAGTAATAGTAGGATCAGTTTTTTGCAGTGTAATCCTAGTATCCTATAGTGGACCATTGATAGCTAGGGACAGATCGCAACTTTATAAGTTGTGCATGTGAATAAATTGCCCGTGTTTATGAGACAGTGCTGCATCACTTAGGATATTTTGCATAGTTATGGGCGAGGACGAGGCCACATGTGCAAACTGTGACACGCGAGCTGTGCCAGGAGGCAGAGTGATGGCTGCTGGTTGGCAGGTCTCAGTGCCGTGAAGTTCACTTGTTATGGCATCATGTGAAGACAAATCCCTTTTGTTTGGGAGACTGTCTGAGTCTGACCAATGATGAGAAAGTCAGAGAAACATGTTGTAGGTTTCTCAAAAACAAATTGTACAGTTCGATAAGTGCTGTTCAGTGACGAGAAAAAAATCAAAGTGTACAGTTTTTATTACAACTGAATAGTATTTCTTGGCAAAGTGGATTTAGCTGACCTAATTTTAGAATCAGTTTCACGGGAAAATCAATATAACAGTGAGAGAGGAAGAGTGCACAATTGCCAGTCACATTAACCACCGTCTGTCCTCATTCCTCACGTGCCTTGGTTGCATGCTGCCTGTGCACAGAAAGATGCCAGATGTTTTATAATTCTCGTCCTCTCACGCATGTGTCCATGTACTCTGTGTTATGGATTTTCTTAAATTGGTATGGTGTTACAGTAAAAATTCATTTTGGTTTTACGCATTTTTGACAGGGCGTTTTGTGTTTGTGTAAGACATGCGAATAACATATCATAATGGTTTTCTGTATATATCCAGTTATGGTCCAACTTGTGGAAGTGAAAACCTGTGTACATTGTTACATGTTGTCTTGACATGTTCATGACATTTGATTATTGTTGTCACATTTTAGGCATCTGTAACTTGTGTATGTGCCATATGCAAATGCCAATTGAATCTGTGCCCGCTTTCAGTAACTTCCGTGTGTCCCTCTTTCTCCCATCACACACTCGCATCCCTCTCCCTTTACCTTCTCCATTTCTTCCTCTCCCATCCCTAATTCTCCCTCCCTCCTTTCTCCCCTTCCTTTCTCTCCTTCCTTCACTCGTTCCTTCCCCTCTCCATGTCTCTCCACTTTACATGCTTGCCATCCCCCTGTCTCATCTACTCACTCTATCCTCATTCTCTCCCAACCTCCCACCCTCCCACTCAGCCCTTTATTTCTACCTGCGTTGTCCTCTCTCCCCTCCCCGTCTATTTGTGGCGTGCTCTTAGCCCCTCCATGAATAAACCACCCAGTCAGTGATCACCTCCACCAGTGTCCTTACCACTGCACCAGCTCAGGTGACAGACTGTCAGTGCTGTCTAGTCCTGCCTACATCTGCTGCTGTGTACATAAGTCAGTGCCACTGTTTGAGGCCAGTCATACATGTATAGGGCCTCTTGTTTCACCCTCTCCATCAGTGTTCCCTGTCTCTCTGGTTCTCTGTGTTGTTTTCCTCACTGTTGCTGCCTTTAAATGTGAAGATGTGCAGAAATTATTATCTTATGAAAAAAGAATATTGAAATCGCCCAGTAAATGTGTATAATTATGTGTATGTTGATGCAGCCTGACAGGGGTAGTTCTAGATGTTTAAGTAACAGAAACATGCATGTGTGCCAGTTCATGTGGTTGTACTGCTCCGTCATGTATTTTTAATTAGGCAATTTAGTTGACATAGTTTGTGGGCATTAGCTTCATGGGAACTAGTGTGATTCACTTAAATTAATAAAATTAACATATATAATATGAACACTTAACTGAATTGCAATAATTGTATAGGTAATAAGCAGCTAAAATTAATGGAAGTAAAAATACAAAAGACATGAAGCTACAATAAAATGTGGCTTCACTGTTCTCTAATCTCTACCCAAACCAAATGCCTCTTACACACAAGACTGTACCTACTCAGTGTACATACTGGCTAAAAGCCTCAAGTTCTGTCCACTTGTACTTACTCTTCCTGCTTGGGTGTCAAACCGTAGTCACATGACTAATATATCTAACCCTTTGGTGGGAACATTATGAAGTGCTGCCTCTCTGTCCTCTCTGATGGGACTTTATCCAACAAATTTGTTATGGCTCCACCATATATTTGAAGAAACAAACACGAGTTGCCTACGTAACTGTGTTGGTAATACTTGGAATGTCATATGTACCATATATTTTATATAGTAACAGTTTTTATGTATTATGTGATGGATACAACAGTGGCGACTTCAGCTGTTGACTTATACAATGTACTCTTGTCCACACAACTGAAACAATATCCGTGGAAGGATATATCAGATGTATTGTCTAAAAGTCAAAAATGTAATTATTATTTTGTTAAAAAAGCTTCGAGTGCCTATTGAAAATGTAACATGGAAAATTGACACGGCAGAATAAAAACTGATTTCCACACCACTGTCAGTCATTCCCTATGTGGCGCCTTTTCAATGACATGCCAATGGTCATACCCAGGAATTAGTACGAGTTTAAAATACCAACAATGACATACCTTGGTTTGTCATTGCATGGGTAGTAGTAGTAGTAGTAGTAGTAGTAGTAGTAGTAAGGGACTATATACCAAACTGCCAAGTGTGTGTAGCCTCCAGTACTGACATGTGTACGTGTTCTGTGCAGTTCCTGCTGCAAGACACCAAGAGTAGCAATGGCACCTTCATCAACAACCAGCGGCTGAGCAAGGGCTCCGAGGAGAGTCAGCCTCACGAGATCTACTCCGGCGATGTCGTACAGTTCGGTGTCGACGTCATGGAAAACTCCAGAAGGGGTGAGTAACAGTCATTCCACGTTGTTGATTCAGACACTAGTCAGTGACAAGAAATAATTTAAGATTCTAGCTTGCAAAAAAAAACATAATTCTAAATAAGTTCCATCTTAGAAAATGTAAAATGTTATTCAAGTTCAGTTTAGCAAGTTTTCTTTTTCTTGAAAATGTGTGTACAAATCAGTATTTAATCAGTTATTTAAAACTATAAATACAATACATTCTATGTAATTCAGATATGTTGTGCTAATTTCCCCATGTCTGCTGCAGCAAAGTACAAAATTCCTATTCCAAAAAAGTTCTTCCAGCTAACTTCTAGATTTAATTTCTGAAAGTTAAAATGACCCTTTATTTCAATTCTGTAATGGAATTATACCCAAGCCTGGTAAGTGGCCAGATTAAAGTTTTGTGGGGATCCTAAAATGTTGCATCTAAACAAACAATATTGCTTTGTTATATGTTTCAAGATACGGTACTTCTGCTTGTACGTGATCAGCATGGAGCTAATCCTGCTTTTATGTATAATGATTTTATAAAAATGTTTACTGCTACTGTGTATAAAAATTCCATCTTCAGAATGCAGTTTTACGAACAGTTACTGGATGCACAATCTGCTCATTTATGGTTACAACCAGGGGTCATAATTATGAATTTTACCCACTGGCCAGGGGAATAAATAGCCTTAATGTGTTACTCATCCTCATTAAAAATCACTAGTCCTCTTATTTGGTCGACATCGTCAGTGTGACCTTTTAATGTAAATTTATGTGTTGACCTGCAATGCTCCGTACACATAAAATAAACAACCACATATCGCTTTCATAGCTGACAATGCAACATAATTATTTTACTCAACTAACACTACATCAGATCTCGAGTGGAAAATAGCTACTCACCCGACTGGGGTACTTACTCATCTCCAGGAATTTCTTCTCACCTTGGGTGAGGGGCAAACAGTAAGTTCACTCCCTGATTGTAACAGCTATAGCTATGTGGTCACGTTGATGTGTTTGACATTTTGCAGTGACACACAGCTGTATAATAGCATTGATCCAGCTGTACCTGCCTGATGGAACAGAGGCCACAGACACGTGAGTTTCCCAGCACGTTGTCATATGTACATACAAAACATCGACATTAATACTAATCTGTTTTATGAGACTTGGGGGGGGGGGGACATTCACAATTAGTCGGCTAAATCTTGTGTTTTGGAATTCTTTTTCTGAGATACAATATTTTATTCTGGGTCAATATTTGTAACCATTGTTAATGTTTTCCTTGAATAATGAATTTTAATTCGGAGAGAAGTCACCAAGCTAATTTTTTTATTAACACTGATTGATCAGAGATGAATTAGTTGTGACGTTGTTTGTGTTTGTTGCAGTCACAAAAGCACATTCCTCAGTGGGCCCGCCGTCACGCACACTGCCCTACAGGCTCAGCAACTCTATCAGCTCTCACAGTACATACAGGTCAGTACAGTCTCACAGTACATACAGGTCAGTACAGTCTCACTGTACATACAGGTCAGTACAGTCTCACAGTACATACAGGTCAGTCCAGTCTCACAGTACATACAGGTCAGTCCAGTCTCACTGTACATACAGGTCAGTACAGTCTCACTGTACATACAGGTCAGTACAGTCTCACTGTACATACAGGTCAGTACAGTCTCTCACAGTACATACAGGTCAGTACAGTCTCACAGTACATACACGTCAGTACAGTCTCACAGTACATACAGGTCAGTACAGTCTCACTGTACATACAGGTCAGTACAGTCTCTCACAGTACATACAGGTCAGTACAGTCTCACAGTACATACAGGTCAGTACAGTCTCACAGTACATACAGGTCAGTACAGTCTCTCACAGTACATACAGGTCAGTACAGTCTCTCACAGTACATACAGGTCCGTACAGTCTCTCACAGTACATACAGGTCAGTACAGTCTCACTGTACATACAGGTTAATACAGTCTCTCACAGTACATACAGGTCAGTACAGTCTCTCACAGTACATACAGGTCAGTACAGTCTCACAGTACATACAGGTCAGTACAGTCTCACTGTACATACAGGTCAGTACAGTCTCTCACAGTACATACAGGTCAGTACAGTCTCTCACAATACATACAGGTCAGTACAGTCTCTCACAGTACATACAGGTCAGTACAGTCTCACAGTACATACAGGTCAATACAGTCTCTCACAGTACATACAGGTCAGTACAGTCTCTCACAGTACATACAGGTCAGTACAGTCTCACAATACATACAGGTCAGTACAGTCTCACTGTACATACAGGTCAGTACAGTCTCACAGTACATACAGGTCAGTACAGTCTCTCACAGTACATACAGGTCAGTACTGTCTCTCACAGTACATACAGGTCAGTACAGTCTCTCACAGTACATACAGGTCAGTACAGTCTCTCACAGTACATACAGGTCAGTACAGTCTCACACAGTACATACAGGTCAGTACAGTCTCACTGTACATACATGTCAGTACAGTCTCTCACAGTACACACAGGTCAGTACAGTCTCTCACAGTACATACAGGTCAGTACAGTCTCTCACAGTACATACAGGTCAGTACAGTCTCTCACAGTACATACAGGTCAGTACAGTCTCACAGTACATACAGGTCAGTACAGTCTCACAGTACATACAGGTCAGTACAGTCTCTCACAGTACATACAGGTCAATACAGTCTCTCACAGTACATACAGGTCAGTACAGTCTCACAGTACATACAGGTCAGTACAGTCTCACAGTACATACAGGTCAGTACAGTCTCACTGTACATACAGGTCAGTACAGTCTCTCACAGTACATACAGGTCAGTACAGTCTCTCACAGTACATACAGGTCAGTACAGTCTCACTGTACATACAGGTCAGTACAGTCTCACAGTACATACAGGTCAGTACAGTCTCTCACAGTACATACAGGTCAGTACAGTCTGTCACAGTACATACAGGTCAGTACAGTCTCTCACAGTACATACAGGTCAGTACAGTCTCTCACAGTACATACAGGTCAGTACAGTCTCTCACAGTACATACAGGTCAGTACAGTCTCTCACAGTACATACAGGTCAGTACAGTCTCACACAGTACATACAGGTCAGTACAGTCTCACTGTACATACATGTCAGTACAGTCTCTCACAGTACACACAGGTCAGTACAGTCTCTCACAGTACATACAGGTCAGTACAGTCTCTCACAGTACATACAGGTCAGTACAGTCTCTCACAGTACATACAGGTCAGTACAGTCTCTCACAGTACATACAGGTCAGTACAGTCTCACAGTACATACAGGTCAGTACAGTCTCACAGTACATACAGGTCAGTACAGTCTCTCACAGTACACACAGGTCAGTACAGTCTCTCACAGTACATACAGGTCAGTACAGTACACACAGGTCAGTACAGTCTCTCACAGTACATACAGGTCAGTACAGTCTCTCACAGTACATACAGGTCAGTACAGTCTCTCACAGTACATACAGGTCAGTACAGTCTCACAGTACATACAGGTCAGTACAGTCTCTCACAGTACATACAGGTCAGTACAGTCTCTCACAGTACATACAGGTCAGTACAGTCTCACAGTACATACAGGTCAGTACAGTCTCACAGTACATACAGGTCAGTATAGTCTCTCACAGTATGTATAGGTCAGTTCAGTCTCTCCCAGTATATACAGGTCAGAATGTGTTTCTTATGCTGTGTGTGACATGTTGCCGACGTGTGTGTGAGTGTGTATGAATGTGTTTGACTGTGTGTGGTATGTGAGTGTGTGTGCATGTTTCTCTGACTTTGTGTGGTACTGTGGTGTGTTCCCTGCATGTGTGTGTTACTCTGTGTGTGGTGTGTTCCCATCATGCGTGCATGTCTCCCTGACCTCTGACCTGTGTGTGGTGTGTTCCCAACATGCGTGCATGTCTCCTTGACCTCTGACCTGTGTGTGGTGTGTTCCCAACATGCGTGCATGTCTCCCTGACCTCTGACCTTTGTGTGGTGTGTTCCCAACATGCGTGCATGTCTCCCTGACCTCTGACCTGTGTGTGGTGTGTTCCCAACATGCGTGCATGTCTCCCTGACCTCTGACCTGTGTGGTGTGCTGCAGGACGCGTCTCACCGGGAGCAGATGTTGGAGAACAAACTGGCGACACTGCAGCGACTCATCCAGAACACACAGGAGGCGTCCGACAGCGGCTGGCAGGTAGGGGGCAGCACTAGGCAGGGGCAGGGACAGGGGCAGGGGCAGGGGCAGGGGCAGGGGCAGGGGCAGGGGCAGGGGCAGGGGCAGGGGCAGGGGCAGGGGCAGGGGCAGGGGCAGGGGCAGGGATACTCACTGGTGAGGTCAGCAATGGACTTGGTAGTGTTGTCAAACTACAGAAACATTGGGTGGATTACTGTGCAGGTATAAAGTGACTTGATGCACTGTGCCGAACAAAGCACCAGAAGCTATGCTATGTTATCACCCCACTTGATGGCACAAACTTCCTGGCTCACACAGTAAATCTTTTTGTTATTGTAGGGGAGAAACCAATCAAATTTATCTGAGACTCTAAATCATTTGACTAATGATGATTACAAGTCATTTATGCATGCAATTCTTCTGATTATTAGAGCTATTTAAAGGAAGCCAAAAGGGAAATATTACGTGATATGCACGTGAAAGAGCTAATACAAAGCAACCATTCTGAACGGTAATCACATTTTTAACGACAGTGGTTTATTAGTAAAATAATTTCAAAGTGGATAATTTCACTGAAATCCTCGGCTCCGTAGAGGCGGCCATTAACGCGCCCCGGTCCGCCTCTTCCTGTTGTATAACCATTCAGCACGCAGAACCGGCCTTAAAGTCACGTGTCCGATGACGCATAATAATGCTTATCGCCGTTGTAAACACAATGTTGTCAGATACCCGAACTTCGAAGAAGAACATCCGTTCGAAGAACCTTGCTTCGAATGGGATGTTTCTCATCGTATATAGTGGGTCAAGATCCGCAGAAACGTTGGCGACGTCGAGTTTTGAAATTTAGAGCTGTGCAAACGATATTGGCGCGATATTTAATCACCAACGATAGTCGTTGAAACGGGTTACCGGTCGAAACCTTCCATCGCCGTAGCCAAGTCAGGGCGCGCAAGAAGGTTAGTAAATATTAAGTCTTCTGTGTCTAAATTATTTAAATCTTGTACCATTAGACACATTGCGATGTCTGTCGTTATGACTTATGTACATACTGATATATTTTATAAACATCCACCACAGTTAACGTTCTAGAAGGTATGTACATGACATGGGATCATGGAGCCGCTAACTAGGTCTAGGACCAAGTCCAAGCGAGTTAAACCGTTCGATATTGTTATTCATTATTATTAGTTTTATTTTATCCTACATTGAATGGTATCACGTTTGCATGAACAGAGGCATATAAATAAGGTAAAGCTACATGTGTTAAACATGACCGTAACATTAAAACACAGCTGAATGCAAGCCAGATCATAGATGTCCCCATCAATTCGCATGAACGATAATATAGCACCTAGATTTTGGTTGGTTTATTTCATTCTCTGGGCAATCAATACAGATTGAAATAGGTACATAAAACATGCAAAATATATTTGTTCAAATAGATTGAAATAATATATAATTTAAAACATTAGCATAAATAAAAAATTAATTAAAAAAGTAGAGAATAATTTATTTGAAATGTATCTATAAAGGTAAATTAAATATGTTAAGACATTAAAACATATTTTCTTTGATTATTTGAATAAACTTAAAAAATTACTTTAATAAAATATTTTAATAAATACTTTAAAACATTAAAATAAATAGGTCTAAAGAATAAATTAAGGTTTTACAATATTCACTAAATAAGTTTTCAAAAATACTGCCTTTCATAGTTACGCAGTTCCTATTTTCAGGTTGACCACTGTGAATGTGCCAGCATGCCTGCAATATTTTTCAGTAAATATATTATTCAAACATCACAAACTGGCATTGCGAATGTTGTTTTCAATCATGTTATTCGTTCAGCGAGACACACAATTACAAATTCTGTGTGCTGTGTCAGTTCAGATACTAATACATTGATACTAGGACATGTTACAGGCTTACAGTAAAGGATGAATAATTAGCTATGATGAGACATAACTTATGTACTGTAAAAATTACATTGCAAATTGGCAATATTGCCTTTATTGGTAGGTAGAGTTTCTTGAAATATTGGGACACACTCAGCAAACAAGAAGAAACATTAACACACCCCAATAACAGACTAGCATAATATACTAGATGGAACGAGTCAACGAGGATTTGTAGATATCCCACAAGATCAGTCGGTAAACATTTGGTACCAGTTTCTTCCCCACAATAAGAGTGCAAATCACTAACCTAATTCAATAATAATTTAATCCAATAGTTTAGCAAGTAAGTCAGATGATCCACCATGCACATTGGCGTGATGTGTCAATATGACATTTTGCCAGTTAAAATATACATTGTCATAGATATTCCTGTTCGATTGATATTTTGAGGTGCCAACGTTTGTGTTTATTGGATAATAGAATCTGAAGCACTTAAATGTCATTATAACAATTTTTTTTATTAAAGACAACCACACTTGATAACAAGCCACTGTATATAAGATACAACATGACACAAATATTTAGCAGTACAGCATGTCCTGTTTATTTATAGGATGGAACCATGGCTCTAGCAAGAACGTCCGGCCACGTCCTAGCGAACCTTGACAACATGGCTGTTTTCTGGTCAAGACGCAAGTAATTGGAGCTGCAGAAGACACTACAGCTGTATGTTTACCTGCAGATCCACCACACTGTGGTGGGAAGAATGAGTGAATGGTGAATTACATCTTTGTCAGAACTCTGGCCGCTGCCCACAACGACTGTCCATGTCAGAATTGCAATCCTTGGTTCAGATATGCCCTAGCTAATGAAAGAAGGTCTGCTGGTGTCAAGAGTCAGTTGATTTGTTCATTGACAATCCAACTGCTTATTCACAAATCAACTGATAATTCGCAAGGGCAGCAGTCAACAAGTGCCAAGTGTTATCCTAGATCTTGTTCTCTGCTGAGAGCACAGAAGTTCGATCTTATGGCCGGTATACACTGGTATGACTCTCTGTACCCTTCGACCAAGCCTGTCATGGATCCACCGGGTAAAATTCTCTGTATATGGCCGACTTGGACTCCTGAAATAAAATAAGGCTTAAATAAATATATCAACTATGTATAGTGGCACAGTGGTTTAAAGCTTTGGACTTGGCTTCAGACTCTCAACTACGAGAACGAAACCATGTGCTGCTGTGTCGAACCTTGGGCAAGTCTGTTCACCCGTCATTGCTCCAATTCACTCGGCTGTGTAAACAAGTAACTGGCTATTGACCGTCTTGATTCATTAATTACAGCTTGGCTGGATGCTTCCCACAGTCATGAGATGGTGTTTAACTGAATAGGTATGCCAGGGAGTAAAGTGTAAAGCACTTTGGACAATGCCGAGCAGACATGGGGTCAAATACGTTGACATTTATTTAAATACAAATACTCTTGAGGAATCCAAATACATTTAATTACTAAACATCAATTACAGTTACTTAAAACTATTTAAATACTTTCAAATACAAATGTATTTGACCCCATGTCTGAGGATTGGATACTGCACTATATAAGAACTGTGTTGACAGGTGACATATGAAAATGGAGGTAACTCAATCCATTATCATTGTAGAAAATACAATAGAATACATGTTCTGTTTTTATAAAATCACTGGAACTTTTTTCAATTCTCACATAGTGGACAACTGGCCATGCTACTCGAAATGTTCTAGAATGATCCTACATCATTTACTGTTAAACCTAATTTTTTGGGTATATTTCTACTATGGAATAATATGTGGTGTTTTCATTGTATGAAATGTCATTTGTATTATATAAAATGTTTGGTGTTCTGGTTACTCTAATGTTATTTTCATTGTCAATAAATTGTGAGCAACACATTTCACTGTTGTTATAAATACATGAACATAATATTATACTTACATCTTTGTTGGCAGATATATGTGACAGTTGTCTAACATTTGGAAGCACTGTCTGCTCCAAACACAGACTATAAAATCCATGGCCATTTGTAATATATCATGGCACATCTGAAACAGAACCAGATGTATAAATGAGTTTTTCATGAATAAGAAATATTATTAGCACAATATAGAACATCACAGCTACTATTATGGTTACCTTGACACGACAACAAAGTTACATTGCAATTAAGACCACCACAGAATATACATAAATATATCCACATATGTTATAGTTTAGAATATTTGTTCTGCTAGTTGTGTTACTTTTACCCAGTTCAAAATGGTCATTTTTAATAGAGACATATATTCAGCTAAAAACAACTTTATTATTCAGCATGAAGTTGATTTCATAAAGAACATGGGTGGTGATTTTCTTTCTTTATTTAGCCCTCCAGAATTAGGCTCCAAACCCTCGCTTTAAATATACCACGCCTATTAAAAGAACAATCAATATTGACACACATCTGTTTTTTAGTCGCACAGGTCATGCTATGTCAATAATACAAAAAACATGCCACAGTCGCTGCTGTTAATATAATAATGTCCAGTATTTGAAAAAACAACAATTAATCTGCATTTTTTCCACATTTCAATGATTTGTGGGCAATTTGGAAATTGATTCCTGAAAACATGGGCGAAGGACCGAGCCTGTCACTCTGTCAGTCTGTGTCAGGCTGAGATAAATCGGAGAGCCATGACCCCATATGTGATATGATGTGTTTCAAATTGGGTAACTTCAAGTTGTGTATAACATATCCGACACTACACCACTGACTTGGAGAATAATACATGGCATGGCTGTGACTAAGTAGAAACTGCCGAATTCCGGGACCGAATGCGAGGTGGCCATCAGCAGATCTGTCAGTGACAGTGTCACTGACCCACCATCGACTCCGTTGGCGTTGATATTTTAATTACTTAAATTAACATCCAGCCCAGATTTCATAATGAACATTTAGGGCAACATTTCTCATATTAGACACATAAATGCTTACCTTCACCGACATATTTTTTAGTCTTCCTCCTAACAATACAGTTACAGTAACGGGTATCCACAGTAACAGCATACATTCGCCTTTCGAAGTTTCGGCGAGTTTCGACCACTTGTCGATCACTCAATGTCGCCTCGGCTTGTTACTCGCCTCTGCATTTCGGCTTCCGGCGGGTCTTCTTTACCAGGTTTACCAGCGCGTTCAGTTCTATCTTGAAAATGTTGGCCCTTATCGTTGCAATCGAAATTCAGCTATTTCTGAACGAAAATCAGGTCGGTTCGCCTACACGAATCGGATGTACACAGCGCCACCTAGCGATTATTTTTAAATACAGAATTGCCAGACTGCGAGCATTATTGACGTCACACATCAGTCAAAATGGCGCAACTTACAAACTTTGATAGAAAAGGTGTTCAGATTTTTTTTACTAATAAACCATTGACATTAAAAATGTGATTACCGTTCAAAATAGTTTGTTTTTATTTACTGTTTCACGTGCATAGCATGTAACTTTTCGGTTTTGCGTTCCTTTAATGTTAACATGTAGGATTTGATGACAATTGAATATGCAGTAAAACAACCATTTTAACATGACTAATGCAAATGAGCTTTGGTTTTTGAAATGTTACGATGCGGTTATGCAATAAGCAATTAAGTGGGAATGACCCTCGTGTGAAACTGTTGAATAAAGTATTTTGTCTTTCTCCATTTCCTATAATCTTCCCTCTTACTATAACATACTTTCTACGTGAAGGAGTTGACCATCGCCTTCAGACATTACTTGTATACACAATATGTACAGTATATATATATATATATATATATATATATATATACATATATATACATATATATACATATATGTATATATAATTATATATATTGTACATATTGTGTATATAAATAGTGTCTGAAAAATATATATATATTATAGGGATTTTGACTGATTCCTTTTGTTTCAGGCCCTCATAGATGAAGACAGGTTACTATCAAGGATAGAAGTCTTAGAAAATCAGTTACAAGTCTTCTCAAAGGTAAGTGGTGCCATGTTGTCAGTGTTACATATAATATCTATAAAATAAAACAATTGTCAATATTATTAATATGTCCGTTATTAACTTTATGAACGAACTGAAGCCTTTGACAGATGCACAGTGGATATCGTGAAGTTACTGGGAATTTAATTTATAGGTCTTGGTTTGTATTTCATCAGAACACATTGATAACTATGGTAATACTACATTTTTTGTTTCAGTTTGAAAGTATGTGAATTACAAATAAGTCTGTAACATTATAACATAAAACATGTGTCCTGTGTTTGGAAGATGGAACAATTTATTGCAAAACAACATTGAAATGATTGAAATTGGTAGAAATCTCCCTAGAATATAAAAAGACCTATTAGTATTCATCACAGAGATGTTCTGAAGTCATCACGTTGCTCTGGTGTGGCAATGAAATTAGTATTGAGGGGTATCAGCTCATGAAATCAGAAGGTTGGAGTTGGGGAAGCCGTTTACTTTTTATGATGACATTCAAAAAACGTTCAAGTTCACTAGATATCTCCAAGCAAAAACCCATCTTGGGGCTCTTATAACACACTCGATTTGCACCCCAAAACACCCACATTGAGACAGATTTACAGGGAGGGGGCTGAACCATACGTCTGTCCATCAGCACAATTCCAGGGGGTAGATGTGCCATTCCCCATGTATTCATGCATCTATGTATCGTAGCCCAGTTTGTTTGCATGCCCCGCTGTGAGTCGTGAGTGATGACATGTTGTAGAACCAGACAGAGGACACGTTACGACAAGAACTGGTGGCTCTGCAGGAGGACAAGTACAACTACGAGACCACAGCCAAGGTGAGGCCAACTGCCTGCATTCACCATTGTGTTCAAAGATTCAAGATTCAAAAGACTTTATTGTACATCCGAGTTTAAAAGTTGGTTTACAGCAGGATGTTTAGCTTTGTATAGTTTATGCTCGCAGAACCTTCAGTTTTGTAACTGGTCCCACTTGTGGTCAGTAATGGCTTCAGTTCTGACCATATGGTTCAGTTTATGAGAGGAGTGCCTAGCGGAATTCTCAACTTTGAAAATGTGGTGGTTTTGTCCAAACCTTTGGTGATCCACATGGTAACATAACATGTAACTGACAGTTGCCTTACTTTTTATAACAGTACCTTTCAAGAAGCTTGATTTAAATGTTTTGACAGTGTTACATAGCATGTCAGTGGAATGGCTTGCCTTACTTTGTGGAAGGAACATTTACATTGTCAGTTTGGGAAGCACACACTTCAACATTTCATGACAAGATTACGCGTGCAGGCATGCACTTTTTGAATGTTACAAGACAGCAATGGTTTTGAACAGACATATCAGCAATGCACTACGAATTCACCCTAGGTTAATGTGTTGGACAGATGAATTAATTGGTTCGTTGTTTCCCATCTCCAGGAGTCGTTACGACGGGTACTGGAAGAGAAACTGGAGGCTGTGCGGAAACTCTCAGATCTTGTGGTAAGCATTCATGTGTAGATTTCTTCTCTGTGTGTGGGGTGTATTATTTCACAACTGCAGTTACACTGTCTCGTGTGTCTGGTATAGTTGTGAAGAAAGCAAATGTTATACTTAACCTAGATCACGTGCCCACTGAGGACTGATGTATTCTCATGTTTATAACTTTACTTGACGGCACTTGGGGATGTTGTACATATTTTGTCTCTACAACAGTCATGAGGGGTGTAATAGGTTATTGCATAATAACTATATCACTATTATTACATAACAGAGGGCACATGTCCACAGTTGTGAATCAGTTTTTCCAGATTTGTGAAAAACTACAGATTTTGGCAGAATGATATGTATGACATGACGTCAGCACATGATAAAAGTCCACAGTGAGTGGACTGAATCATTGCAGGAATATGCTCCGAAGCAAGTGTAAGTTATTGCAGTCTATCCAAATCCCAAAGCCGTGAACAGTCCTCCATATTGTTCCTGCTAATAACGATCCCATTTGGGGATTGGCTGATTCTGACTGGTGCCCCGGCCACACTTCACAGACAGTTGCAGCAGTACATGTAAACACTCATGATATGTGGTGTGGGTGATGACAAAGTCTTGTTGTGTGTAGCGGTCGCTGAGCAACACAGAGGACGAGTGCAGCCACCTACGGGAGATGTGCAAGACGGCTCAGCAGGAGCTGCAGGAGCTCGCCACGAAACAAGAGGAGCAGATCACTGAGCTCGACGAGCAGCAGAAGAAGCGACTCGTGAGTGTCGTGTGTGCGTGGATGTGTGCGTGTGAGTGTGCACGTGCGTGTGTGTATGTGGGTGCGGGTGCATGTTGGTGTGCATGTGTTTGTGTATGTGAGTGCATGAGTGTGTGTGCATGCGTTAGTGAGCATGTGTGTGAGTGTGTGTATGAGTGAGTGTGCATGTGAGTGTGTGTGAATGAGATTTCAGTGAGTCATATTTGGGCTTATAGCAAATGTGTGTGTGATGGATTTGGGTGTGTGGAGCTTTGAGAATGTGGCAGATTTGAGTGTTTGACAGATTTGTGTTTTGACATTTGGATGTGTCAGATTTGGCCATGTGTCAATGTGCTGGTTGTGAGTCGACACTGTGCTGTGTGTCAATGTGCTGGTTGTGAGTCGACACTGTGCTGTGTGTCAATGTGCTGGTTGTGAGTCGACACTGTGCTGTGTGTCAATGTGCTGGTTGTGAGTCGACACTGTGCTGTGTGTCAATGTGCTGGTTGTGAGTCGACACTGTGCTGTGTGTCAATGTGCTGGTTGTGAGTCGACACTGTGCTGTGTGTCAGTGTGCTGGTTGTGAGTCGACACTGTGCTGTGTGTCAGTGTGCTGGTTGTGAGTCGACACTGTGCTGTGTGTCAGTGTGCTGGTTGTGAGTCGACACTGTGCTGTGTGTCAGTGTGCTGGTTGTGAGTCGACACTGTGCTGTGTGTCAGTGTGCTGGTTGTGAGTCGACACTGTGCTGTGTGTCAGTGTGCTGGTTGTGAGTCGACACTGTGCTGTGTGTCAGTGTGCTGGTTGTGAGTCGACACTGTGCTGTGTGTCAGTGTGCTGGTTGTGAGTCGACACTGTGCTGTGTGTTCAGGAGGCTGAGCAGGAGCACAAGGAGGAGCTGGAGAAGGCCGTCCTGGCTCACCAGGAGCTCCAGGAGAAGCTAGAGTCCATGGAGAAACAGGAGCAGGCTCTCCATGCTCAGGTAGGCAGTTTCCCCTCTCTGGGAGGAGAGACAGGAGAGCACCCTGTGAGCTTAGGTTGCTTCCCCAACTGTGTAGTTACTCCCTATCAGCATTAACCCGGTAAGAAATATAGTGTCATCTCAAAGCCTGTCTTTTTATTACTGTCTGTCCATAGCTTCGTAGCAGTGTCATCCACCTGTTGACAATGTTTGCTTTGAATCTAATAGTGAGAATGCTTAACTCATTGGGTTTGATTCATCACTGAGCTTGGATTTTGCAAGGATGTTGGTGCTAAAGAAATCATTCCGCTGTTATTAACTCGTCTGTCCAAGTGAGAAGAACCAGCGAGTCTCACCATTCTCAGTTGGGAACTCTAATCTCCTCTCTTGCGAAACTCTACATGCATTTGTATATTGTCTTAGTGATGTTTGTTGACAAATTGAGTCGCTTATCACTGTATGAAGCCTAATATGTAGTCATATTGCTGACTTCTTGATCCCGTAATCAGTGTGTACCAAACCTGACATGTTGACAGATTGAGGCGCTTCAAGCTGACAATGACTTCAGCAATGAGCAGCTCAATAACATCAAAGGTAGGAACAATCTTTCGTCTTTGTTTGCCTTGGTGACAACTAAACCAGAAGTCTGATCAGCGTGTCTTGTAGTAGCGCAGTAGCTCAGGGCTAGAGCGTCGCAGCACCCTGTGCTGCCATGTAAAACCATGGGCAAGTTTTTTCACTCTACATCGTATATGTGTACGAGTAATCTTCATGAATTAATTGCCGCTTGGCTGAATGCTTCCCAAAGAAGCCAAGATGGTGTTCGCTAGAACAGGTCTGCCAGGGAGTAAAGTGTAAAGCGCTTTGAACAGTCTTGAGGATTGGATACTGCGCTATATAACAACATTCCTTTTGTTTTCTTAAGGATCCATGATTGATTGTGACTTGGTGTAATCACTGCTTCCTGTCATTGAGCTACAAACATGCTGCTGTTATTATTACTATACCTTAGGGGCAGTGTCAAGGTAGTCTGTTCAGGCCCGTGAGCAAACACACTTTGAATTAATCAGAGGTATCTTTTCACACTCGTACGGGTTTCATGGATGCTTTTCATGTCAATCATAGCCATTACTGGCCAGTTTACAGTTTAGTTTTTTGAAAGACAAACTGTTACAGGTGATTAATACTGATCAGTTTGATTTGTTTTTCACCTAATGATGTGTATGAATATATATATGTGACTCATCTTAACAAAAGCGGTCGGATGTCGGTAAATCAGATTTTCCGTAAATGCCGATTTTGTGGAAAAAATCGGGCATTCATAAATTTTGAGATTTTCCCTGAAAATTATTCTTTAGTATTCGTTTTATCGATTGCCACACTTGTTATCATCTAAGTAACTCTGTTTCGTGTATTTTAAAGACATTTGCGTAGAGTTGTGCTAAGTGTTCTGCTCCATTTCCTTAAAACAAAGCCGAAAATGCCAGTAATTGCGCGCATTCTTTGCCGCTAATTTTGGGACGATCCCTATCATAACGGGTATCACCGCGTAGCTTAACGCGTCATCTGTCCATATATGGTCATATCTATGCTAATGTATGCATTCTCCGGCCTCCATAAAGCTTGGGATAGACCCTCTGTTCGATGCCAGTGGGTAAACAAACCGGGGTCACATGGTAGCAACAGCTCCGGCAACCGTTCTCATTGGTCCAGCGTGGAACATTTGCATAACCGCATGCGCATTGTGTATTTACTTTGTGTCACTGCTGACCTAGTTAGCGAGTGAAGACGAAGCGAAAAATGGCGTGGCGTAGTTGTTAAACTCTGATGGAAGTGATCGGGCACAAATAGATAGTTTGATTGAGGCGACCGGAGTACTTTTTGGAGGAAGTGACTGATGAAAGCGTGGCGGACGATGACGAGGATGACAATTATGCGAACTACATCACTGACGAAGACGACGATTTAATTCGACTTTCGTGAGAATGATTACGACACGGCACGGCTACGCAAGTCGCGCTGACCTCCGAATGAGGAATTGGGAAAAGCAAATGCAATATCATGAGAATGATACTATCTTTGAGATGTCCAAATTTCAGCCAGATATGTCCATCCTAACCAAGGCATAACAGCAGCAGAGTTTGTTCGCTTTTCTTAACAACGGAGGTAATTGCATAAAATATTAATTAATCTGCAATGTTTTTTCTAATAAACATTTTGTGTTCATATTAACATGGTATCTTAAGAATGACATTATCTTCCAACATGCCAAGTTTCAACAAGATCGGTCCATGGTAACTAAGGTACATTCCATGAAACGTAAACAATATTTTGCATCAACTTTGCAGGCCATTTTCTTACTTTGAAGGGTTCTACCCCACAAATGTTTGTCAAGCTATAATTTCGGCTAGAATCGAGATATCTTCTAGCATGATATATCATATGAAAGCAGGTATTATGCTCTTTCCAGTGGTACTAATAACTCAATTTTGAAAATTACCGACATCCGACCGATTTTGTTAAGATGAGTCACATATATATGAATATATATATGCATATATATGTGTACGTGTACGTGTACGTGTACGTGTACGTGTACGTGTACGTGTACGTGTACGTGTACGTGTACGTGTACGTGTACGTGTACGTGTACGTGTACGTGTACGTGTACGTGTACGTGTACGTGTACGTGTACGTGTACGTGTACGTGTACGTGTACGTGTACGTGTACGTGTACGTGTACGTGTACGTGTACGTGTACGTGTACGTGTACGTGTACGTGTACGTGTACGTGTACGTGTACGTGTACGTGTACGTGTACGTGTACGTGTACGTGTACGTGTACGTGTACGTGTACGTGTACGTGTACGTGTACGTGTACGTGTACGTGTACGTGTACGTGTACGTGTACGTGTACGTGTACGTGTACGTGTACGTGTACGTGTACGTGTACGTGTACGTGTACGTGTACGTGTACGTGTACGTGTACGTGTACGTGTACGTGTACGTGTACGTGTACGTGTACGTGTACGTGTACGTGTACGTGGATGGATGGATGGATGGATGGATGGATGGATGGATGGATGGATGGATGGATGGATGGATGGATGGATGGATGGATATGTTAGTATGTATTTTTCCCGACTAGTTCTGTTTGATTTTGAACATTACACATGGTCCTTTCTCACTGGTCCAGGCAGCGTTGTTTGAGATTAAGACCCGGTCTTTGATCAGTGGTCCTCTTGTTGTTTCAGCGCGGATGGAGAGTTTGAAGGAGGAGAATGGGGGCCTGTCAGTGAGCCGGGAGCTAGAGAGCAGAGGTAGGACCCGGTCTCACACACCTGCTGCATGGCTGAAAGAATCTATAGAAAACTCTGTTTGTATTTGTCTTAGCAACCCTGCGAATTCCATCTCAGTTGGTCTATCGTCAAAATCTCCCAGCAGTATTGCAACAAGGCACCAACTGACATACGTTGCATTTACATAATAGCTAGTTTCCATTTGCTAGAAGTTATACGTTATTGTATATTTCATATTGGTGGACAATGCTTATGCAGTGTTTGAAATGCCACTGGCCCGCAACAACTGGATGTGTCACCGACAAGTAAAGGTGTTGCTATTTGTTGTCCGTTGGACAACTTAGAGTGTAGGCATGCACAGCTCTTCACATGTAAACCTACTATACAACTGTAAATATTTCTGGTTACTTACAGATAAGTAGGTTTTAAAATGTAGTTGCTGGACAACTAAATTATTGTATGGACAAGTGAAATATTTTTTTTTATTTGTCATCAGGATTAGTAAAACAATTGGCGAATTTCAAACCCTGCTTACCATATGTTGATGCAGTTGTTTGTAAAAGTCAGTAAAGAAAACTGTCTTTTTGGTGCTGTCACTCTGTGATTGTGTCGAGGCTGACCCGGTGTGTGTTCTGTTGTTGTCTCGCAGGAATCCAGGTGGATCTTGTCAGTCTGATGGACCTGAAGTTTCTGACAAGTATTGAAAAAGATGCAGACGAGTCGGTGGAAGAGGAGGCAGGGGACAGCCAGGGGGACAAACACGAGTGGGAAGGTGACAGCCAGGGGGACAAACACGAGTGGGAAGGTGACAGCCAGGGGGACAAACACGAGTGGGAAGGTGACAGCCAGGGGGACAAACACGAGTGGGAAGGTGACAGCCAGGGGGACAAACACGAGTGGGAAGGTGACAGCCAGGGGGACAAACACGAGTGGGAAGGTGACAGCCAGGGGGACAAACACGAGTGGGAAGGTGACAGCCAGGGGGACAAACACGAGTGGGAAGGTGACAGCCAGGGGGACAAACACGAGTGGGAAGGTGACAGCCAGGGGGACAAACACGAGTGGGAAGGTGACAGCCAGGGGGACAAACACGAGTGGGAAGGTGACAGCCAGGGGGACAAACACGAGTGGGAAGGTGACAGCCAGGGGGACAAACACGAGTGGGAAGGTGACAGCCAGGGGGACAAACACGAGTGGGAAGGTGACAGCCAGGGGGACAAACACGAGTGGGAAGGTGACAGCCAGGGGGACAAACACGAGTGGGAAGGTGACAGCCAGGGGGACAAACACGAGTGGGAAGGTGACAGCCAGGGGGACAAACACGAGTGGGAAGGTGACAGCCAGGGGGACAAACACGAGTGGGAAGGTGACAGCCAGGGGGACAAACACGAGTGGGAAGGTGACAGCCAGGGGGACAAACACGAGTGGGAAGGTGACAGCCAGGGGGACAAACACCTGTGGGAAGGTGACAGCCAGGGGGACAAACACCTGTGGGAAGGTGACAGCCAGGGGGACAAACACCAGTGGGAAGGGGACAGCCAGGGGGACAAACACCTGTGGGAAGGTGACAGTCAGGGGGACAAACACCTGTGGGAAGGGGACAGCCAGGGGGACAAACACCTGTGGGAAGGTGACAGTCAGGGGGACAAACACGAGTGGGAAGGTGACAGCCAGGGGGACAAACACCTGTGGGAAGGTGACAGCCAGGGGGACAAACACCTGTGGGAAGGTGACAGCCAGGGGGACAAACACCAGTGGGAAGGGGACAGCCAGGGGGACAAACACCTGTGGGAAGGTGACAGTCAGGGGGACAAACACCTGTGGGAAGGGGACAGCCAGGGGGACAAACACCTGTGGGAAGGTGACAGTCAGGGGGACAAACACGAGTGGGAAGGTGACAGCCAGGGGGACAAACACCTGTGGGAAGGTGACAGCCAGGGGGACAAACACCTGTGGGAAGGTGACAGCCAGGGGGACAAACACCAGTGGGAAGGGGACAGCCAGGGGGACAAACACCTGTGGGAAGGGGACAGCCAGGGGGACAAACACCTGTGGGAAGGTGACAGTCAGGGGGACAAACACCTGTGGGAAGGGGACAGCCAGGGGGACAAACACCTGTGGGAAGGTGACAGTCAGGGGGACAAACACCTGTGGGAAGGGGACAGCCAGGGGGACAAACACCTGTGGGAAGGTGACAGCCAGGGGGACAAACACCTGTGGGAAGGTGACAATCAGGGGGACAAACACCTGTGGGAAGGGGACAGCCAGGGGGACAAACACCTGTGGGAAGGTGACAGCCAGGGGGACAAACACCTGTGGGAAGGTGACAGTCAGGGGGACAAACACCTGTGGGAAGGGGACAGCCAGGGGGACAAACACCTGTGGGAAGGTGACAGTCAGGGGGACAAACACCTGTGGGAAGGGGACAGCCAGGGGGACAAACACGAGTGGGAAGGTGACAGCCAGGGGGACAAACACCTGTGGGAAGGTGACAGCCAGGGGGACAAACACGAGTGGGAAGGTGACAGCCAGAGGGACAAACACGAGTGGGAAGGTGACAGCCAGGGGGACAAACACCAGTGGGAAGGTGACAGCCAGGGGGACAAACACCTGTGGGAAGGTGACAGCCAGAGGGACAAACACGAGTGGGAAGGTGACAGCCAGGGGGACAAACACCAGTGGGAAGGTGACAGCCAGGGGGACAAACACCAGTGGGAAGGTGACAGCCAGGGGGACAAACACCTGTGGGAAGGTGACAGCCAGGGGGACAAACACCTGTGGGAAGGTGACAGTGGCAGTTGGCTGCTAGTAGTACTGTCTGGATGTCTCTGTAGCTAAACAGGCACTGTATTATCAATGGGCCAAAACAAGCAGGACATTTTTGTTGCCAGCTCATACCAGAATAATCAGTTGACCAACTTATTCATATAGATCGCGTTGGAATTGAAACAATACTTAATACGGACAATGCGTCCTTTCGTCTTCTAGTTCTTTTGTATAATGGTCGGATTTAGTGGCACGTGTCATTTTTGTTTCACACACTTTTAGATATGGTGAGGTGTCAGCTATGTCACATAATGTTGTAATATGCAATGTCTTCATTTGAGCATAATAAGAAATTCTATATTTATTAATAATGCTATCAACAGATTGCGATAATTATAAAGGAAATGTTTGCCAGTGTGATCTTTTGATGTATCTTGTGAATTATGATTTTCTATTTATTACTATTTGCATATGTTGGTTTTAGCCAGTTGAATACATTAGTAAATAATAAAGAAAGTTGTACTAACAAACTAATTGTGATTGTAAACACATGATTGTGGTTGTAATCCTAGATTTTTTGGTATTCTGAAAGTGACAGGCTTGATTGAGGCTTGTAAATATTGAAATAGCCCTGAGTGTATTTGCTAGACAGTGCCTCTGTATTGTCAGAGTTCTGTCATTTGTGTTGACAATTTGTATTATGTTTCCAGACAAAGAAGGTGCCCATGAATCTATCCGCCATTACAAAGGTAACTGTGTGTTGTGTTGTGTTGTGTTGTGTTGTGTTGTGTTGTGTTGTGTTGTGTTGTGTTGTGTTGTGTTGTGTTGGGTTGGGTTGGGTTGGGTTGGGTTGGGTTGGGTTGGGTTGGGTTAGGTTGGGAGGATGGTGTCATAGGTTGACAGTGTAAACAAACAGATAGCATTTTCTACTGGTTTAGGCTAACATCATGCCACAGTTATATGTTGAACAAACCCAAACGTGCCATGGTGGCCAAGACATTACCCACCCAGTTCTCATACTCACGTTATGCTGGGAAGACGCTAGGACCGATGTAAGCTATTATCACAGATGACTCAACTGAAAGAACAGATGATTAATCGGGAAGAATAGCTGACTCTGTTGGAAGAATAGATGACCCAGCTACGTGTACAGATAATCCAGCTGGAATAACAGATAATCCAGCTGTAATAATAGTTAATCCTGCTGGGTGAATGGGGGCAGGATCGCATGTAGTTCTCATGTGTTGACCAGTTCATGTGTTGATGTCCACAGCGCGACTGGAGGATGTGACAGAACAACTGAAAGAGAGGAACGCCAAAGTGGAACAGTTGCAAAGTACGTAGCAGTAGATGTCACTTAGTTCATGCTTAATTAACACGACCATAACTCTTATTGTAATTTATGCAGTTTTAATTTAATTTTGGAATCTTGACTAAGAGAAACATAGATAGTGGTGGATATTTTAGTGTAAATGGTCTTCACGCATTAATTACTTGAAGATTAATTTTTGATTGAACAGGTCTGCCTGGGAGTGCAGTGTAAGCGCTTTGAGCAGTCCTGAGAATGTAATACTGTGTTACATAAGAACGTATCTTTATCTTAGTAGATGCTGTTGTGTCAGTAATGTTGAACATGTTGGAAGTGTTATTTTTTATTACCTGTAGTTGTAACCATCGTGTTTGATTGAATCTGACGTAAACCCCAACGTTATGAAGTTAATGCTGTATGTAAAACGTGAGGAACAGAAGCCATAAATGGAGGATCAGGATTGAAGCTAGACTCACCTTATATAAGGGAAAGGAGAGACGAACAAGAGTTGTATATGGTACGAAATAACACACGTATCTTACTAGATGTTGATTTGGAAGGTTCATTTCTCATTTCAAGTTTGTAATTATTGCTGCGTGTGTCGTGTGTCTAGAGGACTTGGAGAAGGTGAAGGCGGAGTGTGGGGCTCACGTCGAGGCCATATGCAAGTTCGAAGGTCAGTGCTCCATGTAATAGGGCGTATAAGTCTCGCGCGCGAAAACGAGGTTGGGGGCAGGAGGTCCATATTCTCCATGTTAACGTATAGGACTTTGTTTTGTTTTTGGTTGTAATCATCGAACGGTTCCAGTCTAACTATTTCAGTTATACTGTCCGAAGGATTATTACAAGCAGAAGCAGTGGAATACTTTGCTGGTGACAATGATCACGGAAATCATGAATTTTAATCGATTATAATGGTGGTTGCCATGTCAATAGCGGCAAGTACTTGCGTTTGGCGATCTTGACTAATAATGAAAAGTGCCATTTTTCGCGTATTACAACCTGTTTGGGGCAAACGTACACATGTGTTATGATTGTGCAAATTTAGACAACTTGTCAGATATAAGTGCTTATCAAAACCACAATGTACAGCAATGTAAAATGCAAATCTCGTAAACTATTTTATTGTGTATTATTCTTGTGTGACCAGTCCCCAATTGCCTCGCTTAGACCCCAATGAACTCCAATCGCGCGGAGTCACGCCATTTATCGTGACACACTTATGGGCCCTATACAACCTTTGTTAGTCCACCAGGCACTCTGTGATAAATAAGTTGTGCTGTTTGTAAATGCAGTACTCTCGACAGGAACATGCATACCCAGGGGGTACACATATCTTGTCCTCTCAGATACTGGATGGGGCTCTTTGCGAAAATTTGTGAGTCCACTACAGATTACACATTTACCCCCAGTGTGGGATCTTTTATTTCCCCTGGTATAGACACCAGATGGCCTAAGACCACATTTGCATTTTCCATAGGCGACCATTATAACGTTTCCTTCATTTCCTATTAATCTTGATCAGCTCTCTTATTGACAATTTCACAGCATGTTTACCCTCCACAGACAGAGGTTCAGTGGAAAATTTGTGAACTTTTAATACCTCAGGCTCCCACAAAGTTCATTCAAACCTTACACCCCTCCATTTCTGCTTGAGCCACCCACGGATTGCCCCTGATTACATCACCAAGCAAAATGACAAATGTATTAATACGCAGAAATGCACCGAATGACAGCTGTCGTAATTTGACAGCTCTGATGTCACGCTGCACAAAAACGTCATTTATAATCACTCCACACTACATATGTGCTCACAGAAATCCAGACAACGTGCATAATGCTGCTTTTTTAAGGTACTCTGCGGTCGGGTAATGGCGGACGTGCACATTTTGGTGGTCTTACGTCAAATAGATTGGCCGAAAACGTCAAAAGTTCACAAAAATTAGTCATACATCAAGAATGACATATAGCTAGAATAACTGTCTAGGGAAATTGACACCATCTCGATAATAATTATAATATGCGTCTTCAAAAGTTGCACCCCTCCCAGATAAATAGCACCGTGCATGGGTTGAAACACGTTTATTCAGACACCGATAATAGATCAGACGTTTGCCTGAAACTAATGGCACTGTACACAACAAACAGTCCACCACAGTCTCTTAACGATCTGACAGTAACATATAGAGAATATTGAAGATATATATTTTTTGACAATTTTTTTTTTAATGTTGTAAATTTCACAATAAAAATGCAAAAATCATATTTTTGAACAGCATTTTTTCGGACACGCAAAGTGCTAAATTTCACGAATTTCTGTATATCATAATGCCCACCAACTTTGCTTAATTGTATGATGCAATTATGAGCTGTGCGTGGTATATATACGTCCCCAGGAGGGCTCAGAATCACAGGCCAGTTTCTCATAAATTGTCGCAGTATTGAAAGGCCAGGCAGCGTCTTTCGATGGTAATTTCAATTAAATTGTATGTAGAACGCTGAAATGTGGGACATACATTCAGGAATATACACGTTACATGATGGAAGCATATTCGTGATACACAGTAGAACGTATCTCTTGCGTCAAACAAATTATCACCCTACCCCCCTTGCAATAAGCCGCACTTTACTCGGGCGCAACCCATTATATTAGACAGAGACACTTCCATAACCATCACACGTCGTTTTTTATGCCACCAATTATTTCGCTGGTGTACATACACTATTGAACACATCAGATACAGCTGGTAGATTAGTTACTGTCAGAAAAAAATGTTGGCCAGTGACACCATAGACACGTGGCAAATGTTGAATAGACAGTTGCGCCACCCTCTGCCGCAACTTGATCGCTGTAAACGCATTCATTGTGGTAATAATGTTGTTACTAAAACATATCCACATTGCTTTTAGTGCATTAAAGAGCATCTTAGATGTTGACAATTCGGATAGAACATACAAATTACCAGTGATTTATATAGTTTCTTATCAGACTATATATCACTTATGTATGTGATTAGTTTAAGCTGACATGTCATATGCAAATATCTGTATAATTCGGTTATGTTACAGCTGAAAAGTGCAAGACTGTCGACAGGGATGGTGTGTTAGTTCTTGTAGACAATTTCAACATACTGACACTTCTGTTAGGTGCCCAATTTTAGTTTGTATGAGCATCAATGAACCTAATCGGATTACGGCAGTCGGGGCATACTTGGATAAAATGCGCTGCTTTCTTATTCTCAGTCACATCTGGGGTATATTTAAATATATTCTCAATTGTGTTCGGTGTTTCAGTTAGCGTATATATGTCGCTAAAATGAGCAGGTGAAAGATAGTACATTTTTAGACGCGCGTGGACAATCCGCTTCATTCGGCGACCAACAATTGACTAAAATAGAGGCTGCGTTTAAGGGGTGGGGGTGTAATCAAATGTCCTTTGCTCGCCCGTTGATGCTTATTTTGTGTTCTAAATACGACACAAGCAAGCATCATATAATTAGGATTAACAAATAGGAAGCTATCGGATGTTCATTTTAGTATTTGTTATTAAGAAACACGCATTTGTAGATGTCGCATACACAGTATAAGTAATGTAGTTGCAGCTAAACTCATCTTACTGGAAATATGTCGTTAATGTGGCACATTTTTTAAAATACGAAACAAATTATTCACGCTCTTGAACAGGGACATTTGAAGCACAAACTCATGCTGTCTTCAATATAGGATATTACGCATGGTGTGTAAAATGCAGCGTGTAACTTCCACATAACCAATATTATCAGTGTATTTTCCTTGCATATCACGCGGTAACTAGCTTGCTAATTGCTTTTAATAACTCTCCTAGATGGAGCATTATCAGTAAATAATGACTCCATTGTATTACAGTCAATAGCAACTTCAAATGAAGCAAAACAACAACCTCACGCATCGCTCAAACTACGTTTTCGTGCCTCTTATGTCAAAACGGCCGTTTTTCAATTAGGCCTAAGACCACATTTGCATTTTCCATAGGCGACCATTATAACGTTTCCTTCATTTCCTATTAATCTTGATCAGCTCTCTTATTGACAATTTCACAGCATGTTTACCCTCCACAGACAGAGGTTCAGTGGAAAATTCGTGAACTTTTAATACCTCAGGCTCCCACAAAGTTCATTCAAACCTTACACCCCTCCATTTCTGCTTGAGCCACCCACGGATTGCCCCTGATTACATCACCAAGCAAAATGACAAATGTATTAATACGCAGAAATGCACCGAATGACAGCTGTCGTAATTTGACAGCTCTGATGTCACGCTGCACAAAAACGTCATTTATAATCACTCCACACTACATATGTGCTCACAGAAATCCAGACAACGTGCATAATGCTGCTTTTTTAAGGTACTCTGCGGTCGGGTAATGGCGGACGTGCACATTTTGGTGGTCTTACGTCAGATAGAAGGGACCACCGGCTTTTACTATCTCTTCTGAAAGACGCAGGCAAATGTGGGGTGAACGAAATTGCCTAAGTTTCGAAATGGTGGTAGGTGGGATTGAACCACCGTCCCCTCGATTGACAGTCCGGCGCTCTACCACACGACCACCGCTCCCTACTGTGTTCACATATGCATGCACAAACTCTGATGGACTTGTATAGTACAGACAGTACAGACAGGTGCACACCTTGGGTCAGTTTCCTGAAGCTTACACAAAGTTATGCAAATACTTAATGGCACATGCTTGCATAAACTCATGTATCTGCTAGTTGAAACATATGTGTAATTTATTATGACAATCAGCATTAATACACTTAACGCCTTCATGAAACTAGTCCCTGGTTTCTAGATAAAACATTTCAATATATAATTAAACATTGAAGCGAAGCATGTCATTACTGATGCATAGTCTTTTCTAGCCATACTTCGTTGTTACTTCTGCCCTCTTGTCATTTCATATGCCTTCGTCTGTTTGCAGAAAAGTTACTTCTCACAAACACTGAGCACAGAGAAGAGAACGGGTTGGGGAACGTCAAGGTTACACCAGTCAAGTCTATAGGTACTACACACGGGGTCTTCTCAATGCTATGTCTTAGGATTTGTGCACACATTGAATACTAAAGCATATCAAAATTTCAAATATTTGTGTATCCAACTAAACAATATAACAATAACCAACATTTGTACAAATGAACATGGGAGAATTTATATGCATATGAGATTTTATCCATACAAATGTATAATTGTAATGTTTCAAAATTGGAATATATATATATATAACTGGAGGACATTAACATTTATTTATACAGGTAACACAGGTGTACAAGTATGTCACACCCATAGTAATCTCACTTACTTCTCTTAACTCACACTTTAACAACATGCAAATAAAACGTGAACTTTACATACACCCACACACGGGTACACACACGCACACACTCATGCACGCACCCATGCATGCACACACACATGCACGCACACACGCATGCACGCACACACATCTTGAACTAAAACAAATATTTACACTAGTATACATCTAAAGCTATGGATTTTGTGCAGAGAACATCTTGGAGAATGACTTGAAGAGTGAGCCATCAAACGACAAAGACTTGCTGCAAAGAAGGACCTCAGAAGTGACACTAAACAACAGTGACATAGACACTGCTGACTCGAATGTCACAAGAGTAGACAGTGACAGTGACACGGACAGTGTGACAACGGTGATATCGTGTGGCCCAGAAGATGTGCAGCGATTGCAAGGTGAGCCACCAGGGGGAGTTGACATCTTGATTCAGAGTAGGGTTCGTGGACATTCTAAAGTAGCTACGTAACAATTGTCTAGTTGGCCCTCTGCAGTATGGTGCATTATCAGTTTAGCATTCAGTTAGAACCATATTACCCTTGGTATTTTCTGTTTGCTTGTTTTTTCGTAGCTACATAACCAATATTAAAACATTAAATGGATGACAGTTAATCTATTGCAGACGATGTGACATTTAATGGTATCCCATTGTGTTACAGTTACGTTCAACATAGCAGACTTTCTGTTACAAACTACTGTGCCAACTATTTCTGGGTAGGGGAATAGACACCCTTGCTGTAAGCCACCGTGACGTTGTATCCTGGGTGCTTTACAGATCTCCCTGGTGAAGCTTCACAGGCCCCACACATCAATGAGCATGAGTTAGGAGAATTAAGACGTTAGTAACAGGCATCGTTTTGTTAATGATTAACATTTCCTAATTACTGGGGAAGTTGCTATCAGTGTAAAAAAATAACCTTTGTTTTGACTTAATTAAAAACACTTATTCACTGTTTGACTATTCGCACTACATCACAAGATTGTGACTGCCAGGTTATGTTTCTTTTCTGCATAGTTAAGGCAGTAATTAACTGTTACAGTTAAGTCATCTCGTTTCTTGACAAATTTCTTTTTCTTTGTTGATTTGAAAGAGATCATAGCGTCAAATTATTATTATGAAAGAATAATGGGTTATGGTTAGGTTTGCAGAGCACATTTTTTTATGTGTTAAAAGTGACCGTATGTCAAATGTTCCTGTAGCTATTTTGATGAATTCAGGTCCATATGACTTACTTTACAGTCTGTGAACATATACTCATCCTTAAAAGTGTCACAACACGGCTAATGTTGAGGTCTCACATAAAATGACTTGAATGTGCGTGGAGTTAGCTTTATGAACTGTGATCTGATCGTAAACAGTATTTTCAGAATAGTCATAGATAAAACATTAAATGAAAGAAATGCCAACATCTGTCCCTATGAAATCATGTATTGGTAATCACTGATATACTGTAGTGAGATTGTCCCTAGCCAGTCGCTTCTAGCCTGTCGCTAATATATATTATATTGTAATTATCAATGTCATTTACATATTTTAGTAATTATTTATATCGGTTTATTTATTATGGTTGTTTTAGTATGTTGTAATTGTCATTTGAGATGTTATATTTATCAGTTCTGTCATTTATGTCAATGTCTGTCATGTGTATGTCAAGGACCACAATGGAAATAAGTGCGTGCACTTTTTGTGTTATCCAAATATTTAAATGTACTTTGTATTTATATATTATGCATATGTGTACAATGTTTTACATTTTATATTAAATAAATCAATCAATCAATACCGCACATTCAAGAGTTCACCTGAATCTCTCCAAAACAAGAAATACCAAGTTTGAAATGTCTTTTTCTGTGTTTTTCGCCTTTATGGAATGTTTCTCTGTGTCTGTAGAGCAACTGAAGACATTAGAAGCCAGCAAAAATGAGGCAGAAAAACAGCTGAATTCATTGACAGGTTTGTGCAGTTGTTGGGTCTTTTCACTGATACATTGAGGGTTGAACCTCACTTTATGATGCATTGGCAACACAGCCACCTTGCAGCTTAGGTAACCTTAGCTTTGTTCCAAGATAGATGTTAATAAGAGAGAGTTAAGTGACAGAAGTTGTTTTACATAAGTCATTCTGTGCAAATATACCTCTTATAGGGCTCCAAAGGTCTGTGTTATGACGTGTGTTGATCATAGAAAATTATTGCCTATGTCAATTGAGTATTGCAGGATAATGCTTTGGTCAAAGGCTCAGCGCCTCAGGATCTCTATTGAGGTGTTCCTGGTTTGAATACACTTACTGCCATTTCAAACCATGGGCAAGTTTGTTCATTCTGTGTTGCTTCAGTTCACACAGCCGTATGACTGAGAACCTGGCAATAGACAGTGGTGGATATTTGTGCAAGGACAGCCTTCACGTAATAAATACAGGATCGCTAAATGGTTCCTGGAGAAGTGAAGATAGCAGTTGACTGAATAGTCGTGCCTGGAAGTAAAGTGTAATGTACTGTGAGCAGTCCCAAGCTTACACATTCATTACTTACTTCAGGACTGAACTTACTTTCACTGTTACAATATTTAACATGATTTTTCAATAGAAATGTAGGTAAATGTATTGTGAAATGATGTCGCTGGAGACTCTCAGCAACAGGGCTTTTGTATTGTTTCTTTGTTTGGATCTTTTGCTCTCCCTACACCAACACACAGCCAGACTGGATGAGCAGATTGTAATACCTGTCCTTAAAGACAGGCAATGTGGAGTGAGCAAATGTTCATAAGTTTTGAAATGGCAGTAGGTGTCGTTGAACTTGGCCCTGTGTTGCTGTAGCCAGTGGTAGAGCGTCGTGCCACGCTGTCCTGTGTAGTGTGTGACTTGCTGACACAGGATGACTCGCAGTAACAGTCTGTTTGTGTTGCCAACAGGACAACTGCGAGAGGCCCAGCAGGCCGCCAAGCAGAGCGCCAACGAGATGGAGCAGCTGAGAGGTGAGTGGTACAAGAAACTTGTACGTTGGCCATTAGTCTAAGACCCTCAGATGGGGAATGCCTTACACCAGATAGCAAGATCACACATCATATGGAGTACAGAGGTCAATAATTAAAATCTGGTGTATGGTTATAAATTGGCAAAAGTAAGATGTTGACAGCATACTGTTGGTTACAGTACAATGCTGTATGATGTTGTTGGTGAGATGTGTATGATGTGTGTGACAACATGATGTTGTTGGTGAGATGTGTATGATGTGTGTGACAACATGATGTTGTTGATGAGATGTGTATGATGTGTGTGACAACATGATGTTGTTGGTGACACTACATACAATATTGTTGTTGCCAACGAGATGTGGTTGATGATGTAATGTGTTTAACAGTACATGACATGACAGTATGATGCTGCTAATGACAGCACAGTGTTGTTGTTGCTGACAGTATGATGCTGTTAATGACATCACAGTGTTGTTGTTGCTGACAGTATGATGTTGTTAATGACAGCACAGTTTTGTTGTTGCTGACAGTATGATGTTGTTGACAGTACGAGTGACGGACTTGGAGAGTGAGCTGGCCGGGGAGAGGTCGCGACCCACAAACGACACAGTGAACAGTGCACAGCAGGAGACCCAGAAACAAACAACCCACAGCAAAGGTGGGTTCAGAGAATCCCTCTTGTAGATGATTTTTTGTTTGTTTTATTTATTCTTTTTATCTGAATATATTTTAACATAATTTCTCAATAATTCTCACACACACACACACACACACACACACACACACACACACACACACACACACACACACACACACACACATGTATATATATATATCATAATTTGTTTATGAAGTAGTGTAAACAAATATAAATGTTTATTCATTGTATATGAATACACTGATATGTTGGCTTGTATAAGTTTGCATATGTTTTATATATATATGTATATATACACACATATGTGTGTGTATATATATATATAATCAGACAACAGATATCTTGAAATTCTTGTATACATGATATTATACATGCACATATGCGAGCACACAGTGACACACGAATGCAAATAAGCCCCGCTCCAGAAACTAGTGACGTGGATGTTTTTTGCAGCAGACAACGAAGAACAGAAGAATGAATGCGGTCAATTACAGAGTCGAATACACGACTTGGAGCTAGAAATTAAACGGTAAGTGATTCAATCGTAACAAACCACATGCATCGTGATGTGATACTGATGTCATTTACTATCAGACCGTCTACTACAAGAAACTTTTAATTAAGTCGTTGTGAGGATACCAGTGAACTCTCTTAAAGGAAAGTGTCAGTTCCTTGTATTAGTTATTCAGTCAAATTAAGTTCTTGAGTAAATGTGTCGAAGGTGTGGTGTCTACCTAATTGCATTTTTCTATTCTGTTTTGTCAAAACAAACATTTGTAACATAACAACTTTGTTGGCAATGTAAAGGACACCGACAGGTCCACTCAGCACTAGGATGTTTTGATAGTCATAAATTGTCTTTTAAAATCTGCAACCCATGTTGATTTTGACCAGTGGAACAAACAACCAATCAATAGAAAACAAATGTTTGGGTAAATTACCGGACAAAGCAGTTGTTAGCAGAATCACTGAACAGTCAGTGTTTGTCATATCGTTGAGTTGTCTGTCACCGGGAGCCTATCTGTGCTGCTGTAGATCGCGGACAGAGAAGAGTGAGCTGACAACAAGCCACCACCAACTGCAGGAGGCGTACGCCACGCTGGAGGCAGCTCGCGACACGCTGCTGGCGAAGTTGCACGCAGAAGAGGTCTCATGGCAGGCCAACCTCACCGACGCTGAGAAGGGGTCCAACCAGGACACGCATCAGGTGGGCTGCCTCGTGTGCTTTGTTTTGTTGTGTTTACCTGCTAGTACATATAATGTTTGGTTTTATGTTTTGATCATAATTATACAGTTGCGGGGCACAGCTGATAGCGGTCCCCTGATTGGCTTAAAGCTGCATGCGCAGTCCGCACTCGCTAGCCGTAAACCAACGTGGAAACGATCGGGTCACCGCTACGAAATACTCGGATTAAGTTGCGATAATTATAATAAACAACTTGCAAGACATATCTTTGACTTGGGAGGGTGTTTAGAATACATCAAAAGATGAAATAGAAGCAAAACAGCTGAATTGGGATTGACAATCCACTCGATCATGTACTTGCATGACCGTGAACTTCAAATGCGATTTTTTCAGTTTGAAGCTTTCTACTACAAGCATGTTCAGTGTCAAATAACTTTGGCTGTGCGTGTGCTAGCGCCATGATTTTTGCTCCATGATTTTTTACATATGACTCATTTTGTTAGAACATGTTACATATATATGTATATATATATATGTATATATATATGTATAATGTATACTATGTTTTGGGGCTGCAGATGGTGTTTGCAAAATAAATAAATTGGTTTCTTCCTGCAGCGTGAGGACACAACGGAGCCAGACTCGCGGCTGACGTCATCAGAGTGCTCCAGGTGCTCCAGGAGCAAGGTGGAGTTGGCCGAAGAGCTTGAGGAGCTACACGAGGAGTTTGAAATGCTCACATTCAAAAGCCAGGCGGTCAGTCTCAGTTGTGTCTAGGGTTCAGTGCCCTTTACCTTGAATTGATGACTTTTGTATGGTAATGGAGACAGATTTTCTCCTTTGATATTGTTTGCTATATTCTGTAATCTGTAGATATTGAAATATGACATACTACTTGATACAAGATCCCAAATGTTTTTGTCAAAAAACAAATATGGATGCCATGTCTTGCCAGGTGTTGCTAAAAAGAATCTAGTGATATTTTCATATTAAAAATTACCTAGAACAAACTGCTATATATTAATACAAGTAACATAATTCCCATAAAAGGCAATCTGTTAAAACACACTAGGTCTGTGAAGATGTTGATATAGACGTAGTTTGATATGATGTGATGAAGCAATGAGTGTGTACACTGGTTTGTTTCTCTTTCAGCTGTCCGTTTGTGCGATGGTGCCAGTCATTCTGCTTCTGTTCGCCATCCTCCTTGCCTTCAACCCCTTCCTGTCCTGGTTCACAGTCACCGCACCGGCGCCCCACATACCCAAGTAGACGCCACTAGGTGTCACCACGAGTCTGTTGCGATGGTGTCTCGGCGACCGTGTTGTCAACAGATACAAACACAGACATTTTCGGAATCTTTTCAGAGATCCACTGAAAGGATGAATGATGTGGTCGGACATCTCCGTCGCATGCTACTTATTCGACATGAAAATCAAATTTAACACTAGGGTAATTGTGATTCTTTAATCTCAGTCGAGAGAACAACGGAGATGTAGGTGGAAGGGTGTCTGTGTGGGATGATTCCATACTTAGGCAGAGTGTATCAGTCATTTTGTGGTGTCGATAGCGGCATACCCGATATTTATAAAATGATGTGGGGCATTCGGAGGAAATCTAAACCAATGTACGTAAACGTTGTCACTGTACCTTGGAGCAGTGAGACCTGTGTACATAGTTTATATACCTGTACAGTTGCACGTGTATTGTCTTGTCAGTGTGGTTCAACGCATGCACACTCCTCGTATTCCGGCTCAGTTGGAAGCCAAACTTGAACTACTTGTGTGTGCTGGCTTGTCTGTGAAGTTGTAGCACAAGTGGGTCTCGATCGAATGTAGCCAATGTCAAGATCACAAAACGTCGAGAATGTGTGTTACTTTATAAAAAATATTCCAAATACTTGTATTCTAATTTCTTTCAATACATTTCGCAAATTATCCCACATGTATTGACCAAAAATATATATGCGATACTATTTTGTGACACATTCCGAGGCAAAAGTGTTCCAGTATCACATTGTTTTGTTGACATGTTTCAGTATACACAAGGTCACTGCTAAGGAAAGAAATCAATTTGTGTAAAGAACAAAATTGGGCTTACAGGCTTATATGAATCTAGACGGAGCAAACTCAAGGATGACATTGTGTGAATTGTCTCAAAAAATGGTTTCGACAGTCATTTCGAGAAAAAGTGGTGAAGTCAATGTGAATAATGGTACCGTGTGCGTGTCACTATCATGACACTTATGTTTCATGGATTGTTCTCTCGTGTTGCACGTTTCTCATTTATTTCTCTTCAAGTTGCCTCTGTGATTTCTTCAGCGTGACTCGAGTTCTTCAGTGTTCACAGATGTAGTAGTGTGTAACTAAACATAATCATTATATAATAATGGCAATTTCTATAGTGCCGGTATCGGCCACGTGGTGGCGCTCATGGCGCTTTTACATCATTGTGTTCATCAGGCACATAAAATATCATGCTAAAACAATGTTAATAAAGTGACATTTTAGACTAAAAAATCATTATCAGTGTAAAGTTTCTAAAAATGTATATACAAAAAAATATGGTTTAAGAAGGATGCACTCAGGTTATGGTTTAAGTAGGATGCACTCGGGTTAGTAAAAGCATCAACAAATACTTGCAGAAGTGAACAGCCTTGAACAGTGGCGACTCATTTCACCCTTCTGATTGGACAGACAAAAACTAGTTGAATAATTTGCTTGGCTTCTTCAGAAAAAATTACAATTTGTAGATTTTATTGGATACTTCTGAATTAATAGTTAGATTTACCAAAGGAAAGAAAAAACAAACTGAAGAGGCAGCTTTAAATTCACAATTACCTCATTATGTATTGTCACGTGACCTGTAGTTTCAATAATAGTTACAAATGCTACGTTGAAACTTCGTCTTTTTGCTTTTTCAATATTTGGCTTTTTTGTATCTGCCATTTAATTTGCTGTAGCGTCAGAAGCTCTTATCATATAGACTGTTATTCACAATGACTTGTTTTCGTATCAATGCTGACATAAGCTTGGTTAAAACATCAAAGGTGTTTACCACTGTTGGGGTGGGGGGAGGGGGTAGCTTAATTTACAAAAGGTTTCTTTGTGATGTTGTACCCCATTACTAGATACGACGGGTATAAGTTAGTGTTTTGTTAAGTAGGGTCTTGCCACGCGACCCACTCGTCATTGTATATAGCTCACCGACAGCTGATGTACATTTCCTTCTAGTTAATTGTTTTTTCAACAAGTTTGTATTTCGAGAGCAGGACGTTGTTCAATAAATGCAACATTATACAACAAACGTTTTCCAACTCTGTGGTTATTTTTTAACAGTTCGTCCTATCGAATAATTGGTTTAGAGAGCGAGAGGAGAGGTCTGCTCATGCTGAGAGGACTGAAAGGTGAAGTGTGATCTCGGCAGAGCATTCATTTGTTCAGAAATTGCTATTTTTTGCCACTGCACATGAACTAAGAGTGAGGGGTGGGGAGAGAATTTTGTTTGAAATATAAATGAAGGAATGTACAGCAACAATAGATTGTTTGCATTGTGACTGGAATGCCAATTTATTTATTTAAAATAATCATGTTGCCTGTTTTACACATTTTTACTTAGGATATTAATTTTAATTAAATGAACTGATGTTCAAACAGGGTAATGGAAGAACAGCTAAGTGTAGGAGAAAATAAAAGAGGACTAACATTTATAATTATGATAGAAGTATTGTTGAGAAGCACATATACCGTAGTGGTTACCACATCCACCTGGCGGCCTGGGTTTAATACTTTATTTATTTTATACGATATAAAAAGCTGGCTCTCAACATTGGGGACTTGCGAATCAGATAATCACATTAATTTTAGCCCCATCTCAATTTGGCACATAAAGAACCACTAAGGACGACAAGCACCTTGGCAGTGACCACACTCGCATAGCCAGCATGGAAAGGTCGGTTTGGCATAAGTTCTGAAAGACTGACTAGTTCAATGAGACCTCATAAGATTGTTGTAACCACAATATATAATAGACAGGTCAATTAACAGAACTCTGCCCAGTGCTGGAAACAACTAGAATGTCACTGTGTGAAGACTGATGGAAGGAATGAAAAGGGTGATTTCAGATGTTTATTTTTATATAAAATGGTATTATATAACATGTTATGTAGGTATTGACTGACACTATCTGAACACCATAGTGCTTGAAAAATAAATACGAACGGTGTATATATGAATAAAACAAGTCAGTGGCAGTTTGCAGTAGCTACAAAACACCATGGTAACTTAGATCACAAGCCCTATAATAAGAAACATTGTTCTATATTGATTATATACAAAGCTAAATCACATGTTACACCATTCTTAATCATGTTGCCTGAAGATGTCGTCAACAAAGCACACTTTCTGGTGTGTCAACTGAAGAGGAATGTCTGCGAGCAGCGTTGAGTTGTCTAACAATCTACAGGCTCTGTTGTGACGTCACAAACTCATCATCTGAAGAAAAGAACACAATGAGTCATTAAGCATTGGCACAGAAAATGTACTTGGTTCAGCTATGAGGTCATTAAATGGATAAATTAGTAAAAGACACAACAGAAAGACAGAATTTACCATCCATAATGATCCAACCATGGTTAACACAAAAACAACAGTATTTACTTAGAGTGTGCAACTTAGTCAATTGTCTATTTATGGACATATTTATTTACTATTAGAAATTGTCTACAACATGAGTTTTATATACCATATGGTGACAAATGTGTTAGCTCACCTTTAAGGCTTTAATTGGTAAATTTACAGATGCACTGATGTAGCTTCTATTTTCTACATGTCATATAAAGCTGATATTGTATATACATATATATATATACAGCTGTATATATATATATATATTATACAGGGGCTATGTATATATATATTATATATATATACAGCCCCTGTATATATATATATATATATATATATATATATATATATATATATGTATGTCAAATGAGAAGAAAGTGTGCTGTCTACATTCAAATAGTTACATGGCTGTCAACATCTACCTTCGCTTCTTCCGTTCATGTTGTCTCCTGTTCCGCCCTAGTGTCTCGGGTGATTTGCTGGGGTGCGCCACCGTCTCACCATCATCAATGTCATCGTCTTCCTGTAATACACAATCATTAAGTAAAACACTGGTCGCTGTATGCCGTTAGCTCTCGGATCTCAGAAACTGTTGAAGATCTATTGTTTTCATTTTGCATAGATGTTTCTTATGGTACTTCACTATGCACAAGAAATGTGCATTTCATTGGCACATTTTAAGCCTCTTAGGGTCCTACAGAGCCTAAAACTGGTACATTTTAACTTTCCAATTTTATTCAAAAACTTTTTTAAGCTTTTCCTCTAATGTTGCATATATACGTATTTGAGGGAATCTTAATTGAATACAAGATAATCCTGCCCCGTGTGGTAGTCCCAGCATAGGTCTTCGTGGGTTAGAAACATCAATCGGAACGCGTAGCGACATCGTGGATATTGAATATTAGTATTCCACTAATTTATATATGGCGCACTTATTTAGTAATTTTAGTTAATTTAGTATTGACATGGTTTTGTAAAATATATTTCTTTTTAAGTAAATTAGGCAATTCCACAAAAAAGAGCAGAGCCGGGGGATGTTGAAAATAGGCTTAATTTAAATTAATTGGTAATAGGTAACAAATCACATTTATTAATATGAGTTTTATTCAGTTATGATTGCCAATGCAAGTTGCTAGAAAAGTATGAACACTTTAATTGTTTTACATTTATTAAATATATCTTTCTTCAGTTTGTCCATGTTAATTTAAAATTATTAATTATAATGTGCCATTCAACCAATATCATGATATTGTTAATAAAATATCACTACTATTCCTAATTATAATTAATAATAATGCAATTACTTCTAGAAATGTTAAACATTGATAATAATTATTGTTTGTTATTTATTTAAATGCTTGGCATGAATATACAATAATACTAACATAATGTGCTTGATGAATTATTGTAGTTATTGCATGCACTTTGAATTGTTTTATTTCAGAAATCACATGTGTATGCATAACTACAAGCTTCGTTTGACTGAAGATGATACAGCGACATATCTACGCTCTCTGAAAATACAGTCCCTGTGATCGTGACATGTACACTGCAGTTGTAATAGACTAGAACACAACATTAGTTTATTGCCCGAACAAAACTGCACCTGTCAGTTATCTGTGAAGACACAGAACCTACAAAGGCTTCAATATGTCACATGCATCATCCGCTTACACAAATTTCTGATTTATTACATAACTTGTCTCGCTGAATGTGACATATAATACACATATCTACACTAAACATAGTGAAGTGGAGTAAGTGAGTATCTCCTTCGTCTTGCACTTTAACCCTGTGGAGGGTAACGCAGAAAGCAGTCTTGCATTTGGCACAAGAGATGCTGGAGTCGGTGACGAAACACTGTGAACAGTTTATAAACATTACTTCACCAGTTCATGTTGAAATGCAGAATATTATGAAATAACAACATGTTATTACTGGCCTCTATTGAGCCTGCAGCATTTGTCCAACCTGTAACCTCACAATCATCCATAAACAAGTGAAGTATGACAACTATGCTTCATTTTCATGCATTGATATGTTGAGTTTGCTGTTTAGTTAATTTTTATTAATAATGTTATTATTTATGTCGTAATGACATGTGTTTATTGATGGTTGATCATAATGTTTCATGTGGTTCTAAACATTGCATAAATTATATTTACTTCATAATTATTTACTGCATGCTTTCACCAAAACGCAACCATTAGTCGAGTTAGCATGCTAACATTAGTCAATATTAACTTATTAATTAAGTTAGTGTCAATTTTGAAATTACAGGGTAATGTGTATTTACTACCGTAATTAATGTGGGAATGTTTTAATAATTATGGACATTGCGGCCTTTTGTTCATGTGTAAGTCTATACAAAGCACGGCTACTAATCATATATTGATTTATTTATTAGTTTATTATTAATATTACATAAGTGTTTAATGTATATCTCTTACCATAAGTAAGGTGGTTCTACAAATTTCATGTTTATAATATTATAAACATATTCATGGACATTGTGGCATTTTACAAAAACGTTTCTGTCTGTCAAGGCTGCCTGCTAATTATCGCCTATTAACTAATTCATTTATTTATTATTACATTGCTCCAGTTCACTCAGCTGAATAAATGAGTACCTGACTATAGACAGTGATGGATATGTGTACGAGCAGCCTTCGCGCATTAACTGTAGCATATGGCTGGATGCTTCCCAGAGAAGCCGAGATGGTGTCTGAGTGAACAGGTCTGTCGGGGAAGTAAAGTGTAAAGCGCTTTGAACGGTCCTGAGGACTGGATACTGCGCTATATAAGAACTTGCCTGTACTTTTTTTTACATGACTAGTTAATATATATTTATTCTCATAGTCAATGTGGTTATGCACACTGCATAATATGTATAAATATATTCAAATTTATGAACTCTGCTGGTCTTATAATTAGAATGTCTTGGTCTGTTAACTTGATGCACTACTTAACTAATATTAGCTAATTAACTTCACTAATTAGCATGAATAAACATCAATATTGAAAAAGTATTACTCCATGCAATGTATTTCAAAATACTGCAAACAATATGTCAATAGTTATATAAATAATAAAGTTATGCCATTTTAAAGTCACTTTTATTGAAATATTTATCAACAGAAACCACAAAAATGAGCTCATTTGACCATTACCCATCTACGCCAAGTAAATCGCTCGTGTTGTGCGAGTGACATCAGAGAGCGTAATTGTCTTTGGTGACAATTACGCTCTCTGATTCACATGACAACTGGCCAGTTGAACATGTGAATAAAACTTGCTGCATTGCGACTATTTCAGAAGAAACAGTTGCTATTTAAACATACATACAAACATGCCTTCTTAATCAATAGCATAGCACTTACGCCCGTGAGAAGGTATAAGTACCGCGTTTACTATGACGTCCGCACAAATAGCGCGATGTCGGGCTATTTATCTGTATTTGTGTAGGGATTTTTCATCGCGAAGTACTATAATTATATATAAATATATCTATCACTATTTAGGGCTACTAAAGCCATGCATATAAGCAAATACGTACATAATCACAAGGAGGGTGTTTACCCGGTTAAGAGACTATAACCAGTATGGAAGGTTTCCTATGCAATTTATATGGTAATTTAAGGGCCATCTGGCTGAGGCAGAGGACCAACCCTGGTATTTTGGGACGCTACCAGGGGAGGGAAAGTTCACTAGCACTGCAGGCTCGTCTATGCTAATTTCTAGGGCCATCTGGTTTAGGAAGATGCTCCACTTTATTGTTGTTGGGGGAAACCACAGGGTGCAGAGTCCGCTGGCACCCTGCCAAGATTTCTAGGGGTAGACGCGCTGGACAAAATATTAGGTAAGGCGTCTAGCGTCTGTCCTCGGGCTACAGTACCACTAGTATAAATAGGGAGTATTTTAATGATTCGAGGAGACTTCTGGGGCCTATTACCGGGGGAACATGTATTGTTCACCCCGGGACACGCGCTCCAGAGCACACTGCGACAGACTTACTGTCACAGAATATACGATGTGTGTGTCATATTGCACGGGCAGACATCTGGGGCCTATTACCGGGAACGCCTACGCTGTTTACCCCGGGACGCGCCGCTCCAGAGGGCCCTGCGACATGCTTGCCGTCAAGACACATACTGTGTGTTATTGACGGGCTATACTGTGTGTTATTGACGGGTTGACTACTGGGGCCATTTGTCGGGGAACACACACATACGCTGTTCACCCCGAAACACGCCGCTCCAGAGCGCCCTGTGACAAAGATACTGTCACAGTACATTGTGCTGAAAGAAGTTGTGCCGTACGAGGCATATTGTTCTCTGATTGAGGAACCACACCACACCTGTGGGTGAGTTCTTTGCTTGATCGCGTGTCAAACACGCTGTCAGTACCGTCACATTTGTATTGTGTTTATATTGGTTTAGTTAGTGAAGTATTTTAGTGAGTGTCTTAGATTTGTACTGGTAGGATTTTGATGTAATAAACTGTAGAAACCTTATATATATTGTTTGTGTTAGACTGGTTAGACTGAGTGAGTGAACGTGTGCCCGAGTCCGCCACTAGACGCCTCCGTGCCGACCGCTCGCGCCAAACGATACGATTTGGTGGCGGGGTGTTATCCCGCAAACGCTACATTTGTCCGGTCAAATAGCGCATACGCAAAAATGGGCTATTTGTCCGTAACCGGACGAATAGCCTATACGCAACCATGGGCTATTTGTCCGTATCCGGACGAATAGTCCCCCAGGCTATTCGTCCGTAACCGGACAAATAGCCACGGCCTTATTATAATTATTATATTATTATGCTCTAACTCACCCTTTCCTCTTCACTTGTTGGTACAAATACTACAGCAAATATGCACACTAGCTGAAATAACGCTCCCAGCAATAGGCCATAATGCAACAAAATATCAAATAGTCCATCTTTTGGGATAGAATCAAGAAGAGTTTCTGAAACAACTTCTTGCATTTTGTTGACGTTTACGACCCTTTACGGCAGAAACGTGATAGTACATAACATATCCATTTCCCTACTTTCCACCAATGCGCGCATTTTTTTAATCATCTATTAAGGTACACTTTTTATGTTTATTATTATCATTATTAATGGTTCAAATTAATTGTACGAAAAGCGAGAACTACACTGAACAGTTCTTGGAAATAAAACTAATCCGTGTAGGTTATCGACTAGTACAGATTTCTAACATCTTAGCTCATGTAAACATGGAACAAGAACACTGTTGTTGTCCTATCGTGACGGTTGGCTTGACATATGCAACATGCTAATGGACCTGTGGCAAATGTTATCTACTGAAATTGGTAAATACATATATTCCGCACCACGAAGTAGAAGAAGAATTTATTGACCCTTATTTATGTACATTCTCTGGGTTGGATTTACGACATGTCGTGTTGCGACCTGGACGTGGTCATGTGACACCTACCTCTCCAACGGCGGATAATTTGATTTTTGTAAACTAAACAACTGTCCACTAAATAAGTTGCAAAACTATTTTTAGAATCGTGGACATTACATTTTAGAATGCATTTTGATGGTTTATAGGTAGGTAATTTATGCATGCTATGATTTATACTATCACTAAAATCCAGTTAAAATACTATCAAAACATTGCTCAAGAGTCAAGGCGTCAAGGACAAGAGTGACAAGACAGCAGGACAGTCGGCAAGACTCAAGTCTAGGACTAGTCTGGAGGCAGGAATGCCTAATAGTAAAAAACTAATGCTTTGCCATAGTAATACTACCCAGAAAAAAAAACTGTAAGAAAATCAATGCATAAATAATATATGGAATGGCTTCTCACGGTTCTGAGTTCTGTCCTGAAGAAGTTATGCGTGTCACGACGGTATGTCACTGTCAGTGATTGGATGAACACATTACACAACTTGATCTCATCTTCACAAGTAACAAGTTCATAACTTCATTTGTTAATTGTATAAGTGACGTTTCGTGACTTCAATTGTGACTGGTGTATTCCAAGACGGAATCGGCGGCACCATTGACATTGGCATTGCACTGAAAGTGGAATTCCATGCCATGTTGGAATTGACACTGACAGGCACAGCAAGTCAAATCTTACAGATACTCAACTGACTACTCAGTCTCACTCTCAGAACTCTCCAAATGATATGAGACCAATTAACATTGTCAGTGCTTCCATGTTTATTAATGGGAACGGGGGTCCGTCTTGATTGTATTCTTCACAATGGAATGTGGCACCCCTAGTTATATAGCCAAGCACTGGAACTCTCTGTCAGCGCTAGCACAGAGCACACATGCGTCAGAGCGCGCATGTGCAAATGGTAGCTTCTGTCCAGTGCTCACAAGCAGAGCATCAGAACTGCAAGCAGAGCATCGGAATCATGCATGTTGGTGATAAATGTCTGCGCACTCATTGTGTGTATGGTGCTTGTATGTGACATATTAAAATTGTGCTCAGTGGTGTTTTTAACACATGTATGCATACTTTTTTATATATAAATATGGCTGAACTGGAATCTCTTGCCACCATTAATCCAACATAAATATGTAAATAAAAAATATGCTTTTGGGTGCCGGCTTACACCCGCCCGTGGAAATAAGAGCTATAGACATTAAGTCAAGAAATGATCCATTTCGATAAGGATTAATGCATCAATCAAAACAAGTTTGCCATCCCTGTAAAGTTACATATGAAAGAAAAAATGTATGGCATAAAACTACTTTGTAGTTGTAATACTAATTAGGTAACGTTTACAAGTATTATTTTACCTCACATGACAACATTTTATGAATTGATTGTCAATTTATTTGGTGTACATTGCCTGCCTGATATGCCACTCTGACTTGGCCTCTTTAATGAGGCATGTGTACAGAGCTCTGTAAATGAAACTACCTAATTTGTTCTAATATAAACATTTACTTTTTAAATTGAAACATGTCTTGTTAGTACACTGAACATAATAACTCTTGCATGCTTATTTTCTTCATTTATAGATTGGTTGACTGAGGATATTCGTGCAGAAGTTATTGGCAATCAATGAGAGGAAATCAAGAAATTAACAGCAATATCAGCATTTGTCTCAATTGAAGGTTTGTAGTTTTGTTTGGTCATTTTGCAGTTCAGTGCAGAGTCAAGCATGGTGTTAACATAAATGTCCACTACAGAATTTGAATTATTTTGAGATGTAGGATACAAGAAGCTTTATTTAACGTCGGTTTACATGACAATATATAACATTAGCTCATCTGAGCTATTTTCCGACAAGGAGTCATTGAGCAAATTTATTTGAGTGACGTTTAATGAATAGTAGCAAATTTGCTTATATAATTTTGTTTGTTTTCAAGTAAAAATAAAAATGTATTAAAGCAGATTGCTATTTATTTTCCATATAATTTTTAAAATAGAAATTTATCGTTTTGGTATGCTTTTGCAAAATGGAATTTGAACGTGAATTGATTGTTTTAATCAATTTGCATCAAAATTTGCAAAACTACATTGCCAATGATCCAATGTTTGCTATGTTCAGGTGTTGTTTGTGTGTCTGTTGTTACTAGATATTCTTTATTTTGCAGCGATGGACGAAGTTGCACTGAAGTTGATCACGGACGAGGAGTTTGACTTTGAATTGGCATGTTCACCTGCAGCTGCAGGACAGGAGTAAGTGATTCCTGTGTCATGAAGTCTGTTGCATATATCATATGGGTATTTGGGTGGTGCCCTTTTCTGATGTATCATTGACAATCTGGGCTAACATTGACAAGTCACTGATAAATAAAATAAAATATGCACTAACATGCTCTCCTCAAAAACTAGCTACATCATGTAGTGGTCAGTGCACAGACATATCAAAATGTCTGATACGGTCTCCATTGCTCTCCACACATAAGAACAATTTCAGTTTTCAGTTGTGTTGTGATTTCTAGACTATATTCTTTGAAACAAATCAGTCATCTATATTAGTTTGGCTAAACTGTTACGGTAAATAAATGTGTCATACAGTTATCATGTCGCACTGAAATTGTTATTGTTTCTCACAAATGTTTCCTGTTTAAAGTTAAGTTGATTGAATTTAAAGACACTAAATTAACCAACTGAAATGAAAGGGATACATTTCAGTTAAACTGAGGGTCTTTAGATGAAGCTAAGTAATTAAATCAAACTAATTTGCTGTATCTTGTGGTGTTTTAGCTGCGCACTCTTCACAGTACAATTCACATGTTACAGCAACATTCCTGGCAATGCCTTGGACCCAAAAAACAACCTTGAACCCCGGCATCTGGCGAAACTGAATGCTGCTGGCAAGGAAGGCGTTGCATGTGCTGCCAGTTCTCCCATCAGTGAAGCTGCTCTGCTGCAGATCTTCACCGATGCTCAAAACATTGCTTCTCATATTGAGAGCTGTCGTTTGCCGGCCAGTTGTCACGCAAATCAACTAGGTTCTGAAGATCGTGCCTCCGACACTTTTGAACATTCACTGGATGTTTTGGTTTCACCAGGGATCCCTGGCATTGTTGACGATGATAGTTTTGAGTTGATGCCTGGTTTGACTGGGCCAGTTACAAAGGATGATGCTGTCGATGGTTGTTTGGATGACATGACTGCCATTCTTGATGATGGCTGTCATTCACAGACACATGACACAGCAATTGCTGATCTGCGGTCACGTTTAGATCGTATTAAATCACAGTCTGCGATCGCACGTTCCCGGAATGCAACACTGATGGGCAGCGGTGATGCCTGCACAGTTGACAAAGTTGGATTGTCCAGTGACGACCATAAAATAGCTGATGGTGATGTTGAAGGAGAATGTTTGTTGACAAGTGCTGGCATGAATCAACCAAGTTCTGCATCGAACCATTGTGTTTTAGACCAATGTGAACATGCACCTGATGTTCTCATGTGTCAAGGGAAGTCAAATTCTGCGAATGATAACAGTTTCCAGCCAGATATGTGTGCTGCAATTACGGCAGATGAAAAAGGACGACAGACAACAGAGTCTGACAAATGTGGAAAACAGTCATCAGTAAAAAATTGTAATCGTCTACCACCACGTCGAAGTGTTGCTGGAGATGCGAAGACTGGCAAATCGCAATCCTTTCTTGGGCGTACAAAAACACAATCTCGTTTGTCAATGACTCAGAAGTCCCAGAATACACCGGTGCAAAACCGTGGCCTTGCCAGTATGACTCAGCCGGTTGTTCATTCGTCTTCACTGCGTTTATCGACGGGCCGTAAATCCCAGAATACACCGGTGCACAATCGTGGCCCTGCCGGCATGGCTCAGCCAGTTGCTCATTCATCTTCACTGCGTTTATTGACGGGCCTTAAATCCCAGAATGCACCTGGGCAAAACCGTGGCTCTGTTGGCATGGCTCAGCCAGTTGCTCGTTCATCTTCAGTGCGTTTGTCCGTGAGCAATAAATCTCAGAATGCACCTGCAGAAAATCGAATATCCAATCAAGCAGTTGTTCGTGGATCTTCTCTACGTCGGATCCCTTCGTTTCGACGCAGCACAAAGCCAGAATCACACACACCATCAAAGGTGGTCCTTGATGTTGTCAGTGCTCCCACAAATGTTGAGACAACCACATTGTCAGCAACCCCAGAACAAAGGAATCCGCCTGCAGTGCAGCAAGGGACCGTTACAAAGGACCGAACGAGGCGATTGGAGTGCGTGGCTGGTCCCGACGTGCCAACCAGCAGTGACAAGGTTCAGAGGACCAACAGTGCCCGCGGGAGTATGCCTGTGTATCCCGGTACTCGTGGCACCCCCGCCTTCTCTTCAGCAGACACCGCCCAGAAGTCTGTGAGTAACGATCACATAAAATAGTTACTCATAAAGACTCGTCGTCTACAACCTGCATTTTACAAGCATACAATAACATGTATGACTATGCATCAGCATTATTGTTGTTATCATATATATATATATATATATATATATATATATATATATATATATATATATATATACATATATATATATATATACAGCTGTATATATATATATATATATATACAGCTGTATATATAATATATATATTCATATATACCTAATCCCCCCTATATTAAATGAACAAGAATACACATTATTACACATTAATTAGGTAAGACATGATAATATTAATGCAATATATTCAAATTCATGAAAAAGTACGGTCATCAATTTCATATGTGACCCAGGCAGAAGGCATTGATTTATTATGATTAAAAAGATAATTAAATATATTCTTTGACTATCACTACAGGGTGCGATGAGTTCACGTAGAAGCGTCGGTCCAGCCTTGTCTGCCAGGTCTGGGTGGCGTGGCTCTGGCACTGGTCTAGGGAAGAAGTCTGTGGGTCCTGCAGCACTGCCCAAGACCACAGCTGCACCACTTAAGGCAACAGCGGCACTATCCACGTGCACCACTGCACCGCTCAAAGCCACCACTGCACCACCTAAGATCACAGGTGAACCGCATAAGGCTAGAATTGCACCGCCCAAGATTACACTTACAGGTGTCCCTGCCAAGTGTGCAGGTGCACCACGCAAGGATATAGGTGCGCCGCCCAGGGCAACAGGTGCGCCGCCCAGGGCAACCGGTGCACCGCCTACAGGGTGTGGCCTGAAGCGTGGTGCCACGGTGAAACAGAAGTCTGCGGGTCCACTACAGAGGCCTGTCATCAAGAAGCCAATGACAAAGCTGGAATTGGTGAAGCCAGGCTCTCTCCTTTCCCGTGCCGCTGCATCAAAATCCTCAGCGACCCCTGCAGGAAGGTCGGGGCAAGTGGGACAGGGAGGAGGGCCTTTGAAGGCGACACTTCCCCTGACAGCAGCAGCTGTACACCAGGAAGACGTGGACCCCAGCTCTTATCCTGCGACAGGTCAGTTCTGTGGCTCGACAACATTTTGAACAACATTTGTTTGGGGCAGTACATCATGCATCAGGGGCAGAGCTGGGGTCAATTCCATTCAATCAATTCCAATTCCCGCTCCAATTCATTGCAATTCATTTTATTCAATTCCAATTCAATATCTTTCAATATTTTTTTATTCCAATAAAATTTCTTTCATTTCCAATTTTCCAATTCCGTCTACAATCGTTCAATTCCAGTTCCCGCTCCAGTTCACATAACAAAAGGTTAACCATAAAATTATACAATTAATATGCATACAGGGGGTGATACAGCATGTTATTATAATTTAGTTGAAACACTAGATCAGCACTTAAAATGGTTTTAATACTGGGTAGTACTGGCTGGGTAAAATATAATTATATATATTTGTTTTTACAACATATAAATATGATGGTTGTCACATTCTGGTTATAATCTACAAGTGTTGTCAGTCTTCACTGGGCTTATGTTTGCATGTTTGGAAATATCCTGGCTTCACTTGTGATACCTGGGTACTCCTAGTATTTGTTTAGCATGTGAATGTGATACTGGGAAAGTGTGGTTGTTATGTCTAGGCAATTTCAATGGTTCTTTGAAGCAGTCCCCAGCCAGCACTCATTCACACAAAACAGTAGGACAAGTCTAATCAACTTCCCATTCATCAGTTTCATCCACTAATTAGTTGCTGGGTAATGTTTGACCAGCAGCTTCATTGTCCAACTTTTCTTGGTCATTAAACACCACTAGATGTTAAACACCACTAGATTTTAAACAACACTAGATTTTAAACAATACTTGATTTTAAACAACACTAGATTTTACTTCCAACTGTCTGTAACATATCTTTCACAGCATCACAAAAATATCAGATGCTCAATTCCTTTGCACTCAATTCCAATTCAATTAAAAATCTTTCAATTCAAATTTAATACATAAAAATTCAGTTCCATTTCAACTGCTCTTGTTCCAAATATTTCAATTCCCGCTCCAATTCTGGAATTGAGTCGATCAATTCCAATTCTTTTTGAATTGACCCTAGCCCTGATCAGGGGACTATTTAATTGTGATCTTGAAAACTGTTAAGACAATGACACGTCAGCTGTATATTCATATTGTGGTATGTTATGGAAATAGTGTCCACAGTAATATTGCAATCCTTTTATTTCACAACGGATTTTGTTTAAGGAAATGGTCCCCATATGTTTTAGGCAAGTAACCTCTCTAATTTTGAGAGCAATGTTTTGATTGAGTTCGTTGCTGGAATCATTTGTTCATGACTAGTAACTGGAGACGTCAGCCCTCAAATGTCTACATATTCTGGTTGAAAGGAAAATCTAGGAGTGGCATGATTCTGTTTTATAGAAGTAGTATCATGATCTATTTCATAAACCTGGATGTAAAATCTATTTCACCTGTCCCAAGTCAAGGTCAAGTAGCTGTGCAGGCTCTCATTCTTTTGCCGTTGTCTCAATGGGTGAGTTTGTAAACATAACAATGTTTTTGTTGTGACAGTCACCAAGGCGACGGGTAAACCCTTGGGCCGTGGCTCAGGCTCGGCTACCTTGATGTTGACACCTGTCAGTCAGGAAAGGTGTATACGCCCCAAGCGTCTCATGCATGCAGCCACGCCTCCTCCAGCAAACAGGTGAGCAATTTACACATTTGCTGTAAAAAATAGTTCTCTAGGAATCCCCGATGTCATATCTTGTAATTGATTAAGTTTAGGAATTGACAAGTTGAATTAATAAAAATCATAATCTTGATGCCGCAAGGACTTTGGGACATCTGTGATATTAGAAAGTCTAGATTAAAGAATGACTACATTTTCAGAAATCTAATTTGCTTAGCGTAAAATTTATCAGGTGAATCCTAATGAACGTGGTGTCGTGCCTGTCACACAGACACTGTACAGACAATGTCTGTCTGTTGCAGACTCAGCTCTGCATCGTCGGGAACGTCACTGCGTCGTAGTGCGTCATTCCTGCCGACACCAACGAAGTGCCGCTCCAGCACGTCAGTTTCCAGTGCCTCTAACTCCAGGTGAGTGTCCCGGCCCAGTGCCTCTAGCTCCAGGTGAGTGTCCCGGCCCAGTGTCTCTAGCTCCAGGTGAGTGTCCCGGCCCAGTGTCTCTAGCTCCAGGTGAGTGTCCCGGCCCAGTGTCTCTAGCTCCAGGTGTGTGTCCCGGCCCAGTGCCTCTAGCTCAAGGTGAGTGTCCCGGCCCAGTGCCTCTAGCTCCAGGTGAGTGTCCCAGCCCAGTGCCTCTAGCTCCAGGTGAGTGTCCCGGCCCAGTGCCTCTAGCTCAAGGTGTGTGTCCCAGCCCAGTGTCTCTAGCTCAAGGTGAGTGTCCCGGCCCAGTGCCTCTAGCTCAAGGTGAGTGTCCCGGCCCAGTGCCTCTAGCTCAAGGTGAGTGTCCCGGCCCAGCAAATTACATTGTATTCTATACATGCATGAATAAAACTAAAAGAACAGGTAACTGGTAAGAAGCCGCCCAGGTAGAAGTAAGGCTACTCTTTGAAAGTGTAAGAAGTAAATACCTGTGCAAGAGGTAGACATAAACGTATTCGGATCAGATATGTAGCACAAGCTGACCGACACAGATGTTTTTGCACAGCCACTGGGGACACAGTGACATCTGGTGGTTATTCACGTTCATGCTAGAAAATCGATCAGCTACAGTATATGGCAAATTAGTACGTGTCCACATAAAGATACCAGATACTTAATTGTGTCTAGAAAAGTATACATAATTCTACTTCTTTATGAGTAAAAGTGCATCTAAAATTATACTTTGTTTCCAAAGTAAAGTGACTGTTCTGCTTGTGTGATCGGTGAAATAACAAACCACAAGTATTTTGCTATAAACCAGGCTTTTTAACCAGCTTTGGTCCACGTTGACGTTAAAAATATAAAACATTTCCACCACTCGCAAGTCTACCAACTTGTTTGGTTAGCTGGCAAGACCCAGCATGTTTTGTTCGCACACTTACGACTGCTCCCATTGTTTTTTGATATTTAAAAATACACACATAACTGGCAATGCAAATGTTGTAATTTTTTAACATGTGGACCACCAACGTTTTGAGTTGGGTCACCTAGACGAAGTTGGAGGTCCAGTTAGCCACCAACCTTTGCAGAACACTGAGCACTGTAGATCACTGCCACAATCTGTGGCCATGTCTGCAGATGTTCTATCACTGTTTTGCTTACAACTATATATGAAATTTATTCAATCTGTCGATTAATGAAGTTGTATCTGTAATTCTAATTATATAAAAGGCTCAGCATGTACCCTTTGTGGTATTGTCACTAGTTCTGCCTTGTGATCTCACTAATACACTTTCAGTTATAACATCCATCCAAGTTGTATAACATGGGCAATATAATTTTTTTTGTTCATTTTATGTTAGTACATTGTTTTGTGAAAACTATTTTACTTTACTATCACCTTTTTATAAAAGTGCTGTGGTCTGTAGTTGAACCCAGGCAAAGTTGCAGTCTTGATCACTTCAGTCGATCTGTCTGAGTTTGCATGTTTAGAAAAAAATTTTACTTTGTTACAAAGCTGAAGAGTCTGTAGGAAATCATGGTAAATACCACTATAGTCATGCATGGATGACAATGGACGTACATCATGGTCTTGCTATTGACAGGCTGACATCATCGTCATCACTCAATTCGTCCGTGTTCTCAGGGGAATGCAATAGCACGCCGGTCACACGTGTGGTCAGTATTGTTGTTTTTCTTGTTCTTGACGGCCAGAGTGGGGGCTGGTCTTCGAGATAAGACCAACTATTGTAGTGCTAATAGTGCTTTGTTTTATTGTATGCTTTATTTGTTTGTATGAATAGTCATATTACATTTCATACACATTTGATGTTTACATATTTTTATAATTGTTGGGTCTGAATCGACTTTACTTGTCTCCCTCCTTGACACCACTCCCAACCACCTGTCTCCCCAGCTGTCTCCCAACCATCTGTCTCCCCAGCTGTCTCTTGGTCTCATTCTCCACTTTCTGTATTTCCCTTGCTTTGATATCTCATATTCTCCACTCCCCTCCATCTCCCATTCCCCTCCATCTCCCATTCCCCTCCATCTCCCATTCCCCTCCATCTCCCATTCTCCTCCATCTCCCATTCCCCTCCATCTCCCATTCCCCTCCATCTCCCATTCTCCTCCATCTCCCATTCTCCTCCATCTCCCATTCCCCTCCATCTCCCATTCCCCTCCCTCTCCCATTCTCCTCCATCTCCCATTCTCCTCCATCCTGTTCTTGGGTGAATCTTCACTGGACCCCAGGGGCTGGTTTCATAGAGCCTACTGCCTACCAGTACTTACGACGTTGTAGCGGGCGATAACTGGTCGAAAGCCTAAAACGTCGTAAAGTTACACTAGTTGCTTCTCATGAGTCTACTCCATAGCTGCACTTAGGCTGCGCCATGTATTTAGTAGTTGTAACTTTATGCTAGTCAAATATTTATGGTATGCTCCCCAAATTCGTTGATGCTCCCAACACGCCCATTCCCAACATAATTATTTTTAATGTTTACACTCGATATCCTTCACATTCATCATACATGTAGCTTGGTATTTGCTATACAAACGGCAAAGGCAGCAGTTAAGGAGAAAAAGGGTGTCTAAAGACACCACAAATACTGGTATTCCCCACCGCGACCTAATTAAGTCAAGTCTACGTTGAGTTAGTTACACGAATGCTAAATTGGTCTCATGAAACCAGCCATAAGGCACATCAACTAGTTGCTGTTAGCTGTGACCAGTAGACTGCATAATTGCGTGTAAATGTACACAGCTTTATGAAACCGGTCCCAGATTGTTAGAATTTGTCCGCCTTATGCCTGCACTAGTGTGATGTGCCCCCACAAACTGTCTGAATGGTGTATCGTCAAATCAAGTCTCAAAGGGGCATTTTTCATGAGTGTAAAATCGTTATCATGGGTGTGAACATTTTAGGACTGTCTTTCACTGTTTAGTGTCATGATCTAATGCCAACAGTGAAATGATGCTGAAATTCCAGTGCCGTTGCAGGGTTTTGGTGAGGCCCAAGGATAAATGAGAAAATATGTCAAGGTGTGCATCAGTTATTATAAAAGATTAAACACAGCTTTTGTCATTCCTTGTTTCCTCCATGCACTGAGAAAACCCATGTTCAAATCATGGCCTGTCAATCTAAACCAAGGGCACACTTTGTTATTCTGGGTAGTCCAGTTTGCTCAGCTGTGTGAGTACCTGGTTGTAGGCAGTGGTGAATATTTGTGAATAAATAGTCTTGTGGCTGAGAGGAGTCCAGATGGTGTTGATTGAACAAGTCCAGTAGTGTAAAGCATTTGTAAGTGTGCTAATGTATGAACATGAACGTACTGTTACTTTTCTGTTTTGTCTGTTGCAGCTGACTGACCTCAATGGACTTGACCTGAACTCATCACCGAGTAGTCTCAAGGTAATTGTCAGTTTATTAACTATAATTATCACTCAAATATGCCATTTTTTCAAGTCATATTTAAGCGAATTGCCATGCTATCATGTGATATTTTATAGGACAGTTTTTTGCAGACTTAAATTCTGTTTAAATGATCACAATGAATCATTCAAAATGCTTTTGGCTTCATATCTACCAAATTATCTTCTTTTTTTGGGAAAACATTAAAACTTTGAGAGTATTTATCATTGTCATTGAACACTCTAAGAGGTGGTTACAGCTGGCAATATTTACCTATTTGTACAGAACATACTAATTTCTCCTCCCTCTAATTTTATACTTTGAAATGTCAGTGATTTTCCACATTGACAGAATATGTTTGTGTGAGGGTCTGTGCAGCTGTACACCTGTGTTTGAGATTGAAGTTTTTCGGCCAACGTTGAAAAGCAGTGATTGACTGGTTGTTTTTGTCACAGTGTGCTAATGCAGGCTTTTATGGTTTTACATACGTTTTAATCTTGAAAAGATAAAATATTGTGTGCAAACACGAAGGCTTTGTTGAAAATCAATATTGATACAGACGTTTTTGGGTAAATTTTACAAGGGAACATTTTTATAATTATTTGTATATGGGGCTTGTAGTACAGAATACTACAGATACATAAATGAAGATAATTGTGAGCAACTTCTAATGTTGCTAATTAGTTGCAAACTGTATTAAAAACAAGAGCATATGTTCTCTATTTACTAGACAGCCATTGCTATAAATATGAAGCAACTCTCTATAAAATTAATATATAAAATTCCAAATAGCCACACTGAATACTAGTAAAAGCGCTCTTATCTGAATTGTTTGCCTAACTGTGCAGAGATCAGGTGAATACACTTATACTAGTTGTAGTAGTAATTACAAATGTACAACATGGCATATCAGACATGCACTTTCCAAGGTATAGTGAACCACCAGTAGAATGCTACAAACTCTAGATGTTTGTGTATTAAATACGGTGCTGTCAATATATATATATATATATATATATATATATATATATATATATATATATATATATATATACCCACACACACACAATGTATATAATATATATACATATATATATATATATACACTGTATATATATATATATATATATATATATATATATACACTGTATGTATATATATAAACACACAATTCTAGCAGCATGTCTTGCCCTGCAGCTTCGGCGCCCTCTCGTCCAGCACACACCTGTGAACAAGGAGAACGTTGCCAAGCCGAAGGCGCCCTCTGTGTGGTCACCAGTGCAACGACCCCGCGCTAGGAGTCGCGAAGAGGAGGCGACTCAGTGCACGAAACGTGGCGCCCCCGTGTGCTGAACCACAGATCCGGTGGTGTCGGTCGGTCGACACTAACAACAGGGTGGACTGCTGGCTATGTTTAATGTTTACAACACTCTGATTATGGTGGTTGGTATGTGGTTGTGGTGTCAGGTCATATTTTTTACTAATTGGATATGGTATTTTGTGGGTACAGGCTGTAGCTGAAATATGTTATGATTATATTCTGGGTTGTACTGTAACCCAAACAGGATTTTTGTATCATGAAGTCTGTTGATGTGGTTTTGTTAAACATTTCATATTTTTGTGTTCTGTAGGAAAGGCAATATTTTTCTAGGAATCTACATCTATTTCTAGTCGAAATTTACTTGTTCTTCCATCTTTAATCTAAGGCAGAACTGTCTTATTAGTTCAGCCAAATGGATTTAAAATCAAATATTGTAATAATGATAAATGATTCCTTTGTGGGTGCTACGGCTAAATAATGGTACATTTTATGATGCAGAGTTATCTTATATCTAATTACTGATGCACTCCTTGTTATTTAACCTACATATTCAGGATTGCCATGATTTTATATGTATTAGTAGCATAAAATCTAAATATTAAAAGGTTTTCATAGATTCAGTTCAGGATGTAATTTTTGTCATATACATGTAATTGGAATGAAGTATGCAGTGTACCATCTGCCAAATAGCCTTTTTATGAAGGTAATTATCATTACCAATGTAATGTTTGTGAGTGAACATAATGATAACTTTTGTGTTTATGTTTTTCATTCTGGCAATTTTTTGAAATATGAATCAATTTAGTAATTCAGAATATAATGTAAATGTGATGTGACATGTGAGATGATATGGCATGTGAGACGTGTACTGTAATTAATCATCATCACTTTCCAGTATGATCTATTTTTCGCATCAATTATTATACAAATGTAACGCATTTCACTTTACTTACATTACATATGTAACCAGTGTCACTATTTGTGCTATATATATATATATATATATATATATACAAATAAATACTGCTGCTATAAATTATTCAGAGTTTGTGTTTGTTATTCAACGATGTACTTATCAAAATCTCGGCAGTCTTCTCAGCTAGGACCATTCGTCAGTTTTCAATCTGTGCAAACACCTAAAAATCCATGAATCAAGGGAGTATTAAGTTAATTGGGATATTATCATCACCACAAAGACCGGTTAATACAAGTAACTGATGCTATTCTGAGATATCATGGTTCCTTTATTCAAAGGCTGTTATTCAAAACATTCACCACAATAGTCAACATGATTAAATAAAAAACACATATATACATATAAACAATGTTTGAAGGGGCAAACAGGAATTCGTTTTATGTAAGGTCATCTCACAGCTGTGCTTGAAGCACAGCGAGAAGGAATGGAAGAGTTGGAATTAGATGGGGCAAGGAGGAAAGGAAGAGAGGGAATAAGAAACGGCAGTAAACATAGCCTAGGGCTAGGACTCAAACACGTAACCCGTCATCTTATGATATGCACTAGGTGGCGCCACCAGCGAGTGATCAACCCATGTTAGCACTGTACGGCATGACACCTGTACACCCGACATGTATGGCACGAAGCCAAAATCACCATGGGCAAGACAACGGCCCAGTCGGAACAGAATGTGTCTCTTACTGCTGACGCCATGTCTTACATTAACGACGCTAATTTGAGCGCCGCTGTCACGTCGGTTGGCTATATCCATCCATCACATGCTAGCACCCGCAGTCCGGGGTTGCCGATTTATTTTCAAACGGCGCGACCATTGTTGTTTGTAAACTCGCCCCAGTCGTTGCAGGACATGGCTTCGACGTGAATGCCAACGTTTTGAGAAGGTTACAATGACAAAACGTCAAAACAAGCCTTGCATTATTTTAATAATTCACTTGTGATTCTACTGGAAAAATTAATTCTCATTACTATTTTTGCTCTGGATTCCCTTTTAGATTTGTGATAATGAACTGCTCTTGCTGTGATATGAAAATGATACTTCCGAACAAGTGTTTTTAACTACTGCATTTTTAATCGTATATATTTTTTATTGTACTCTCCTCTTGTACAATTATACCTACTTTATTTAGTAAGCAATTTATTTCTCGAACACCACAGGAAAACTTCCCCATTCGACAAATAAAGGTAGTTTTATTTGATCTGTGATTTTGTTTCCAAGAAAGGTGTCCATCCTCACGATTTACACCAGTCCAACATTTCAACTTTATACTTACTGTGCACATATAGAATTGGGATAGCCAAAAACGGTGTGTTCTCGCCATCCATGACGCATCGAATGATATCATTAGGAAAATAGGTGACAACATGCTATTGCTATGATAATATCATAGCAATGGCATGTTGTTACCTATTTGCCTTGAGGATACGTTAAAGACACACACAAGTGGAATAGTTGGTCGGCTTGACAAGGCGGCCTGGCGACAAATACCAGACACTATTCACACTAAGTCCATATAACCGTATACGTTTCGTTGAGTTGCTTGACTAGACATACCCAGCCAGCCGTGGCGTATGAAGGTATCATTTTCTTAGCGTTCTCAAGTCGTGCGAGAAAGTCCGTGTAGAATAAACAAAACGCGCATGCATACATAAAACATAGTTTTTCACTTAAATGAACGCCCCAATATCCACGTGCTTTGGCTTAGGCGTACATTATATTTGCTGCATATCCCTATTATGTAAGAACTTATAACAGGAAGTATAATATATATTACCATAAAAAATACCACTACGTACACTTGCTGTCTTGTTGTTAAAACGTATCTGTAGAATCATAAGCACGACGAAAAAATACTTTGGTACGCCATGTGTAGTGTATCGGTTTAACATATTTTTTTGTTTTCAAAAAAGGTAAACGTCCTCCCGACTTTCACCAGTCCAACATTGCATATTTATACTTACTGTGCACACATAGAAATGGGATCACCTTGTTCACGTTGAAGGCCCTTAAAGTATCCCTATCTACAAGAGGTCGGCCTAGTCCTCCGCATCCACTCTAGACGATCTAGGGCCATATCTATATAGTCATCCCTACATCCCCCATCCCCTCTCTGATCTGCTGTTCCCACGTCTTCCACGGACGTCCCCGTGGTCTGACCCCTGGTGGCGCCAAGTTCATAACCCTGCGGGCGACGTTGTTCTCCTATCGTCTGACTTTGCACATGACTGACCCCACCGCAGGCGTCCACTACGCATGATCTCATCGACTGGCGGGAGGTTCAGTAGCCGTCTTACTTCCTCGTTCCGTATGTGCTCCAGCCTCGATACCCCAAGGATTTCGGTCTATACATAATTATTGGCGTTAACGTCGTTTCATAAGAAGGGTATTAATTAACTTCCTGCATCTTCAAATGCATGTAAAAAGCCTAAAGTCGATCTTGTCAAAAGTACCTTCAACCTATATTATAGGCTATAACCCAAACCCAAACTTAAACCCTAGCACTAACCCTACTAAGCCTAACCCTAAACCTTAATCCACACAGGAACAAAAAAGGCACTTGTACGTGAATGGTTAGCAAGAAGCCAGTATACCTTATTTATCACTAACAGGATTTACTTTCTATGGGTGGCAGAGCTATTTTGTTATTCCACAACAAACAAGACACCAAATTAAACCCGAACATTTGTTTAGAAATATGTAATCGGGTACTATTTCACGGAACAGCGCGTGAGCCGGTTTGTCGTTTGGAATACGCACGATGACGTGGCGTAATAATTACCTACGTTTCACGTCACAGATTCCGACCTTAGTTACTGTACGTACAGGAGCTCCGGGTGAAATGTAACTTCTTCCTCCTCCTCCTCTAGCTGCCGAGCCTCAGCTTGCAGATTACACAGGCGAAAGGCGAACAGGAAGAGAAGACGCCGTCTGCGTGTTGTGGGTTGACCGCAGAGAAAGGATGACTCGGGAGCCTTAGTCTGGCCCGTGGTCTGGCTTAGTAAGTTAGTTCATGAACAGTCTTCTTTGCAGCTATGCCTATGGCTATGGCGTCTGGTTCGACTTCGAAGCTTACTAATGTAGGGATTTTTCAGCAATAACAATTATAATTATATATATATATATATATATATATATATATATATATATATATATATATATATATATATATATATATATATATATATCACTATTTAGGGCTACCAAAGCCATGCATATATGCAAATACGTACATAATCACAAGGAGGGTGTTTACCCAGTTAAGAGACTATAACCAGTATGGAAGGTTTCTTATGCAATTTATATGGTAATTTTAGGGCCATCTGGCTGAGGCAGAGGACCAACCCTGGTATTTTGGGACGCTACCAGGGGAGGGAAAGTTCACTAGCACTGCAGGCTCGTCTATGCTAATTTCTAGGGCCATCTGGTTTAAGAAGATGCTCCACTTTATTGTTGTTGGGGAAAACCACAGGGTGCAGAGTCCGCTGGCACCCTGCCATGATTTCTAGGGGTAGACGCGCTGGACAAAATATTAGGTAAGGCGTCTAGCGTCTGTCCTCGGGCTACAGTACCACTAGTATAAATAGGGAGTATTTTAATGATTCGAGGTGGACTACTGGGGCCATTTGTCGGGGAACACACACATACGCTGTTCACCCCGAAACACGCCGCTCCAGAGCGCCCTGTGACAGAGATACTGTCACAGTACATTGTGCTGAAAGAAGTTGTGCCGTACGAGGCATATTGTTCTCTGATTGAGGAACCACACCACACCTGTGGGTGAGTTCTTTGCTTGATCGCGTGTCAAACACGCTGTCAGTACCGTCACATTTGTATTGTGTTTATATTGGTTTAGTTAGTGAAGTATTTTAGTGAGTGTCTTAGATTTGTACTGGTAGGATTTTGATGTAATAAACTGTAGAAACCATATATATATTGTTTGTGTTAGACTGGTTAGACTGAGTGAGTGAACGTGTGCCCGAGTCCGCCACTAGACGCCTCCGTGCCGACCGCTCGCGCCAAACGATACGATTTGGTGGCGGGGTGTTATCCCGCAAACGCTACAATTTGGTGGCAGCCGGGGTGGGATTTCGGTAGATAAACCTGACCGTATTCCTCTACGTTCCGTAGTAACGGTTTTTGGTTAATCTATCTTGAAAATCTCACTTGAAAGAACTCACACGGGCCGCACGTTTACTTGCTTCAGATAGATTAAAGTAGAATAGTCTAGTGAGAAGTTACTTCTCTGGTGGCAGCAAAATATTATATAACATGTCAACTGTGGGTGATAATTCCCCAGTGATCGAAGACGAGGATAGTGAAGTTTTGATAAGGCTACCTGGTAGGATTGACGACGTTATGCAATCCACTGTCAGGTTAGACAGGTCTATAGGAATAGACAGAACAGATAGGGAGAGGTCATTAGAGTTTCTAAGGGATAGGAAGGCTGAGCTAGGGGAGAGGTTGTCCAAACTGAGACAGCAGAAAGAAATGCTGAAATTAGAAGAGCAGCAATTGAAATTTCAGGAGGAGCAGTTGCTGGTAGAAAATAATCAGTTAGCCTCTGAAGAAGATTTGCTGCTAAATGAAATTAGTAGATCAGAGCTGGAACGGTCAGTACTAAATTTGTTCCCAGAAACTTGCGCTGGTCTGAGTGCATGAAACCGGGCGCAATCGCTGTTTGAGAAGAGGACAGAAACTGTCCAAGTTTTGCCCAGTCCCCAGGACAAATCTACTCCGATGATTCGTGATACCGTTGCTACCATGCTACAACCTGTAGCGGTTGCACAGAAATTCCAGGCGTGTAAAGCGCCAGATAAAGTTATTTCTGATCCAAGCAGAGATGACACCAATCGTGTTCCGTCCCCTTTGTTTACGGCCTCCTATGCGAGGGTGTCGGCTACAAATCTGCCAGATTATGTTGGCAGATCGAATGTTGAACCTGTACACGTTACAGAACGCGACATTGATGTTCCATCTCGTATGCGTAACTACGACTGGGCAGTTGGACCTCAGTCTCAGACACGGGCACCGGCGTCGAGTTACCCTCGTCAGTACCAACCCCCCGGGGTGTTGATAGTCTGCGACGGCAGCCAATGTTTACATCTTGTCGGCCAGTGTATGACGCTGATGACCGAGATGGTCAGTGGGTCAACCCAAGTCACCCAGATAGCGGTCTCGTTAATGACCGTTGGGGCCGTAGACATAATGACGCCAGTAACAACACCGCAGGTCAAGGGGTGTCCTCAATGCCAGCAACTCAGATCAATGCCCCAAGACCAAAAAGTCCTGCGTTGTACGATGGAAAAAGTAGTTGCCGAGACTACCTGGTACAATTCGAGATGGTATCAGAATTAAACCGATGGACCGCAGACACTCGCGCGCTTGAACTGGCTACGAGTTTGCGTGGTCAGGCACAGGGTGTCTTAAGTGATCTCGAGGCAGCAGACAGGGCTAACTATCCCAAGTTAGTCCGGGCTCTGTTGAATCGCTTCGAGCCGGAATACCAATCGGAGGCGTTTCGTGCGCAAATGAAGGCGAGACAGCGCCAGCGCGGCGAACCCCTGGCGGAACTAGCGCAAGATATCAAACGACTTGTGCGAAAGGCTTATCCTGAGGCCAGCGTTGATGTTAAAGAGGCGCTTGCCTGCGACGCTTTTACAGATGCCGTGGGAGACTCTGACTTGGAGTGGAACATATTCCAAGGAAAACCGAAGGGGGTGGATGACGCATTAAGACTGGCGCTTGAATATGAAGCATTTCAAATGGGCCGATCTCGGAGAGCCGGCCCAAGGTATGCTTTGCGGTCCATCAGCCACACTAAGACTGAAGGCAGTAATGTCGGCAGTCAAGACGTTGCAATGCTATTGCAACGTATGGCTGAAAGATTATCTTTGGTGGAAACCAAGATAGATCGCCCACAATTGTCGGGAGAGAATGACCGTCGTGCGGAGTGGCATAACTGGAGGAAATGCTACAGTTGCGGTGATTCTGGACACTGGCAACACAGTTTGAAATGTCACAACAGTAAAAGGATCATGGTGGGGTGACCTGAGAAACGTTTCTTCAATGGATAGCTGGATCTGTTGAAGAGATGTTATATCTGCTATAATGTCAAGTTACTATTATAGGTGTTTGCTTAGTTATATTTTCATCGAATTAGGGTATACAGTAGAATGTTTGGCGGATTCTGGATTTGATGTATGGTCATATAGAAATAACGGCTTGATTCGCTGTCTGTGATAGACAGCGCTAACACATATTATCATCAGGATATGTCACACCCAACTGAGAATGATAGTCGGCAATGGTATGTTGTATTGCCTAAGAGAGATTCACAAAACACGAGGTCTGCTAGATGCAGAGCCGGACATGACAAATGTCACGGTGTAATCGTTCATATAATTTGTGAGATTCACAAAACACGAGGTCTGCTAAATGCAGAGCCGGACATGACAAATGTCACGGTGTAGTCGTTCAGATGATTTGTGAGATTCACAAAACAGGAGGTCTGCTAGATGCAGAGCCGGACCTGACAAATATTTCGGTGTAATCGTTCATATGGTTTGTGAAATAATCACAAAACGCGAGGTCTGCTATAAGCAGAGCCGGACATGACAGATGTCACGGTGTAATCGTTCATATGATTTGTGAGATAGTCACAAAACGCGAGGTCTGCTACAAGCAGAACCGGACAATACATATAAGTCGGTGTAATCGTTCATATGGTTTGTGAAATAGTCACACAACGCGAGGTCTGCCCCGTGCAGAACCGGACATGACAGATGTCACGGTGTAATCGTTCATATGGTTTGTGAGGTAGTCACAAAACGCGAGGTCTACAGTTTGTAGAACCGAACATCACAAAACACGAGGTCTGTGACAAGCAGAACCGAACATGACAAATGCTACGGTGTAATCGTGTCTACCCTATGTCGTTGTAACCAATTATTTTCAACACATGAAAGTTTGGTTTCAAAGATTGTTTAAAAATAAGTGATTGTTTTCGTTCAAGCACTTTCCAACAAAAAGTTCCTGCACATATCTGCCCAGTCAAAGTGGACGGAATCACTTGCTGACATGGACAGCTATATTTATTTTATCATCATCATCATCACCATCCTCATTGCTATGATGCCATATACAGCTTTCAACTTTCTGCGTTTTATGTCATCATCACTTCGAATTGTTCATCTTCTCATCCTGATTTTTGCCAGCTAGGTCTTGAAGCATAGTTCATGCATTTATTTCAATTATAGAGAGTAGTCTTGGTCAAACAGAAGTAATTTGACCAGCCAGTCAGTGAACTGGTCATTGTGGCTGTTTCAGGCTGTGAGACCATCTGGTTAGATTATGTCAACACACAGCATGGCTGCAGTCTAGGGGTCAATGACTGGCCCAGTGTGGTGTAATGAGAGAAGTTAACGAGTATCAACATAGTTCTGTTCAGGGCAGCTTCTGGCTTAATAGATATTTAATTGGCACAGGGTGTGTTCTGCTAAACAGAATAGGATGAAGTTGATTAGAGTTAGTTTTCATGTGTTAGCTCATGTTGGTCATATATATAGATATCTTGGAAGATTATACTGTTACATACACAGAGAAACTATACTAGAAGAGTTAGTAGTGCACAGGCCTGAGAACAGTATCTCAGCCGTAGTTGGCCACAAGGAATCTGTATCACAGGGCAGCTTCAAGTCCCTAAGGTGCAGACACTGTCTGATGGCAGAGATAGCGATTACCCTGGTCAGGCCAGGCGACCTTAATTGGCACATTCTGTGTCTGAGGGCAAGGATATGATGAAGTTCTATCTTTGTGGATGTGACAATGGTTGTCCGTTATTCTCCTGGTACATGTCAGTGCTGTGACATGTCAAGCAATGGCGAACGATGTATGACCACGACGGTCATATGACACTAATTATGGCAAACACCATAACAGTGCTGCGTACGAGATACGTACACACAAAAATGCAGGAACCAGAATTCATTCTGGTCACAACCTGCAGCGTTATCTGCAAAGAAGATAGAAGATGGAAGAAGACGCAGGCGAGATTGAGCTGAGCGTCCACTACTAGCGGTGAACTGACGTGCGTCTACCGTGCGTCCATGAAGTGGGTTACGACGGAGGATACCATCGGCTCAACAGATGCGACTGACGATCGCGTGATGGAAGCAACATCAACCGGACATGAACATTTGTGAAAAGTGAACATTTGAGTATAAATTGTATGCTTTCTTTTTCAGCATTGTATTGATTATTATAATGTTGCATGCATGTTACCTGTTATAATTTCGGGACGAAATTTTAGTGGAGCGGGGGTAATGTAGGGATTTTTCAGCAATAACTATTATAATTATATATATATATATATATATATATATATATATATATATATATATATATATATATATATATATCACTATTTAGGGCTACCAAAGCCATGCATATATGCAAATACGTACATAATCACAAGGAGGGTGTTTACCCAGTTAAGAGACTATAACCAGTATGGAAGGTTTCCTATGCAATTTATATGGTAATTTTTGATCACGTTCGCACGACGTTAGCCCTTTCTCACTGCAGATAATTGGGACAGTTTCACTTGGTTAGCGTAAACATCTGTCAATGACCTAGATAATGTAACCTGCGCCAATTTACATATCGCTATGGTTACAGCGATATTACGCTTGCCGACATCATAGATCTTTGTCTATGGACGACGGCATTATCGATCGATGTCATCTTGTTGGGCCAAGAGTTGTCAAGGACTTCAAGGGACGTGTCCCAGACAAACTCAACCGGGGTCGGGTTAATCACTTGTGTAGTGCCGTCACAAGCGCTGAAGGTACAAAGAGTCGGTTTGGCGGGTGCACCTGTAGGGGAGACCGGGGCTAGTTGTAACAGGGGTAAGTTGTAACAGAGGGCTTGCAGACAAAACTACTAATGCAAATTATTCTGCAAGAAGACAGCATGTTCATCAATAGATTTGAGCATATCATGTGTAATATCACACGAATCCGTCGACACGCCATTAATTTATGCCGTTTGTAAAGAAAACACGTACTATTCTGATTTTTTTCAATATGCTCAAGTTAAGTGCATGTGTATCCATAATTCATATTTTCTGCTTTTTCATTGATGGATGTATTTATGAGTATATTATTGTAACTCTGACATAAACCTTTAAACAGGATTTGAAGAATATGTTATGCAATATCGTGTTTTATGAAAAAGACGGGTCGGGGCAAGTTGTAACACCGTTTAGGCCGGGAGCCAGGTCCAGGTCTCAGGATGTTTTCTGCTAAGTTTTTTTCACTGCCATTTCCTGTTAACCTATGCCATGGGTCATCACAAGTTTGTAATGACCACTCCCAACTCGGGGCCTTTTGCCTTCGGGGGGCCAAAACCCCCTTTTCGGGCCTAAAATTAGGTATATTCAAATATTGTGTCAGTGTGACGTCAGAAATAGACATAGAAAAACCATATTTGGCAGAAAGCATCAATAGATAATAGGGAAGGCTACCATATATGATTTAGGGGCTTTCCACAAAGCAATTCCATAATTTGAGCCATTGCATCCCAAAAATGATGAATAGAAAATTCCAAATAGAAAACTTCCCAAGGCCATAAGCTTCTATTTGGTACCACGGTGACCTCTCTATCTTGAAAATTATGCCCGCTGTGGGTGAAAAGCCTAACGTACCCCCTAAATGAAATTTCAGTTATCGGATTTCGGGTCTTCTAATGTGCTACCATCTTTAATTTTTGGACAATAACCTTGATCTTTAAGTTGATTTCATGTTTATCAGTGTTGTTCAAGTTTACTGTGCATATCTGAATACTATATAAGGTCAAAGTCAACGATAAAGGTTCAAGGTCAATTGATTTTACCCCCACGCATGGACTGTGTGGGCGCAGAAATCAAGCTATGCTTAACCATGTGGCATGTAGTACCTCGTTCTGAAGCCATGCACATCTAGATGTCGATTCTAGATTTTGTCTCGTCATACAATCAAGCAGGATACCCTGGTCGTAAAGGCCCCTGAATGTAATACTGCCCCCGCCCCCCCCCCCCCTCCGCTATAGCTGCCAAATTAGCGACCACGGAATTACGCGAAATAGGTAAAGTGCTACAGTGATTAGCAATTCTGATGTGGTGAAGAGGCAACCCGAAGGAGCAGTTTTCCATAGTGATTGGGACAATTTCGATCAGTTGGTTTCAGATGTGTATGTAGCATGGTCCGTTCAGTGAGAAATGGAGAACTGGGAGAAACTGGGCGCTTCTGGCTCGAATACTTGGATTGCATCTGGCTCGTCTTGTCATTAAACAACGCAATCAAAACGAATTACTACGACAGGTACAAGTCTGCATAAGCCACATGCCTGTGCAAATCAGCAGAATTATGCTTGATTTCTCACATATTACGGCCACTTTCTAGAACACATTGAGAAAACGCACCCTGGTTCAGAGAAACTGCTGCGTGCTGGGGCTATCAGTGTTGCCAGATCGCACTATCCGCTGCCACACTGATAAAACAATAGAAGAGACAACTATGAAGTGGCTCAAGTCTATATCAGGTTCAGCGGTATCACCAGTAATTATGAAGCGAGTCAACGTCACCTTTTGACTGTGCATGCCAAGGGATAAAATGCTCGAAAACAGACAGGCCGCTAGAGCAGCGCGAGCTACAGGATGCAGTAGTAAGCGAAACCTGCCACTCACGAAAGGCAAAGGCAAAGCTCTCGTCAAGAAAACAAAATCAGTGGAATGGTTCTGCTTAGTATGTGACGTGAATTACGCCAACATCAGGTCGCATGAACAGTGGATCCAGTGTTAGATGTGCCTCAGATGGGCACACACTGAAAGCACCACAGGCGACGACACACATCTGTGTCACTTATGCGACTCTGACAGCCAGTAGGCCTTATTCGTCAGGTTCCTGTCGTTGCCGATCTGATGATATATGTCATACTAGTCTTGTTTTTAATTTCGATTTTCATCTTTCTTTTTAATTTTATTGTGGAAAGGAATACCTAACGAGTGTGCATAATTGCCCATTGCATTCACAATATACGTTACATCAGACACTTAGTTATAACATACGACTAATTACTGGGCCTACTGTGTTTTAGCAATTATAAATAACCATCACATGTAATGTTTGTAATCGAAATGATTGATATTGCAATTTCTGGCAATAAAACTATGTTTTGTTTGGTCAGATACTGTGTTTAAAAGCTGAACTCCAATACGGAATATACTATATATGCAATGATACATCGTTATTATTAAGTCTCAAATTATGTATATAGCTTACAGAAAGCAGTAGCATCAATTGTGTAATTTTATGTTGTGTTACAACTTACCCCAATGGTAAAACATACGTGTTACAACTTACCTCGTACTCTGTTACAACTTGCCCCGTATCGGGGTAAGTTGTAACACTTTAGGACACCTCATATAATACATCATACCGTAAATGTGAAATATCCCAGACAATTAATTATCTCCAATTAACTGCGGGAGATATGTGAGGACCTTTTGGCATAAAAAATCCGCAATCCTGAAATATGCTGTTTTTGTTACAACTAGCCCCGGTCTCCCCTACGTGATGTATACACCGTTTAACCGAAACTGCACAAGTGTTCTAAACGTGTTTATATCAGGTTCTAAAGACGCTGTAGATGTACTGTCAACCGAGCAATTGTTTTGGAAATCTCAACTTGTAAACTAAGGTACATATGTTAATGGAATGTTTGAAGGCGTTGGAACCAGCCCGGAATAATCTTTGAAATTGACTGTTCTCACGTTTTTGATTGTAATGTACCTATTCAAACCTAAACGTGTTGACCTACATTTGTATACAATATGTACATAAGCGATATTAACATACACCACAGAATATATCTATGATATACACTTATATGGCTATCAGTATACGACAGATATAACACCTCTGTATCATAAGTTTCACAATTAAATCATACATATGATATCACGCAACTGCAGACCGTTATCTAATTGATAATGCAATCAGGCCGATATGAATATGCTATCGGGAAATGCTTTATTTATAGAACTACTAAGTATATATAATGCGTGCGTGCGTGTGTACACCCATGCACGCACGTTATACTTCGCCGCCTCTTGCAAATACCTTGGACATGTAATGTGTAACGACTTATGTGATAAGGCTGTCATTCAAGTCTAAGTGAGACTTGCCAAGAGCGAATTTGTGTACAACCCGTAAAAAGAAGCAATGTAAGACATACGGTAATAATATATGTGTGGGTGCTTTGTAGGTAAGTTACAGAAAAACAAACGTTCAGCAATTTATTGTTGCATATTACAACGCATACACAATATTGAACAATGTATCGATGTAGCATTAGCCACATGTTTGCATATGCCAAACCATGAATATGTGTTATCAGAAAGGCTATTTATAGCGTTTGTATCGAATTCACATATCTGAATCGCATTATTCTGAACGAATTACATATTTGCGGCTTCAACGGGTTAAAGCATTGTACAAAAAATATATTTTATCAATGCATGTATCATTTTAATTTATATAGACGTTATTTATCTGAAATAAAAATGCATTATTATTATTATCATCAAATTATGATGCACATGCGAGGTCGTCGAACTGTCCGGTCTTACGGCAACACTTCCTCTTGACACAACCACAGTGTTACTCCAGTTAATGGTATCGGTAACCTCCTTAAGCTGCAATAAACTTTATGCTAAAGTAATATACACACCAGGGTACACCATGGTAACACTTACGTATACACCGTAGTACTATAGGTGAACATATATCCTCGATATAAGCCCCTAGGGGTTTCTAGAGGATCTCCACGGTTACATTTTATAATCATGTTTATGCTTATGTTTGTATGTTGTTGTTGTTGTGACCGAAATAAAGTTCAAAAAGTTCAATATATGATAACAACAACATACCCTTCAACGTATTTTTGACTGTTCAAAAACATAAAATAATAGTCCATTATACACGCATACGTAATGTTACCTAATCGTTTATTATTTTGCAAATTAATACGATTTAAAAAAAAATAATGCGAGTACACCATAATAACCACCAGGAACAACGCTGCACAGTCAAATTATATACAAAATACCGCAGTCATCGTATTGTGGTTAGACAGCACTGCTCAAATGCTTTTGGGCATATACCGACAAGAATGGCCGAGCGAACCATCGGTACACGGTAACCATATTAAGAGGCTGGTTTCGAATGGTTCAAATACAGCAGTCATAACACACAAAGTGAGTCATATTTTGTACGTTCACTCCATTTAGACTTGTCCAGAATCTCAGTGCATGTGCCAGATGTGTTCTATCTAACGCGAAGCTCCTTGTGTATTTCACGACAGAACCCTGGCAAAACAGCGTTACAACCACTGATCTACATCGATCAGTGGTGACGACGGACTTGTCTCATTGAACTCTAGATAACACTACACATGGTCGAAATCAATGCCAATCGGTCCACTCTCACGGACCAAGGGTTGCTGACTATATCAGTTGTCACGTTTACCGCTCGAAATGTCGAGTTACAGATCAACGCTCGCGGCCACTCTCTCCACTGACTGGCCGGTAACGACACACATTTCATTTCACTGTTCTGCGATGTTGAACTGGTTGTAGCACTTGCCGTAGCACGGGCTAAACGCAACATTCTGTGACATCGAGCTTTTAAAGTGACTGCATCAGTATTGTCGCACTCCCTACTCAAAGATATGCGGAGCTGCAACGTTAAAGAAAACAACACTGACGTGTTGTTTTCTTTAAAAGCAATATGAAGACTCACAATTTTAGCATAACATATACGTGATTAATTTTAATAGTTTAGGTAGTTTTATACTTCTTTATATAAATTATGTCAGATGTTTCTATTTAATTGATTATATTTTATATAGATAGTTGTATTATGTTGACTATTTCGTATGTTTTAACTGCCTACTGTTCCACTTATAGTATGCAGAACCACAGCATATAATTGTACAAACACGGTGCTACAGAAGTCAATAAGCGATAAGCATTCCAGGGATGAGTGGGCAATGACAACAAACGGGATGAAGTACAAACGAGGCACCGTACATTCGTACATAGCGAGTGGTAAATGCCAACATCGACAAGTCGATCACGAATAGACGTGACCTTTCAATTATAATGTATGTCTTTCGTAACGACGCCATGACACACGCTGGCTACTTCTCCGAGATGAGACGCGCTGTATCGTGAAAACCAATGGAAGTGGCCAAGTCAGCGAGAGTAATCGATCGCCGTGTTCTTTTGGCGTATTGTATGGGATTCTTTTCCATCTGTGCGGGATCGTGCAGTTCGAGAGGCAGGTCATAACCACTCTCGCTCAGAATCAATGTATTGACCTTCATCGTTTTCGAGACGTCGCAGCCTTTCTTTACGAAAACATCGGCCATTTCTTGCTGTCCGTTTCGCAGCGCGATCCAGACAGGAGTCCAACCATCAGATGTCTCCGTGTTGATGGCTGTCCGGTCCTTCTTCAGAATGTCGGTGGCGGATGTGACGTTGCCCGACATGGCGGCGAAGTGGATCGCTCGCCAGCCAGCGTTATTGGCAACGTTGACGTCAGCTCCGTGCTGGATCAACCACAGAACAATTTCCGGTTTGTTGAAGTGGGCCGCGTAGTGCAATACGGTCGTTCCGGAATCGTTCCGGGCGGAGATGCGGGAGACGTTGTCCTTCATCAGTTTGGTGATGGTGTCCGAAGACTCCGACAGTTTGATTAAGATCTCCGCGATGGCGACGAAGTCTTTATCGGTGCAGTACGTCTGGCCGGCGGTGTACGCGTTAATGATGCACTCGAGGAGATCGGTTTCCTCCTCTCGGGGGTGCGTTCTCTCCAGGATCTTCGAGTCGACGTAGGCGTAGTGAAGAGGCGACATGCCCTTGTTGTCCTTTGTTGTTGCGTCGGCGCCAGCGTCCAACAGACACTCGACAGCTGCGAGCGTGCTCTTGCGGACGGCGAAGTGCAGCGCCGATCTGCCGAACACGTCGGTCTTGTTGACAGCTGCGCCGTTGGCGACGAGAAACTTGACCATGTCTTCAGCGTTCACTTCTGCCGCGCAGATCAACGGCGTCTTGAGCGACTGGTCCGTCTTGTTGACGTCCGCCTTCCTCGCTACCAAGTCCTTCACGACGACCAGGTTGCCGTGAAGCGCAGCTCTGTGCAGCATCGTGCGACTGTTCTCGTCGGTGCCGTCGACGTCGGTCATCCGATCGAGGAGGGCCTTCACGGCGTCGGTGTCGCAACAGCGGGCGACATACGACATGACGCTCCGCTTGTAGTCGTCGTTGACATGCAGGGAGCGATGCCCGTGGCGCAGGAGGTCGTTGACGATCTCCGGCTTGCAGTGCTGCCGCAGCGCCAGGTGGACGGGCGACACGATTTCCGTCGCGTCGACATCAACGGGAATGCAGGGAATCATGTCAGGATCAGCAGCGGAATTCAGCAGGGTTTTAACGAGATTAGCGTCGGGGGAGACGATAGCGTAACCTAGCGGCGTGTACGACATGTAGGGGTCGGCGTCACGGCGAATGTCCAGTCTCGTGTTGACCAGTATCGCGACGTGTACGACGAGGCTCGGCAGCGAGCGCACCAAGGTGAGGTAGTCGGCGAGGCGACGCGTGTCCTCGGTGAGATAGTGTTTGAGGATCGGCTCCGTGACGGCCCACGTCGCGTCTCCGTTTCGCGGAGCTTCGTCAACGAGGCGAGCTTGCTGGAGCAGCGTGCGCAGTGTCGCCATGACGTTCTCCTGCGAACACATATTGCTCTCGGTGTTAGCCCGACGGAACGTCTTCGGATGTGGCGCGCGTTTGATGCCATCGACACTCGATGGCGACTTGAGAGGCGGGCGAGCAGGAGGCGGCTCATTGGGCCGCGATGACCGTCGATGTTTACTCTGGCCTGTTGTCGGTGCTGCCAGTTCGCTGATGCTCGTCAATCGCGTCTTACTGAAACGGTAACACGTATGAATCGTATCATGCGCGTAATATGGGTACACAAATACCCTGTAATCCATGCAATCAGACACAGTCATTCGTAGGGTTGGTTGACTTGCGGCAACGCGGCGAGTTTGAAATACCCCAGCAAACGCGATGCTCTCTACTGAGAGTGCCATGTTCTACTCACAGTGATTCCACTCCGACTAGTACATATCGATTTTAATGTACATGTTTAATGTGAGGCGACATAGCACTCATAGTCTGTCACCTTCTACCCCAGTCAGACCAACTTACTTGCTTCCCCCATACACCCTCTTTTGTGAGGTTATTGCAGTCGTATGAAAGCGAAGCGTATTTTCGATGTGGAGAAGGGAGAGAGAGAGAGAGAGAGAGAGAGAGAGAGAGAGAGAGACAGACAGACAGACAGACAGACAGACAGACAGACAGACAGACAGACAGACAGACAGACAGAAAGGCAAACAGACAGAGAGAGAGAGAGAGACAGACAGACAGACAGACAGACAGACAGACAGACAGAGAGACACAGAGAGACAGAGACAGAGACAGAGACAGAGACAGAGACAGAGACAGAGACAGAGACAGAGACAGAGACAGAGACAGAGACAGAGACAGAGACAGAGACAGAGACAGAGACAGAGACAGAGACAGAGACAGAGACAGAGACAGAGACAGAGACAGAGACAGAGACAGAGACAGAGACAGAGACAGAGACAGAGACAGAGACAGAGACAGAGACAGAGACAGAGACAGAGACAGAGACAGAGACAGAGACAGAGACAGAGACAGAGACAGAGACAGAGACAGAGACAGAGACAGAGACAGAGACAGAGACAGAGACAGAGACAGAGACAGAGACAGAGACAGAGACAGAGACAGAGACAGAGACAGAGACAGAGACAGAGACAGAGACAGAGACAGAGACAGAGACAGAGACAGAGACAGAGACAGAGACAGAGACAGAGACAGAGACAGAGACAGAGACAGAGACAGAGACAGAGACAGAGACAGAGACAGAGACAGAGACAGAGACAGAGACAGAGACAGAGACAGAGACAGAGACAGAGACAGAGACAGAGACAGAGACAGAGACAGAGACAGAGACAGAGACAGAGACAGAGACAGAGACAGAGACAGAGACAGAGACAGAGACAGAGACAGAGACAGAGACAGAGACAGAGACAGAGACAGAGACAGAGACAGAGACAGAGACAGAGACAGAGACAGAGACAGAGACAGAGACAGAGACAGAGACAGAGACAGAGACAGAGACAGAGACAGAGAGACAGCCAGCCAGCCAGCCAGCCAGCCAGCCAGCCAGCCTGCCAGCCAGACATACAGACAGACAGACGGACAGAGCGAGAGCGAGAGCGAGAGCGAGAGCGAGAGCGAGAGCGAGAGCGAGAGCGAGAGCGAGAGCGAGAGCGAGAGCGAGAGCGAGAGCGAGAGCGAGAGCGAGAGCGAGAGCGAGAGCGAGAGCGAGAGCGAGAGCGAGAGCGAGAGCGAGAGCGAGAGCGAGAGCGAGAGCGAGAGTGTGTGTGTGTGTGTGTGTGTGTGTGTCGTGGGCGTGCGTGCGTGCGTGCGTGCGTGCGTGCGTGCGTGGTTACGTGACGGGGAGTGCATTCAAGGACGCACGTAATTTTCGTCTCGAGTGATATCGTAAGCACATATCGTCGGATGTAGCCATGCGTGAGAAACACATTAGATATGATACGATACTCTTTATATATCAGACGGTGCATTTACCATTGCCCTAGTTAACGAGCATAGGAGAGAAACGGTGCACAACGGTGCAGCCAAAACGTGACACTATGACTGGGGGCATAAACACAACACGCATGACCTGGCAGCGAAGGCTTTGCGGAAAGATGAACAGGAAGAGGCGATCAAGTGTCAGCTGCGTCGCAACTGTCAATGCTGGCTAAAGTCTGTCATGTTTTTGTCACGAGACTTTTCAGTTTTTATCTAAAGTTATACAAAGTGTTTTTCATGTGAAATAATAATAATAATAATAATAATAATAATAATAGTAACTTCTTTTGCGCCAATATCCTCGAAAATCAAGCTCAGTGGCGCGACAAAACCAGGGGATTAATCAATCTCATAATCGAAAGCAATGCGTGAGTCGTCAACGGATGGATGAAGAAGCTAGGAGGCTAAGGAGGATAGGCAGCATTAAAGAGATAGGTTTTTAGATGTCGGCGGAATGAAACTATATTACCTTGTGATTTAACACTGGCAGGAAGCGAATTCCACACCGTTGGTGCGGCAACCGAGAAAGCTCGGGTCCCGGCTTTCGTTTTCACCCGAGGGATGTAAAGAGGGTTACTACTGGTTGAGCGTAGCTGTCTGGAATTTCTTGTTGGAGTTAGCATTGAATTTAGATATGCTGGTTGTGTAGATGAGAGTGCTTGATAGGCTATTGTACAAATTTTGAAAATGATGCGATAGTGCACAGGTAGCCAATGCAGTGATTTTAGAAGCGGCACTGAGCGAGAAAAACGAGGAGAACGCGTGACTACCCTTGCTAAACAATTTTGGACACGCTGAAGTTTTGCTATGTCCTTGTTAGCGGTATTGTAAAGGAGGGAATTGCAGTAGTCGAGTCTGCTACTTACTAGAGCTGTGGCGATGGTTTTAGCGACGGAAAGTGATAAAAACCGGCGGATACGGCGAAGATCACGGATATGGTAAAAACAGCAACGGCATGTTTTCGAGATATGTTGTTTGAAATTGAAGTTTTCATCAAACGTTACTCCGAGATTTAAAACTGAGGTGGCTGGTGTGATACTCTGACTCAGAATATGTGTCGGGAAAAAGCCATTGAGTTTTGCCCGCTGCGTTGAGGTACCAATGATGAGAAATTCAGTCTTATCTGCATTTAGTTTTAATTTACTATTTTTCATCCAGAGGGAGACATCTTGGAGACAATCCCTGAGCTGGTTTAGGGAGCGACAAGTATTTGGTGTGGTCAGAGAAACATAGATTTGTGTGTCATCTGCATAAAGGTGATGATCCAGGTTGTGACTCTGGATAACTGAGCTTAATGGTGTTGTGTACAGAGTGAAAAGCAACGGACCCAAAACAGAACCCTGGGGGACACCACAAGAGGTGGGCAGCATGTCTGAGAAGCAGTTACCTATTTTAATGGCTTGCCGTCTGTCAGTAAGGTATGAAGTAAACCAGCTCAAGGCTGTGCCAGATATCCCGTACCACGTTGATAAGCGTGTAATGAGAATGTCGTGGTCAATGGTGTCGAAAGCGGCGGATAGGTCAAGCAGGGTCAGTGCAGTAACTTTGCCATTATCAATGTTAAGGTTTATGTCATTGTGTACTTTTAAAAGAGCAGTTTCTGTTGAGTGAAATTGTTTGTACGCAGACTGTGATGCATTGGTTGCATCACAGTCAGTCAACACCTTTACAAATCTATTAAAGCGTTTAAAAAAGGCGCTTTACAAATGGCGTCGTTAATGGAAACGACACAGCTCCTTTTTTGAAAGGGACACTTGTTGCTGCACTTCTTACTGCCGAATTCGTCGTCTGTAGGATGTTTAATGTTAATTCCTTTTTTTGCATAAAACTTCAAAGCATGAATATCCTTTATGGAGAAAGCATATTTATGTATACGTAAGAATCGCATACAGTTATAATAATTATTGTGAGAGGTGTGGAGTACAACAGTTTCGACACGGTGGCTGTATCAATACCGTACCACCCACTTGCCGGCACCTGGATTCGAACCCCGGTCCCTCTTGGCCAGGAAAAGTCCACATGCATTACTCAAAGTTGGTTGGTGCATATTTTTGCACTATCTTTAGTTTGTAGCGCTTTGTTACGCACAGAATAATTTCTGCTACCCTAGGGCTGATGCTGTTTACCCTCACTATAGGTCCATTTCCTGTTTATGAGAAACCTATGCCTGCTTAGCCGTTGTTTGCCTTAGAATGGTATAGTACGTGGCTATTTGTAAGGTAGTTAAATGTCATAAGTTAGGTAAATGTCAAATGTTAATAAGTAACAGGCATATGTAATAGCACACTACCACATGTATGTAATATGACACCTATTCATAGTATAACACGCATACATTAATAAACACGGAACACATAAAACGAAACAATTAAGGAAAAGGTAACTCAGTCGGCCTTGCACTACTTGGTCATTACAGCAATTAGTCAAACAACATGTGAACCACGTACCTGCGAGACATTTTAGAAGCTCGGCACCAAAGTTCTGGTCAGCTTCGTAGACTCGGGTTTAGTCTGGTTTAGTCGTATCGTCTGTGTCCTTTCGGCAGCGCTAGAGTGCACACGACTTGTACTTCGCGTGTCTGTTCGGCAACTGAGCCGCTCAGAGCCCACGCAGAACAGCCACCAACTGCGATAGTTAAAAGGGCTTTAACATGCAGCCGGAGGGTATAAAATGCCGCAATCTTTCACACCACAAACACGTCTAGCCAATCACAAACGTGCGGTTATCGTACCTATTTAGTGAACACACCAGGAAGTTCGGCTGAAAGCTTAAGTGGCACAGACATATTATATCAGCATAACCTGTAATAGGCTAGTGCCACATCAGCCATTCACTCTCGCCGTATCTACACTCTCGATCGCCAACGAATAGGAATTTAATCGTTACATTTAGCAACATAGTTCAACATTTTCGTACCAATTTTAGAAGATCGACTATCAATTCGAACAAGGATCTTCTTAGTCGAGAGCCCGAAACTTTCCTCTGAGCCACTGGCTCTACAGTTCCTGCGTCCAATGTTATAAACTGATTTGCTGATTGTAAAATAGGCAAAATTGACTAAATGGACGAAGTGTAAAAGTGCAAGAAGCAACAAAATCAGCGCAAATGACCCAAGTCCACATGAAATGTGTGTTATTACATTATCGGTTACGAATGATTACATGACCAATGAGTATCGGACAGGAGCACGTTATGACAGTATCGGTTAATGCTATTATACTATCGGCAACTTATTACATTATCTGATATTTTTATTACGTTATTGGGCACTTGTTACAGTCGATTATTGCAGTATGGTTGGCATTTACTGTCAAATCACGGCGAAGGGTATGCCTAGTTAAGAAGGGGTCTGAATGGAACACGACGCCAGGTATAACTGTTAGAAAGTTAGACAGCTAGAACACTTTAATAATCTTATTTGTTGCATTGATCCACTCATCTTGTCACGTTTTTCATTTCATGAAACAACGAGTCATTACTAACTGAGTAATAGGTGTGTGTCGCTTAAAAAGAATGTTACGTATTACAATGATGTAATTTACCTACTCTTTACCCTAACACACATGCAGAAGATGTGCCTCTCTGACCTACTCGGAGTGAAAGTGTATATTACATCTATTAGTACCACGTGTATACAAGGAAGTGTTGTATGCTGTGTGTGATGCATTTACTTATATTGTCAATTTCAAGAGTCGCAGTGTTGCGGGTTGTCTGTTAACAGCAAGCTGGTTTCCTAATCAGCCCACAGCCAGACGTCAGCCCGCCCTCATGTCTATATCCAATGGCTCCTATTGTTTCCTGCGTCTTCCTCTGTTTCTGTTGCCTTCAACGTGTCTTTCAATTGTACTCTACCTTCTGTAGGTGTAGATTGGTGCTGATTCACGTGGCTAAGATTACTAAGGTCTAGTTTCTTTATGACTGTGTAGATTGTGCCGAGTATAAACCACCGGGCTCCTCGTGGACTCGTTACTTCTGTGTTCCGCCCAGGAGACTCGTAAAGCCGGGAACTCACTGAACCGGCCGGCCGGCCGACGCACGAAAAATGAAATCGGCCGGGCGTCGTGGGAACATCTGGCCGTCGGCCGGTTTGGTCATTTTGGAACTCACAGAACCGGCCGACCGGCCGGCCGTTGCCCGTCCGATGCTACGATTTTTCGGAACACACAGCCGGCGGCCAGCCGGCCGAAGCGCTATTAATTTAAATTCAAATTAGTTTTATTTTTTCCATATCGGTATTCAATATGCTCGTCCAGATGACTTATATCCAAAATTTTATCATGGCGGACTCAGAGGATGAATTCATGCCGATTTGTGTTGCTGCAAGTGCCGCTCTTGTGGCAATGTCTCAGAGGATCTGTCGGCCGGGCGTCGGGTAGGCGTCGGCCGGCCGGCAATATCAAACATATTTGATACCGCTGGCCGACGTCGTGCGGGCATCGGCTCGACGCACGACGCCCGGCCGATGTCACGATTTTTGAAACTCACATAACCGATGCCCGGCCGATGCCCTACGACGTCCGGCCGATGCAAAATCGGCCGGCCGGCTTAGTGAGTTCCCGGCTTAATTTTCTTCTTAGCACTAAATGTTGGTAATATTCTTGTTGAGAATCGGGATAATTCGTAGTGTATTGTCTTTGTTCGTTTGTCACCTTCCATAACTGTTCGTCATCTTCGTCAACGTGTTACTCGCCATTCTCAACTTCCGCTCGCTCTCTTTCGTCTCAGCGTTTTACTCGCCATTCCCAATTTCCGCTCGATCTCTCGTCTCAACGTTTTACTCGCCACTTCCAACTTCCGCTCGATCTCTCGTCTCAACGTTTTACTCGCCATTCCCAATTTCCGCTCGATCTCTCGTCTCAACGTTTTACTCGCCGCTTCCAACTTCCGCTCGATCTCTCGTCTCAACGTTTTACTCGCCACTGCCAACTTCCGCTCGATCTCTCGCCTCAACGTTTTACTCGCCACTTCCAACTTCCGCTCGATCTCTCGTCTCAACGTTTTAGTGAGTTCCCGGCTTAATTTTCTTCTTAGCACTAAATGTTGGTAATATTCTTGTTGAGAATCGGGATAATTCGTAGTGTATTGTCTTTGTTCGTTTGTCACCTTCCATAACTGTTCGTCATCTTCGTCAACGTTTTACTCGCCATTCTCAACTTCCGCTCGCTCTCTTTCGTCTCAGCGTTTTACTCGCCATTCCCAATTTCCGCTCGATCTCTCGTCTCAACGTTTTACTCGCCACTTCCAACTTCCGCTCGATCTCTCGTCTCAACGTTTTACTCGCCATTCCCAATTTCCGCTCGATCTCTCGTCTCAACGTTTTACTCGCCATTCCCAATTTCCGCTCGATCTCTCGTCTCAACGTTTTACTCGCCGCTTCCAACTTCCGCTCGATCTCTCGTCTCAACGTTTTACTCGCCACTGCCAACTTCCGCTCGATCTCTCGCCTCAACGTTTTACTCGCCACTTCCAACTTCCGCTCGATCTCTCGTCTCAACGTTTTACTCGCCACTTCCATATTCCGCTCGCTCTCTCGTCTCAACGTTTTACTCGCCACTTCCATCTTCCGCTCGATCTCTCGTCTCAACGTTTTACTCGCCACTTCCATCTTCCGCTCGATCTCTCGTCTCAACGTTTTACACGCCACTCCCAACTTCTGATCGATCTCTCGTCTCGTCTCCATCCGTGTCCATCAATTAAATATTTCAAGCTTTTGCCGTCTAAAATGGCTTCACTTGCTTCTCGACATTTATTTACATCCCCTATTTTGGTGGGAAGGCAGTGTTAATTGAGCAACTTTTCACCGTTTTTAATATTTACGACAAATGTATATTCCAACATAAAATTGTATTTATTAAATATTTATGATTATTGATATATCTTTCGGGACAAATAAAATGTGTCTAACATGAATAGATAACTAGATATAGAGAATTCAAAGACGATTGGTCAAGTGGCTCACGTAGCACTATGTCACTGTGTGAGGTACGTTGAGCCACAGCGCGAAGTTGAGCTGTAAGTTGGTCAATTCGTTTAGTCTTCTGCTAAGACTTCACAATAAAGCATTAAAACAACAAGATATCTGCCCAGTTGGTACACGGGGATCGCTGACAATCAATGCGCGTAATTGATATGCTAACACATACCTTGTTGCTATTCGATGTCCGATATTCCCCATTTTAACGAATACGTGAACTCCACATGGTGTATTTCCCAGTAAAGCAGCTCAAATAACCCGCCCTAGTATGTAATAATAATAGTGACTTCTTTTCGCGCCAATATCCTCGAAGATCAAGCTCGCGGCAAAACCAAGGGATTAAACAAACTCGTAATTGTAAAGCAATACGTGAGTCGTCAATGGATGGATGAAGAAGCTAGGAGGCTAAGGAAGATAGGCAGCATTAAAGAGATATATTTTTAGACGTCGGCGGAATGAAGCTGTATTACTTTCTGATTTAATACTGGCAGGAAGCGAATTCCACACTGTTGGTGCGGCAACCGAGAAAGCTTGGGTCCCAGCTTTCGATTTCACCCGAGGACTGAATGTAAAGCGGGTTACTACTGGTTGAGCGTAGCTGTCTGGAATTTCTTGCTGGAGTTAGCATCGAATTTAGATATGCTGGTTGTGTAGAAGGGAGTGCTTGATAGGCTACTGTACAAATCTTGAAAATAATGCGGTAGTGCACAGGTAGTCAATGCAATGATTTTAGAAGCGGCACTGAGCGAGAAAAACGAGGAGAACGCGTGACTACCCTTGCTTAGCAATTTTGGACACGCTGAAGTTTGGCTATATCCTTGTTTGCGGTATTGTAAAGGAGGGAATTGCAGTAGTCAAGGCTGCTGCTTACTAGAGCTGTTGCGATGGTTTTAGCAACGGAGAGTGATATAAACCGGCGAATACGGCAAAGATCGCGGATGTGGTAAAAAAAACAGTCTCAATTAACTCCATCTCCTTTAAAGAATTTCTCCTTAATACTCGAATCAATCGAAAAATAAATTTCTTGCTACAGCATAGATAAAAATGTATAATTGAAAGAACAATAAATTATGATGACACACCACTAAGATATTCATTAAACATAAAAATGATCTTTCGCTCTTATTTTCGGACTATGTTTGGACAGCTCTAACATATTAAAAATGCATATTCGAAAAAGATCAGTTGCATAGTACATTATGTGGAATTTATTAAATGTATTTACTTCTTATTAATGTGTTTTCTTTGTAGAAATAGATATATTCAGCAGCACACGCACGCACACACACACACACACACGCACGCACGCACACACACACACACACACACACACACACACACACACACACACATATATATATATATATATATATATATATATATATATGTATATATATAATCGTAAACAAACTCATAAAAACAAACAACAACACCATGATATGATATCCATTTATTGAAATATACAGTTCAAAGTTACATGGTTTAGCGAGGATAATGGCACGTCCATGCCCAATCACGAGCAATGCAGCAGGGAGACCAGTGTACAGTGTTGTCTGCCAATCAACTGACAAATAAACACTATGTCATATCGTTGCATATACATTTACGATATAATTAACAAACCGCTGCTTTGCACAATCGAACACTACACTTCGCAACTATACCTTACACAGGCAACCCCCGCTTTACGGTCACCTCAGTAATTCAGCCACCTTGCAGTTACGGTCACCCTAGGACAGTCTGGATCATTTCTGTAACAGTAACATGTAGGAAATAAATCACGCTAAAGCGCTAACCTCGCTATTCAGGTCACTTTGACCAATCCCAAGTTAGATTCCACTGTCAGTCGTCACCCTGGTGGGGCCGTTGTTTCGTGCGTGCGTGCGTGCGTGCGTGCGTGCGTGCGTGTGTGTGTGCATGTCCCTTTTAAGCATGCATTTATACAGAAGAAACGTGTAGGTCTACGAGCGTGGGTATACATTTTGTTAACGTGGACACGTTTCGCCACGCTAGGTGCAAGTTGAACAACTCAATGTCCACAGCCCGCTGGTTCGAGGAAGCGTGTACCTCCACTAGCGATATCCAAAATCATACTCGCTGTCTCGCGGAAGCCAATAGACTTTGCCAAGTCAGCGAGAGTTATTGAGCGCCTCAGTTGTCTGGCGTAGGCGACCTTATTCTTCCCACTCTCCACCGGGTCGTAGAGGTCGAGAGGAAGGGAGTATCCACTCTCAAAATGGACCAGGTCACTGACCTTCATCGTTCTTGAGACATCGCAGCCTTTCTTTATGAAGAATTCAGCCATTTCTTGCTGTCCGTTTCTCAGCGCGATCCAGACAGGAGTCCAACCTTCACGCGTCTCAATGTTGACGGCTGCAACGTACTTCTTCAGAATTTCGGTGGCGGACGTGACGTTGCCCGACATGGCGGCAAAGTGGATCGCTCGCCAGCCAGCGTTATTGGCAACCTTGACGTCAGCTCCGTGCTGGATCAACCATAGAACGATTTCCGGTTTGTTGAAGTGGGCCGCGTAGTGCAATACGGTCGTTCCGGAATCGTTCCGGGCGGAGATATGAGAGACGTTGTCCTTCATCAGTTTGGTGATGGTGTCCGAAGACTCCGACAGTTTGATTAAGATCTCCGCGATGTCGACGAACTCTTGGTCGGTGCAGTACGTCTGGCCGGCGGTGTACGCGTTAATGATGCACTCGAGGAGATCGGCTTCCTCCTCTCGGGGGTGCGTTCTCTCCAGGATCCTCGAGTCGACGTAGGCGTAGTGAAGAGGCGTCATGTCTTTGTTGTCCTTTGTTGTTGCGTCGGCGCCAGCGTCCAACAGACACTCGACAGCTGCGAGCGTGCTCTTGCGGACGGCGAAGTGCAGCGCCGATCTGCCAAACACGTCGGTCTTGTTGACATCTGCGCCGTTGGCGACGAGAAACTTGACGATGTCTTCGGCGTTCACTTCTGCCGCGCATATCAACGGCGTCTTGAGCGACTGGTCCGTCTTGTTCACGTCCGCCTTCCTCGCTGTCAAGTCCTTCACGACGATCAAGTTGCCCAGAAGCGCGGCTCTGTGCAGCATCGTGCGACTGTTCTCGTCGGTGCCGTCGACGTCGGTCATCCGATCGAGGAGGGCCTTCACGGCGTCGGTGTCGCAACAGCGGGCGACATACGACATGACGCTCCGCTTGTAGTCGTCGTCCATCTGCGGGGCGCGCTGCCCGTAGCGCAAGAGCTCGTTGACGATCTCCGGCTTGCAGTGCTGCCGCAGCGCCAGGTGTACGGGCGACTCGATGTCTGTCGCCTCGTCGCCGACGGGAATGCATGGCGTCACATCCGGGTCGGCGGCGTACTTCAGCAGCGTCCCCACGAGTTCCGGGTCGTTGTTGATGATCGCGTGACCTAGCGGCGTGTAGGACGTGTAGGGGTCGGCGTCACGGCGGATGTCCAGCCGCGTGTTGACGAGTATGGCGACGCGAACGATGAGGTGAGGTAGCGAGCCCACCAGGCTGAGGTAATCGGCGAGGTGGCGCGTGTCCTGGGTGAGGTAGTGTTTGATGATCGGCTCAGTGACGGCCCACGTCGCGTCTCCGTTGCGTGGAGCGCCGTCAATGAGCCGTGCCGCCTGCAGCAGCGTACGAAGGGTCGCCACGACGTTCTCTGGCGACTTCATCTGAGTCTCACTCGGTGAACGATGATAGCGTGACACTGGCTTAGTCGGCGTCGACGTACCTATGCTCGGCGTCTGTTTGAGTGGCGGCCTAAACGGAGACGACGATGTTACGTCCATTGTTCTCAGGACCAGTTCATCGATGCTCCGTTTCTTCTCCAGAACCGGTCTGCAAAGATAATTCACATTAAAAACACAACTCACGTACGTGCATCACGAGAATATATATATACATATATACATATATACATACATATATATATATATATATATATATATATATATATATATATATATATATATATATATATATATAAATATATATATATATATATATTCTCGTGATGCATATATATATATATATATATATATATATATATATATAGACATCTAAAATGCCACCAATGTTAATGGGTGTTTAAACACAATGACAACAACACAATTCGAAACATTCCATGTTTGATGATGCGCCAGAATGATGCGTGGTCATTTCTCTAATGTGATACAATATTGTTTGCGCGCGGAATTACAAAATTAATCATGGTAAATCTGATTATTACAATATCTCGAACAATTACCTACTGTTACTCCAGCTTACTAGTTGTGACTCGAAATCAATAATGCATCATTATGTAAGAACAAACGAGTGATGTAATATACACTCTAACGTGTATTTCATGAAATACGTATGCCGGCGAACTGTTTTTCTTTTCTAATTTGAGAAGGACATGGCAACAGATGAGTCTGTGACTTCGCCCATGTCCTTTCAACGGCGGCAGCAGCAGCGGCACAGTACACTTCATGCACTGTGCATGGTTGTTGTTGTTGGTTAAACGTACGCGGCGACAGCAGATCTAAACACAAGTTCCGTGCAAGTTGAGCTTCGGTGAAAGTGTGCACCCAATGTAATTTCCAACGAAAGTGTCACCAACGCGCGTAATAGGAATTTAGTCCAACTTCGTCATCACGATCTTTGTGCAGACGCCAGTTAAAATGCCGCTGTGTTGCATGTGATCGGATGTATAGTAAGACAACATCTGCTTCGTGTTGTCCCATAGCCTAAAATCGAAGGACGTTGACCAAAATAGAACATAATTGTTTGGGTATATTCAACTGCACATCCAGTTTCATACATTCTACCACGACTGTGTGTGAAATAGTTAACAATACGGACAGGTATCCACCCCGTGGACACATCTACTGGTACTCGTGCGGTAGGGGGCGGAGACCGACAGTACGGGCTATACATAAGCACAATACGTTTCGCCGGCATTGGTACCTGGAGGGGTTACTTCCTTGAGATACAGGAAGTGTAAGCCGCCCGCGTCATTAGATTCAAAACAGCAGCAGTTAGTCACAAACCATAGCCTAACTGCCCCAGTTAGGCTATGCAACTGGGGCAGATCCGGTCACGCTAGATACCGTTTATCGTGACGCCGATCAGTCTATTAAGTGTGCAGTCACGCGTGACGAGCTGTCACCAGAACCACAGTTGCCACGAACACGATGCGAATGAGCAAGCAACGATGACCCAGGGCATATCCTATCCAACATCCTATCCCCATTTGATTGTAACCTGAGCGTGAAGTAGTTATCAACAGTCCTAGTGCCCAAATATTATGCGGAATATTGACTTGTTCGAGCGACCATGTTAGCATGACATGGTTTTCTAATTCCACGCGTACCTCGCAGTTAGAGCTATCACTGGACCTGTCGATAAAGTGCTCGACTTCAAACTGTGTACGGCTAAATGACGACGAGGTTATCAGATCCGTGTCACCACCGCCTTTGGCTGACATTCTAGGTGTGCGATTTTAATCGGGAAAATATGCGTCAACAGCATGTTTTGTACGCAGAGCACCGCAGTCTACCGGCACTCACGCAGTCATTGACAATGTGTCTCCATTTACCAATCCAGCTACAACCTGATTTCACAAGACACGTGTTGTTTGCGTCAGTTGAAAGTGATGGGGAACCCACAGGTGTATTCGCGTTCTTTACACACGCGCGTGCTGTTTGATTTTGATTTTGTTCATCTTTGAGGTATTTTAATAGTCAACTATAAGGCATAACTACAATGCGTGTTAACAAATGCTGGATGTAATGAATGAATGCGGCGTAACGATGTAACGGGACGCTGGCGGTGACAGCACTAGGCCCGAGTTGCGTAACGGCTGGATTATTAGTTTTATAAATTCCCCATTAAAGAAGTTAAGCTATGTCCTGGCCAGTCACAAACCCGGATGAGAAAGGAGGATGTTTGAGCTTGGGACTAGCACCCCAACTCGTATAAAGAATTCGCAACAGAAACGTCAACACAGAATTACTGTGACGCCATGCGGCCCAGGACAGAAGCCTCTGGAGAACTGTTGTTGGCGTCATAAGACCAAAGAGGGATTATAGGCGTACTTAGGTACGTACAATATGGTAGGCATTGTGTATGCGTTCGGGGGCTGGTCATAGCCATGACTCAGCGGGGAATATATGTATAGACCATGTACGTGCGCACCGCCGACTGAATGACCCACGCCTTCGCGTCCTATTTTGTGAACTTACGAGATCCACCAAAACAGAGAGATGAGTACCGCTGGACAGGTCGGTAAAACGTTGTTGTGTAAGATTAGGTCAAGTGACATGACTGGTAAGTCCTGCTCACCTCAGGATTAGTAAAAAGGAAAAAAACACGGAACTGGAAAGGTAAACAAAAAGGTAATAGGCCTACGTTGGTATCAAGAAGTACTCAAATGGGAACTAGATACGTGATACTTCCAGTTCATCTACAGCGCATATAAATGACACAAATAAACAACGGAAAAAGCGATGCAAATAATGACGCACACACTTCCAATAATTTACATCTAAACCAAATAAGCGTGACGCGATCGGTACAGCAGACAAACAAACATGACCGAAGTATCAATCAGACATACGTACCTGGATTTAGTGGAAGACATTGTTTGAGAATCTCTTCGGAACTCGTCAACTTCTAGTCGATGTGGTAAGCTGACGTCCTGCTACGCACATATGCAGAGCAAGAAATTGTGCAGCTTATACTCGGAATGATTTGCTCCGACTGGCCCACGCTGTCACCAAGCCAGAGCGCCAGCCAACCGTGACCCAGCGAGTGGTGACCCCGTCGTGGGGAAGTGCAACAGACGCGATATCGCTCGCTGCGCCACTCTCGTTACGGTTGGGTGACTACCGACTGCTGGCGCGCACTGGCACAAGCTTTTGAGTAGCAGCTACAGTCAGGTGCCTAGGGAAAACCCCTTATTCAAAACGTCGCCGATACGTGCGACCAATCACAGGCGTGCGACGATTGTATCGATCGAGACTAATGCCGTGCGACGAGGAAGACGTCAGTTTCGGGAAAACCCCGCGCTAAATAAATTGCGACTCGCAACTAGAGTAAAAACCAATTTCATGCATTCGTAATGTCACACATTCGCACTGTCGTACTTATTACAAAAGACACACACGTTATATATATATATATAAATAAATATATATATATATATATATATATATATATATATATATATATATATATATATATATATATATATATATAATGTCTGATTTCTCAACATTAAAGGAAGACCGCCAGCTGCTCTGCACAGAATTGGCAGAGCAGTAATTTGCAACGGGATGTCTGCTGTTGAGAACTTTGGAAAATTAAAGGAAGTAAATCTTCAATATGCATGATACAATCATAGGAACTTAATATTAAATGAAAAAATAAAACCTAGGATCTGACACCATCTCTTTTACTTTTCGAACTACAATAGCAATTATACGTACAGAGGTACATGTCTTTACGCTATATCATTATATATATATATATATATATATATATATATATGTACGTATATATATACATATATATAAATATGTGTGCGTGAGTTTGTTTTGATCGACGGCATATTTCAATTGACATGTGTAGCGTTTATGATGCATTTCTAGTAAAATAGGGCTGAGTCCTCTTTGGCTACTTTGGATGAATCTCTACACGGTCGTGATCCAATTCCAGGCCGCTTCCTCTTCCTGAACTTTCAATAAATCAGAAAGTTAATTAACCCATATTATGTATATCTGATTAATTGGAATTTCTGGAAGAGGAAGTGGACTGGAAGCGGATCACGACCGTGTACATTTATTCAAAGTAGGGTCATTATCATTATAACTCTGAGCCAAAGAGGATATAGTCCCATTTTACTCGAAGCTCATCACTTATGCTACACATGTCAAAGGAAATAATCGTCCATACCGTTGATAAAAACAAACACGTCGGTTTCCCGTTGTGTGATGAGTGTATGGTTTGACAGAGGACTTCGTGCAGCCAGCCACGCGTGCCAGATCGACCTGACGAACCACCGGTGTCTGTCTACAGACGTTGATGACACGAGAATATGCCACTTCGATATATATATATATATATATATATATATATATAATTTATATATACATATATACATAATTTATATATATATATATATATATATATATATATATATATATATATATATATATATATATATATATGTATAGCAGTTGAGATCCATAACCATATAATTGCCATCTTATAAAAACCGAGGTCTAAGGTGATGACGTAATTTGGCAGACTCTGATTGTGTGACGCGTACGAGTGACGTGTGACGTGTGACGTGTGCGTCAAATGTAATTTCATTGAAGTTAAGCGGTGCTTCAACTCACTTGAATGCCGCCCAGAACGGTCGGGTCAAGTCAACTCTTTGTCGCTAGTGCTGTTGATTGTCTGTACATATGGTCACCAGCGTCCGGCACTAGTATATTGTATATTAATTAGACCCCTGTATATAATGTATGAAATTATAGTTTTGTGTTTAACCATATTCGTTATAGCGTCATACAGAAATTCTACTGTGACACAGACGCGCGCACGCATGCACTCACACAGACACGCACGCACGCACACAAGCACACACACACACACACACACACACACACACACACACACACACACACACACACACACACACACACACACATACATACACACACACACACATATATATATATATATATATATATATATATATATATATATATATATATATATATATATATATATATATATATATATATATATATATATATATAGATAGATAGATAGATAGATAGATATGCATCCCGTTGGCGGAAAACCTCACGATATAATAGAGTAAATACCGCCATACTTCACCCTAGCCCCATGTTGACAACGTATTTGTGCCTGATATGAAATGTAGGCTACTGCGTCCGGTTCTTGAAAATGTATTTGAATCTTATCAGTGAATGAAGATTTTCACCGTTGTCCGAGTTGCGTGGCAAACGCGATAAGTGAGCTACACGACAGCGCACGACAGTATTTCGCCTGCGTAGGACCGTAATTGTGTGGTTTTGTGTGGTTGCTCGCACTCGAGAGGTGCACATTGTAGAAAAACCGTCAACACTGATCGATCGCAACTCGATAAGCTGATACACTTGCAACAATAAAACTAGCTACACATGTCGGCCATCATGCGTGGCGCCCTGTGCTGATTTTGCGTGGGCCAATTTAACGAACTGTCGGAACACTGTTCGACGACGAAAAGGAGAATGTACCCTATGATAAAATTGAATTAATGACAGGTTTAACGTGAGAATGAATTACTTCAACGCACCACTACGCCTACTTTTACCGCAAAGAGGTCGTCTTGTGTGATCTGCCTAGGTCGTAAAAGACATTTCAGTTATATTAATTGCCACTGCCAAAATAGCTTCTATAATTTTCCCTGATGTGTTAGTCATATTATCACGACAATTGCCACCATCGTCAGCAAGGAGGTCTACGACAGCGGTTGAGTGGGCAGGAAGAGGACGTCTCGCGCCAACCTCCAGCAGCGCCACCACCGGCAATGTACACAACCTAGTTCAACCTGCGACTTCTACCCATACATTTCTATGCACACACGGCCAACCAACTACCCGGGGGCTACAGGCAGAGGCGTCGAAACAAACTAGCAGGTTGGAGCTACCCCCCCCCCCCCCCAAGGAAGTAGCTGGAAGCCTGAGTACAACATTCTCCAGTATGGTATGTGTGTGCGTGCGTGCGTGCGTGCGTGCGTATTTGTGTGCGTGTATGTGAATTGTGTGTGTGTGCGTGCGTGTGTGTGTGCGTGTGTAATTTGTGACGTTTTACAGACTGTGGGTATTTCGCAGAACGCACCGGTATTTCAAAACCCGTCACGCGTTTGGAGGGCGTTTTCTGAAGAAAAGAAAGAGATATAACGTGTCATTACATACGCCGAGAAGTGTATTTGGTTACTCAATGTTCACTCAACTGCTTGCTGGCTTCCAGTGCCTTTGGCGAAGTACGACCAGTAGCCTATATCGAAGTATATTATTGAGATATCAGTGGCATGACTCACACTCATGTCACAAGTACGACAGTCTAGGGCTAGATCACAATCTGATTAAGGAAAATATGTTTGCTAGGAATTTGGAATTTTTGAATGACCTCATGAACGATTTCAACTATAACCACGGCTTATAACCCTGATTCACAACAAGACGTTCCGTGGTTAGACTCGTTACACACGGACAGATGTATACTTGATGTACTTTCTACACATGTTGTACACTCATTCTTCAAATTCCATACTGGTTTTTCGGATAAGCCGCACAAATTATCCATATTGCACACATGTTAATGTGTGTTGTTTTATCACGCGTGCGTGCGCGCGCGCGCGCGTGTATGGTACTTATACGTGTATGTGTGAGTGAGTGAGTGAGTGAGTGAGTGAGTGAGTGAGTGAGTGAGTGAGTGAGTGAGTGAGTGAGTGAGTGAGTGAGTGAGTGAGTGAGTGAGTGAGTGCTGGCTGCATAATAATACAAAATATACACCAGGTTTTCTTTATTTATAGGGAAGTAAGTCGATATGGTGTTTCCTGATGATTTCATGCCACATCTTTGATCTGCGATGGAACCGTGGGCGGAGGGTTCTCACGGCCGACTCCCTCAATATTGTGTTGGTGACGGGCAGGAGATAGAATTAACCCCCATTATAATATATATGGAAAGATGTGCATTTTCGGGTGCAAATGTTAGTGGGGCTGGACACAGGACTAACCTCCAATATTTGCATTACGGTGCTCTAGGGTTTGATGCAAATCGATTTTTTTTTAAGCCTGAAGGTGGGTTTTTTGATGAGCCTGTGGGGTGTAGCTGGAGATTTTTGATGAACACAATGAAGGTTTGTTGGTAGTCGTCAAGGTGGGCTCGAGGTTAAACGCCGCAGATGGAAATAGATTGGCCATGTCAATAGAATACCAGTGACATCAATTCCGAGAGTAGCGATGCGCTGGACTCCTGGTGGCAAGAGACCAAAGGAAACATGGAGAAGATCAGTAGAGAGGGAAATGAAAACACTTGGATGAAGTTGGGGGTCAAGTCACGAAGTTGGCAGCAGATAGAAAACATTGGCGTTCTTTGGTGGCGGCTTTACACGTGGACCCACAAGAAGAGGATTAAGTCAGTCAGTCAGTCAGTCAGTCAGTCAGTCAGTCAGTCAGTCAGTCAGTCAGTCAGTCAGTCAGTCAGTCAAGGAGGTGGGGCAAATCGAGTTTTTTGCGTCGAAGGGATTGGAGATTTTCCGTGTGATTAATTTTTTCTCCAACATTCAATAGTGTGTGTGCTTGTGCATATGCGCATGCGTGCGTACGTGCATGCGTGGGCAAATGTGTGTGTATGCACGTGTGTGTTTTGTACTTGCTTATTTTTTTTGTCTAATTGAAGGGGGATTCACTTACAAATCCATCTGAATTCTTTATCAAGTCCACAAATCACTAAGGTTTATCGCTCGAGTCACTTAGCTTACGATTTATTTGAATAATGTGTACACGTATTCTACTGGTTCGCCCAGTAGTCGCTTCCAACAGACATTGTCCACTCTGTATAATTTCCAGGCTTAGAGGTCTAATCTCAAACCGTAAAACGATCACACAAGTCTCAAAACAGTGACGTCCAAATCCAAGTCTTCAAGTATCAAATCACGTGTGAGAATTACAAGGCAAGTGGCAAGTCGTGCACATTGCAGATTCGTACGTGACCGGAATCAAACCCTCTAGCCCACTTTGACAAGTCTGATCGTCACTAATTGTGATGACGAGCGGGCAGAAACCATACTGGTGCATCGGCTCATTCAAGTGTGGAACTCAGCGGTTTCTGACGACATCCATCATACATTGACTACATTTCATCTCACGGCAAAGTGCGATCAACGGGCATATATAGCCTATTAGAAACAACCAAATATTTGACATAAATTATATCTCCAAATGTTATATTAGCATTACTCGTACGAAGAAATACGATCACATTACACCCGTGCTGCAGCGACTACATTGGCTACCAGTTCATCTGAGACCAACCTACGAGGTGCTGCTATTGACCTAGTGTGCTCTAAATGGGGTAGCGCCCGACTACCTGAGTGAATTGTTCAACTACAGACACGTAAACAGAACTCTACGATCTGCCTCGCAGCCGCCCCTTTTGTCCATACCGGCCTCACAGACTGTCACCCACGGTGATCACCGTTTCGCCGTCTGTTCGGCAGTTCTATGGAACAATTTGCCGTCTTTGATCAGGACTGCCACAACAGTAAACAGTTTTAAGACACTTCTAAAAACTCATTTATTTAGGCAAGCTTTTTTGTAATTTAAGTTTTTGTGTTTTAATTGATCATGTTTAAATCAATTAGTGTATTTAAAATTATTTTACTTTATTTATGTATTTTTATTTTATATATATATATATATACATTTTTATTCTGTTCCTATTTGTCAAATGCTATCTTCATGCTTTTAGATACTGTATTTTAGCTATTTTACACATTTTATTCTTTACACATTTATTTTTAGATATGTTTGTAAAGCGCCTGAGAGCAATTTTAATTGATCGGGCGCTATATGAGTATTGTATTATTATTATTATTATTACTCAATAACGTATATAAACATATACTAATGTATCGTGTGTAATGTTTAACTGTTGTTTGTTTGTGACAATTGTTGCATGTTCTCTTTATTGTTCTCGTTGTTGATTGTGTTGTTGTTATCGTTGTTGATCTCGATGTTGCTCTCGTTGTTAATCTCGTTGTTGTTCTAGTTGTTGATCTTGTTGTTGTTCTCGTTGTCGATCGTGTTGTTGTTCTCGGTGTTGAACTTGTTGTTGTTCTCGGTGTTGAACTTGTTGTTGTTCTCGGAGTTGATCTTGTTGTTGTTGTTCTAGTTGTTGATCTTGTTGTTGTTCTCGGTGTTGATCTTGTTGTTGTTGTTCTAGTTGTTGATCTTGTTGTTGTTCTCGGTGTTGATCTTGTTGTTGTTCTCGGTGTTGATCTTGTTGTTGTTCTCGGTGTTGATCTCGTTGTTGCTCTCGTTGTTTATCTCGATCTCGTTACTGCTACTGGTGTTCTCGTGGTTGTTGTTGTGGCGTCGACGGCTATAGCGATAGCGACTGATGTTTGTCCATTTTTAGATACAAAAGAGATATTCGATACAATAAAATCAAGATATGGAACAATACAAAACGACCAGGTATTGCACAAAGGAGAAGTGAGGCGAATCATGAACATCAGTGGCGTATCTAGGTTGTCGGGAAAGGGGACGGGGCGAAATGTCCGAGTATATAAAAGCGTGATTTATATGCCATGTAGATTGTAGATAAATGTAGATTTCTAAAGCCAAAAGTGGTTCATGACCCAATTTTCCCGTCTAAATGCGCCACTGTTGAACGTACAGCTGCATTTGAGATCCATAACCATATAATTGCCATCTTATAAAAACCGAGGTCTAATGTGATGACGTAATTTGGTAGACTCTGATTGTGTGACGCGTACGAGTGACGTGTGACGTGTGACATGTGCGTCAAACGTAATCTCATTGCAGTTAAGCGGTGCTTCAACTCACTTGAATGCCGCCCAGGACGGTCGGGACAAGTCAACTCTTTGTCGTTAGTGCTGTTGATTGTCTGTTCATATGGACATCAGCATCCGGCACTAGTATATTGTATATTAATTAGACCCCTGTATATAATGTATGAAATTATAGTTTTGTGTTTAACCATATTCGTTATAGCGTCATACAGAAATTCTACTGTGACACAGACGCGCGCATGCATGCACTCACACAGACACGCACACACACACACACACGCACGCACGCACGCACGCACACACACACACACACACACACACACACACACACACACACACACATTCACTCCATTCATTCACACACGCGCGCGCGCGCAGTATAGACACGCTTTACGGAGCAGTTACATAAGATGACATGACAATGCGTTGACCTAGTTACATACACCCACTGACCAATTACGTACCTAAAAATATTGTATATATTATGTTTAGTGATATCATCAGCCCAAAGAGGCTAGCTGACATACATAACCAGGATTAGTGGTTACTTCTACGGGGCGACATCAATGCACTACGCGAAGCGGAAGTTATTTCAAGACCATCTTTCCTCTTGCACATTTATAAATGATGTTACAATTCTGTTGCTGTTAGAGTTTAAGAGCGATTTTTAAGATTGTGAATGATCTTAGCGATCTCTCACTCCATTGCAATCGTCCATTTATCTCGTTCTGACTTGATGTCTACATAAATATGGTAGTCACGGTTGATATGTCTTCATGCCTGGCAATGTCGTTTTCACAAATTCAGTGATGACAACGTCACAGTCCAATAGCGTGGGGTGCCCTATAGCGTGGGGTGCCCTGGAGCAAAGGAACAAGGCGAACTAGTTACACTCGGTCCATTGCTAACGTGCATGTGGTTTGCAGTGCTACCATCTGGCGGGAAGCATCCAATTAATTGAATTCGCTCGCTGGTTGTGATGTGAAGACGGTGTGATGTCGAGAGAGGGAGAGGGAGAGAGAGAGAGAGAGACGAGAGAGAGAGAGAGAACGAGAGAGAGAGAGAGCGGGGGTAGGGAGGGAGGGAGGGAGGGAGGGTGGGAGGGAGGGAGCCCCCTCTTGGCCAGCTGTCCCTCTCTGTTTATATGTTTGTTTGTCTGCCTCTCTCTCTCTGTCTCTGTCTCTGTCTCTGTCTCTGTCTCTGTCTCTGTCTCTGTCTCTGTCTCTGTCTCTGTCTCTGTCTCTGTCTCTGTCTCTGTCTCTGTCTCTGTCTCTGTCTCTGTCTCTGTCTCTGTCTCTGTCTCTGTCTCTGTCTCTGTCTCTGTCTCTGTCTCTGTCTCTGTCTCTGTCTCTGTCTCTGTCTCTGTCTCTGTCTCTGTCTCTGTCTCTGTCTCTGTCTCTGTCTCTGTCTCTGTCTCTGTCTCTGTCTCTGTCTCTGTCTCTGTCTCTGTCTCTGTCTCTGTCTCTGTCTCTGTCTCTGTCTCTGTCTCTGTCTCTGTCTCTGTCTCTGTCTCTGTCTCTGTTCTCTCTCTCTCTCTGTCTCTCTCTCTCTCTGTCTCTCTGTCTCTCTGTCTCTCTCTCTCTCTTTCTCTCTCTCTCTGTCTCTCTCTCTCTCTGTATATGTTTGTCTGTGTGCCTGTCTGTCTAAATATAAATAGAAGCAGAGAGTAGTGATCCATAATGTCCACGCTGGCAACTGCTGTGTCACGTAACCGGGGGGGGGGGGGGGGGGGGGGGGGAGATTTAGAAAACTATTAATACGCTAATTGTTAAATATTTTATATACGCCCGTGTCATGAACTGACAATGCATTGTGAAGAAACATATTTTATTGCTTCTGTGAGCAACTTTGACATTCTCCTGGTGGGGCCACTGCATGGTTGTTACATTGATCCGCTGCAGTCGATGTTTTAACAGACGACGATAATCGTGACAATAGGGGCGGAAGACAATAGGGGCGGAAGACAATAGGGGCGGATGACAATAGGGGCGGATGACAATAGGAGCGGATCCAGAGACGGTAGTCAAGAGGGAGGGGTGGCAAAAAAACTGCAGTTGCTTCCTCGAGACTCGCCAAACAACGACTACACAGTCGCGCAGTCTCGGGTGATGACATCCGATCCGACTGTAATGCTCCGTGGATCACAGGATCACCAACAATAGTTATAGTTAGTTGTAAATAGTTAATGGTATCCACAATTACTGTTGGTCACCTAAAATTAATGTGTTGTCTGACAATCATTGTTCCAACCATATTATACAAATAACATTCCTGATAACATCGTCTATCCTGATTTAGCTGGCAATCGACAAAGTTACTGCGAGGCATCATGACAGGCAGCATTACAATATCAAGATCGCTACTCGCAGGACAAAACGCCCAGGAGAAACTCCAAGATTAAGCAACGCATTATAGCGTGCAACAGTTCATCAACCTTTGTTTATTAAATCATTCAAATGTCGAGAGTAGAACGATCTTAACTCCCGAGAGAGACGGCGACGGTGTGCAGAAAGAGATTGCATTTCGCGATGTATTACATAATGCCATTACTTTATGCATGATTTGAGTTGCTGCCCCTGCACAAACGAGGTCAGAGTTCAAGTTCACTCTTCATATAACAACCTCCGTTGCGGTAAAATGTCGTGCTTCGTAATTCGAAACATGACCTAGGTAGACCTGCGTACATGGCGTCATAAATCAATTATCTCATATGTATGTTTTTGTTCTCGCTATTGTTCTCCCATTTTTTGAGCTTGTATACATTATATCATTAACATATCGCCACATGTCTGATTTGCTAACGTTCTCAGTACAGACATAAACGGCAACGTTACGCAATGTAGCACACTATATATTGCATTCTTTCACACCATTATCATATCGCACGGTTTAAAATGTATTATTTTTAACTTGCGACACTAATAAAAACAAATGCCCAGATGCTTCATTTGAAAGTACGTCGCATTTTGTAAGTTGGAATTACGCGTAATTTACTGTGCCACTGCATATATCTATATACACTGTATGACTTTTTTGGACAGTTGATATTAAAGCGCACGTTCCCTTTATTGACTATAAAAGCAAACTAAGGCATTCAATTAAACGCAATGGACATTTTACAAAGAAAACAGTCAACAATATTTACGTCTGTTTGAGAGATCACATACAACCACGTGTGGGAAATATAATTTCTCTCTGCGTCGGCTCTGCTTACCTGTCTAGGTCTACAACCTGGTTGTTGTGTAGTTGTCACACATTACAGCATACGCTGGTAACCGTTGATAGCCATGTAGCAGGGATAGGGACTTCCGGAGAAAAACATTTCATATGAACACCTTGCAAACGGATCTTTCTTCGGTTAGCGAAGTTAGAGAGGGGATGATATAGAAAATAGCGTGGGTGATCATTTGTGTGAAACAACACACAACGGGAATGGATCTTAGCGCTACATGTGTAATAATACTCTCTGACCAAGGCGTAGCAAGTAACACATTTTACTTCTGTTATTATTATTACTATTGTTAACGTTATTATTATTACACAGATAATCATATTATAGATTCATTAGAAAGTGACACGTCGAACACACATTTAAGGTTTCAACATCATTGACTGCTGTTTTTAATACAAAACTCCCCTATGTTTACTGCACTACTGTCACCATCTCGACTTCGTGCGACATCTGCGGTTCCGTGCTGTGGCTCGCGTACACAAACACCCGTAGACGATACAAAGCGAACATGAGACAATGCACGGTAGTCGTGATTACGAGCATCACACACCACCAGACGACGCACTCTGTCGGCAGGTTGGTGTAATCGAGGAAAGGGTTGATCTTGGCGCGGTGGCCCGCCTTCCAGTAGATGCCGGTGAATGCCGCGTAGACGAGGACAGACAGCAGCGGCTGGTAGACGTGACACAGGCGGACAGGGATGGCCGTGACACACACGTCCACCAGCACGTACACAGTGTTGACGGCATGCACAGAGCCGATGAAGAGAAGCGTAGCAGGGTGCACCGGGGGAATATCTGCGTACAAACACACACACAATTAAGACACATTCCCGTATTGATTCTCTTAAGCATGCATGCCCTATTCAGCGTACACCTGTATTCGTTTCATTAAACACACGTGCTCCATCAAGTGTACACGCCCGTTCTTCTCGCCGTGACAGCAATCTCCAAGGCCAATATTAACTCGAGAAGTCATTGGAGTCATGAAGCTGTGATTTATTCTAATCGGATGTCTAGAAATGTCACTCTCAATTCGAAGCTCAGTGAACACAGAACATCTGCAGTATTAGTCTTTACTGTTTTATATCTTTTTTTCACATATAGAAGCATAAAATTCGCGTATTCGCATCATTAGCTATATATATTTGGTTTTAAATAGCTATGCCCGCACATGGGGTGTCATACATGGGTATGACGTCATATGTCGTCTACATTATACGATGCACACAGCTCTTTTCTTTGTTGACTACTAGTAGTAATCGTCAATGGTTGACTGCTAAAATTGCTTAAAATATATAGTAACCACTAAATAACTAGATCGAAACAACATGCTAGCGCAAACATCAAATGCCATGTTTTGTCTTCAGTGACCATCTGGTGTATGGAAATGAGTGTCGTCGAAAGTGTCGCCAGCTAGCGGAAGAATGTGAAATACTGTTTAGAGATGGGAAGTAGGTGTACACTTGTTAGTGTACATTCCTACATATTTTTGCGCCTTTAATATTTGATAAACTGTACGCTTAATAAAAAGAACATGATGTGGTTGTTGTGTACATCCTGAAACTTTCAAGAACAATAATCTGCTCGGGAATCGCCAATTTTCGCGGTTGCGCATGTGCGGTCATGGAAATGTGGGGATCATTTCGTTCAGAATATAAATGTGGGGCCTAAGCAGAGGAATGTAGTGCAACACATCTCTGTTTGCATTGTGGTTTGACTGCCGGATTATTTAACGTAATTGTGACTAGCCTGTGACACATCGATCATACTTGGCCTGCAGACGTCACAGTTAATCCAGCTATTACTGTATTGAATTTCGCGCTAAGTAGGCCGAGATGAAAACATGCTTATCACGGATTCTTTGCATATAACCACGGATATATCCGTGATATAACCTAAATGAAGCGATCTCCGAAGAGGTCAAAAGTAGGAGTTGTGTGTGTGCATACAGGCAGAGGCGTCGAAACAAACTAGCAGGTTGGAGCTACCCCCCCCCCCCAAGTATAGGTGAGGAAGTAGCTGGACGCCTGAGTACAACATTCTCCCGTATGGTATGTGTGTGCGTGCGTGCGTATGTATGTGTTCGTGTGCGTGTGTGTGCATGCTTATATATATATATATATATATATATATATATATATATATATATATATGCACACACACACACCCACACACACACACACACACACACACACACACACACACACACACACACACACACACACACACACACACACACACACACACACACACACACACATACATACATACATACACACACACGCACACACATATATATATATATATATATATATATATATATATATGTACATATATATATATATATATATATATATATATATATATATATATATATATATATATATATATATATAGAGAGAGAGAGAGAGAGAGAGAGAGAGAGTGTGTGTGTGTCACTTTACGTGCGCGTTATTTTTAATATGCATGTGTAACTCAACACGACCGTCTGCTATTTCATGTATGACAGTGTGTGTACTCACCGCGAAAGAGAAATCCCCAGAATATAATCGTAACGAAGACAGCTGACGACAGCGTGAGGTTCTGCAGGAGCCAAACAAAAGGCTGAACCATCTTGAGTCGGGGCGAAACATCTAAGGTAAGAAAAGACAAGAGAAGAAAAGACAAGATAAGATAGATGAGCTTTATTACCATGTGTTTTCATTGCAGTTACAAAAAACATTAGAATGCGTTGTAATGTTGGGTCGTCATAAAAGTATGTTCACATGACAATACACTCACATGCACCAAACGATTATGATAAACTAAAACAAAAACTATAAATATACTTTAACTAAAATAAATAAGAACAATTACATACAATAGGTCCGAATAAAAAGTTGTTCTTGATATATCGATATATAACAGTTGATATGATCTATGGGAGAAGAGGAGAAATAATAATAACTTCTTTTTTGACAGGGCTTATACGGCTAGGAGGAAAAAGCTGCTACTAAACCTGTTGGTCCTGGTTTAGATGGGTTTGAACCGGCGACTAGATGGAAGGGGATTAGGTATGTCATGGGCAGGATGGGATGAACCATGACAGACGGGACTGCCTGTTCCTAGTAACAGGCGCTGCTAATGCAATGATTCAAGACTGGGGAGGTCTCTGCTGATTATTCTGGAAGCAATTTTTACAACTCTGTTCAATCTGAGCGTTTCCTTCGCCGGGATAGATCCAAACCATACTGTGATTGAAAATGTTCGGATACTCTCGATTGCAGCTCTGTAAAAGGTCAGCATGATCTGTGTGGTCAAACCAAACGATCTCAACCTTCTTAGAAAGTACAGCCGCTGCTGCGTTTTTTTGACAATAATGTCAACATTTAGCTCCCATTTAAGATTATTAGAGATTGTAGAATCTTTAAATGTTGGACGATTTCAACAATCCTGCCCTCGTTCAAAAGAGGCGAGGGGGAGAAGATTTCTTCCTCCTAAAATAAAAAATTACTTCTTTAGTTTTGTTTAAATTTAGCTCCATATTGTTTTCGCTGCACCAACTGATCAGCTTGTTCACTAGAACACGATATTCAGATTCACCGGAGTCGGTACTTAGCCCTGCACCGTAGTATCATCAGCAAATGTCAGTATTTGAGTACTTTCATGATAAGATACACAATTATGTGTAACAAGAGAGTATATCATTGAAGCGTGTCAGTAGACAAAGTAAGTGATGACAGTAAGTCATCTGCAATGGACGCAACATAATTACGAATGTAATGATAGCATACGGGAGCCCAGATAATGTATCGACGGTGACATGTGTGACACCCGCCGACTGAAGGGTTCACATCGCCGATAGCACAAACATGCATTGCTGTCGGGTGGCGAATACCAACATTTGTAGTGACCTAAACATAGTCTTAATGGTGTGACCAAACCCAAAGGAACAACAGTAGAGAAATATCTCTGGTATTCCTTGAATAGGGAATGATCGCCGACAGCAACTACAGTGAGTGAGACCAAGGACAGTTGTTGTCCTTGAGTACGGCACACAAATAACAGCACAAGTGCACACGCAACCACCCACACACGCACACACGCACACACACACGCACACACACACACACGCACACACGCACACACGCACACACGCACCCACGCACCCACGCACCCACGCACCCACGCACCCACGCACCCACGCACCCACGCACCCACGCACCCACGCACCCACGCACCCACGCACCCACGCACCCACGCACCCACGCACCCACGCACCCACGCACCCACGCACCCACGCACCCACGCA